>MVNT01000012.1:0-351742 GCA_002109505.1 Yamadazyma laniorum | reverse complement strand
GAGTGCTCAGGATATCTTGAGGAGTTTCAACAACAACGAGAGTATTACCATCGGAGCCGGTGGTAGTGTAAGTTGATGTAAAAGATCCAGTCCATGTTGTACTGATAGTAGGTTCAGGAGTTTCAACAACAACGAGAGTATTACCATCACTACCGGTGGTAGTGTAGGTTGATGTAAAGGATCCGGTCCATTGAGTGCTCAGGATATCTTGAGGAGTTTCAACAACAACGAGAGTATTACCATCGGAGCCGGTGGTAGTGTAAGTTGATGTAAAAGATCCGGACCATGTTGTACTGATAGTCGGTTCAGGAGTCTCAACAACGACAATAGTCTTTCCATCGGTACCGGTGGTAGTGTAGGTAGATGTAAAAGATCCGGTCCATTGAGTGCTCAGGATATCTTGAGGAGTTTCAACGACAACGAGGGATTTACCATCGGAGCCGGTGGTAGTGTAAGTTGATGTAAAAGATCCGGACCATGTTGTACTGATAGTCGGTTCAGGAGTCTCAACAACGACAATAGTCTTTCCATCGGTACCGGTGGTAGTGTAGGTAGATGTAAAAGATCCGGTCCATTGAGTGCTCAGGATATCTTGAGGAGTTTCAACGACAACGAGGGATTTACCATCGGAGCCGGTGGTAGTGTAAGTTGATGTAAAAGATCCAGTCCATGTTGTACTGATAGTAGGTTCAGGAGTCTCAACAACGACAATAGTCTTTCCATCGGTACCGGTGGTAGTGTAGGTAGATGTAAAGGATCCGGTCCATTGAGTACTGATAGTCGGTTCAGGAGTCTCAACAACGACAATAGTCTTTCCATCGGTACCGGTGGTAGTGTAGGTAGATGTAAAAGATCCGGTCCATTGAGTGCTCAGGATATCTTGAGGAGTTTCAACGACAACGAGGGATTTACCATCGGAGCCGGTGGTAGTGTAAGTTGATGTAAAAGATCCAGTCCATGTTGTACTGATAGTAGGTTCAGGAGTCTCAACAACGACAATAGTCTTTCCATCGGTACCGGTGGTAGTGTAGGTAGATGTAAAGGATCCGGTCCATTGAGTACTGATAGTCGGTTCAGGAGTCTCAACAACGACAATAGTCTTTCCATCGGTACCGGTGGTAGTGTAGGTAGATGTAAAGGATCCGGTCCATTGAGTACTGATAGTCGGTTCAGGAGTCTCAACAACGACAATAGTCTTTCCATCGGTACCGGTGGTAGTGTAGGTAGATGTAAAGGATCCGGTCCATTGAGTACTGATAGTCGGTTCAGGAGTCTCAACAACGACAATAGTCTTTCCATCGGTACCGGTGGTAGTGTAGGTAGATGTAAAAGATCCGGTCCATTGAGTGCTCAGGATATCTTGAGGAGTTTCAACAACGACGAGAGTATTACCATCGGAGCCGGTGGTAGTGTAAGTTGATGTAAAAGATCCGGACCATGTTGTACTGATAGTAGGTTCAGGTGTTTCAATGACTATTGTTGGTTTGCCATCGGTACCGGTGGTAGTATAGGTTGACGTAAAGGAACCTGTCCATGGAGTGGTCACGATTGATTCCGGTACTTCTACAGTTACAATAATGTCACCGTTGGATCTAGTAGCTGTTATTGTCTCAGTATTTGGATTTGTCCAAAAAGCTGTAGTGGTTGAACAAGAGAAATCCTCATCGGTGTACCATGGTATATCATCAGTATGACTGCTTCCGTCAGGGTAGGTCATGTCGATGTTGAAATTAGCGGCAACGTCAGTATTGACGAATAGAATTTTGATGGGGTAATACTGACCAGCTACTAAGGTAACTGTCTGAGTTGCACCATTCAGATAAAACTCGGAAGAGCCATAACTGGGATCAGTACAGCAGTCGTACCCAAATGCAATACTGGCTCCATTATCTGCTGATGAGGTAATAGTATATTGTCCGGAAGTCTTTGCATAGAAATAACCATTCATCTTCAACCCAAAGTTGTTGACATTTTGAGAAACACCGTACAAGTCCTCATAGTAAGCTCCGTCAGTTCCTTGAGGGGGGCGGTACAGGAAATCAAGATCGGAGACTCCTTGGTAGACATAAGAAGGATTAGTGTCTCCATCAATTTGTTTTAAATCAGCTTCAATGTCAGATGTAACAGGTTCAGGATTGGGAGTAATATTTGAATAGTAGGAAACTTGAAGACCAGGCAGTAAATTACCTGGGTTGCACCCTGCGCCTTTAGCGAATGACACCAAGAAGCTTCCGAGAAGCAAACCCTGTGCAAGTTTCATTAGGAAGTTTTTGCACTGTTTGAGATCTACAAATATTACAGTATTTATATATTTTTCAACCTTGTTAGCTTATCAACAGGACCAAAAGTTTCAACTGCGTTTCTTCTTCAGATGTATCCAATCCAGTAAAATCACAATAAGTACTTTTCCTATTTAGAAGATTGTCCTCTTTGGTGGCCTCCTGCGACACTCACTACTCCCAACAGGCCCAAAAGAGCAAAGTGAGGGCCACATTTGGGAGCTTTTTAGACAAGGAATTCTTCGAGTGAAATTGAATTTACTACTTTGAGAACCGAAACAATACAGTTTATTTGAGCTGCCCAAAAAAGCTGGTGATCGCACATTTTTGGCTAGAGCCATGGAAAAATTAATAAAAAAATTCTTAGTCTGTGAACTACCATTCCTGCACCGTACGAATATTTTGGATACTTTCCCATCAATAGGGTACAGAGTAATAATAAACAAAACAAATCGCCTTGAAGTGGTTTCTTCCTCCTGGCCGGTGTAGTAAATTGATGCTTACATCTCAACTAACATCTGGTGTACATCTCTTTTTCCCAAGTTTTGTACTTTTTTACCAAAAACCTACTTACCGAAGTCTCCCACATTAACACTTCGTCTTTTTCTACGCAAAGTACGTTAATCACACCTTGCATTCGGCAAAGCGGGTTATGTGATGAATTTCCTGATGGGGATAATATCCCAGTCGCTAGTCTTTTTTTTGGTGCGGACTTTAGTAACGTTCGGTGAGAACAATGCATTATCTAAAAATGGAATGTTTTCATTCAGTGTAAGAATCATTGTCTAAACATGTGAGTGGCTTTGTAAAAATGTCAGTTTTACAAAAAAGATCGAGTTTTACAAAAGAGATCGAACGCCCGCTCAACAAAGGAACCCTTATTTTTTGGCTTATTCGATTTTGCTCTTTCCAGAATTAACCTTGAAAAATAAAAGCTGACCTCACTCAAAGGTTTGTTGACAATCCTTAAAGGCACCTGGAATTGCCTCCCCAGAATAGATTCAAATAACTTGGGTTACTGAAAGGGGTTTTTTCTCTCCTCTTTCGGGAACAAGTAGTCAATCATTAAATCAACTCACTACAAAGAGACCTAATATGTCTACTTTGAGCTGCACAGCCTAAAATGGCACAATTGTACATATTTCTGGTGCTAAACATTTCACCTTGCAGTTTGAACGCTTATCAACGTCTTACTTGAGAATGAACATGCACGTAATAGTAATAAGTAGTATACAAGAAAACCAATGTTCGAGGAAAGTTACACGAGAACATTGTCTGGAGGCACATTCACCGAAACATGGCAAAAACTCTTGGGTCGCTGACTTAAGTATCAATGCTGGGGAATTCGCCTCAATGTAAAAAAGTGTACGCCAATTCTAGGATTCGATTTATTGTTTCCTATCTGGACGATTTTGTAAGCAACCCCAATTCGACTCATTTGATGTCCTAGCACCTCCTAATGTCGCGCTTCTTAATAAGTACAAGTTTTATTACTGATTATGTAATCATAAATTCCGAAATTGGGAGGCCAGTATACTTCTGAGTCAGCTTGGAGCAAGAAAAAACAATTTCGTGGTTTATGAGACTTACTGGTTTGCCATAAAAAAAACACAGGGAGTGGGCAGTTACACTGAAAGGGAAAGTGCGATCACACAAAAAAGCAGACAATGCAACGATAGACTTTCACCTATGGGATGTGACTGATTGAACAGACATGACAATTGAGAAAGGGCTTTGCACACCCTATCATTGGGTTAAATCGACGTGCAGATAATGCAGATTGATGCATACTGAATCAATTGTGAGAGTTGCGGGCCTGCAACCCTTCCCAACTGGTTCCACCCATTAGAAGGTTACTTCTGTGATGATGAAAAGATTGACCCGTACGCACGAGTTGCGATGACAATAACATATTATGTTCACATCATTAAGGATTATCAAACCTTCAGATTCTGGGTCTTTGGTCTCACTACTATCACCGGTTGCTTCATTACCTCTTATAGTTTGCTGTGAAAGATAAGCAGCTTGGATTCAGCAGTAATCCGATTATTCGATAATTAGAAGACTTCAGCACTCTAGCTTTGTTTTTCATTATCTTGGGTTTCCGATGAACTTTGATCTGGGAGAGGTCGTGAAATGGCTGAAGCCTTTGACAAATACCTCACAATTTGGTTCCTCCTCGGGTGTTTCATCACTTATTGGCTTTGATGACGGTTGTTTTTTTGACTCAAGTTAGACTACCATCTCCAGAAACAGTAAAGGGCTGTTCCCTCAGAAAAAGTCCGCCGTAGGGACCTTTCCATCTGTACGACCTTGCCTCAAATCAGTAACTATATAACCATTGGTTTTTAGGCTTTCGACTCCTTTTCATCTTCAGATTGGCCTCTAGCAGAATGGTGGTGTCATCATTCTCTTCACGGTCCTGTAGCACGTGTTTTTGACCCACTCAAAATCTGTTAAGCCAGCGAAGTAATTTTTTTCAGTAAAATTGCAACACTTGTTCCCAGTATATTGAGAATTAGGGTTTCTACGAACATTACTTAAGTGAGTTAGATATGAAAATGAATCAGTCCTCGGTATAATCGAGTATTTGAATGATGCGTAACATTTAAGTAAATGTCGTTTATAGATATAGTCTGGATATTGATCGATGAATTGAAGGGTTTGAATCAATTATGTACCGGTGTGGTAGTCGTGTCCAATTTTCTGTGAGTCTAGCAAATGGTAACAGAAAAAGCCAATTACATTGTTTCGCAAATAATCGCTCACAATATCCTGGTTACTTTCAAATTTGCCTCCAATGATCCCATGATATCCTATGCAAAAGAGAGATGCTTGGGGTCAGGTTACCCTAGCTTACACACCTTTTAATTCAACTAACGCCGGAAAAGGAATTTTTAGGGCCGCCTCACCCAAAAAATAATTACATCCATAATCAACAACCAGTATGCAAAAAAGTCAAGCGAAAATTTACGATCTACAGTACAGATTAGTTAGCAAACCGTGGGCTGCAACAACATTCCGTATTCCGTTGGCTAGTTGATAACATTGTAGTTCTCCGTAATCCACTTGAACTAAACATGTATACCGGCCCACGATCCATTTAGCGGATTGACCAGGAAAAGTTTATGGGCAGAATTTCTTGTCTGGGCACCTCCTAAGCTCCGCAGTAACTATATACGCGCGATTATATAATTAGATGTATAGTAAGTGAGCAATGAGCGAGTAAGACCAGAACTGGGTTGGGGAAATCAGTAATGTCGAAGTAAATATATGAAACGAGAAGAAAAAGACGTTTGAAAACGAAATCCTTGGCCATGAAAAACATCAAGTGGGGCAATAAGCACACAAAAAGACCACAAAAGAGCAGACATTGCAATTGAGATTCTTGTTAATAGGCTGTGATTGACTCAATAGACAGATTCATCGAAAAAGGGTTTACAACAACGATCCAATTGGTGAGTAGTGGACTCACCGTTTTATCACTGTTGAAACCGCACTTGGCCTCGGCCAGCTCTCGAAAGTGTTAATGCCCTTCTACGCAGTAGCTCGAGGATATGAAACAGGCATTTACCGGAGCTGGAGTCAAGTGGTTCCTCTTGTGAATGGATATAGTAAGGCTGTTTATAAAAAGTTCAATACTGCTGAAGCGGCTAGAGACTTTATTCGTGCGAATTCAACTATACCCCAGAAACTGCTCAAAAATTTTTCCCGTGATGACGGGCAGATAACTCCCAAAAGTGTTATTTCAAGACGAGATACGAGTTATGGTGCTCATAGGTCAAAAGGTTCCACAGGTGTGTCAGAATCCATGCTTGCACAGATCCAGGATTTGATCAGCAAACTGACTTTTTCATCCACCACGGTGGTGAGCGATTTAGAAATCATGACGTCAAATAAACATTCCGAGACTGAAGAAAATGAAATTTACTGTGATGGAGGAGCTAGAGGAAATGGCAATGCAGATGCTTCCGCTGGATACGGAGTGTATGTGGCTGGCGTGAAACCAATTGCTGTTTCTGTATCATATTCAGATATACCTGATAAAAACAAGAAACCTACTAATCAGTTTATGGAGCTTTTCGCCATCAGGCACGCTCTAAGAATGATAAGAGTACATTACGATGTTAAAGAGAATCTGGGTGCTGCTTTTAAGATCCTTACTGACTCTCAATTTGCCATCAATTGTTTGACCAAGTGGTATATGAATTGGGAAAAGAACGATTGGCGTACGAGCAACGGGAAGCCAGTTATTCATAAAGAGTGTGTTCAAGATTGTTTAGAGGTTCTCTCGTCTTTGCGTAAAGTCAAAGGGTCTAAGATAAAAATAGAGTACGTCCCAGGACATAAGGGTGTTTTGGGGAATGAAATTGCTGACCGATTAGTCAATATGGCCTGTGATAGATCGAGGGGAGATCAATAAATCAAATCCGTAATTCAAGCACCTATAGGTAGTTTTATTTTTAATCTATCTATTTACACTTTTGTATATATCTATCTCCAATTAGAAGAGTCAGATTAGAAGATATTGGGCTTTCTGAAACTGTGCTCAGATTGTTCTTTTAGCGAATCGTGGATGTGTCCTTTGCCCGCATTGACTTATCAAAATGACTTATCTGTCCCTTCTAAAAACGCGGAAGACTTATCCGCTATCTAGAACTCAAAGATAAGTCGGGATTTCCGCAATGCGTACTAATACGTTACAGCTTCCAGAGATTTTGAAATACCCTAGAAGATGTTTGAATTAACGAACATAGGTGAACTTCCAAAAGAAGTGAATAGAGATAGGAATCAAAACACTAAGTATGATTTCAAGAGAGACTTGATTGGATATGGCGAAGAGGGTTTGGATTGTGAGTGGCCTGGAAAACGTAGGATTGCAGTCTCTTTCGTACTTAATTACGAAGAAGGAGCCGAGAGATCATTGGCTTTGGGGGATGACACTTCTGAGTTTGGGTTGAACACCCCTTCTAAACCAGGTCCATTTCCTGACAGAACGTATGACATTGAAACCGAGTACGACTATGGTTCCAGAGCCGGGGTTTGGAGAATTTTAAAGCTCTTCAAAGAGCATGCAAATAGAATTACCGCTTATGCAGTGGGAAAAGCTTTTCAAAGAAACCCCGATGTAGCAAAAGCTTTCTTGAGAGATGGGCACGAAATTGCGAGCCATGCTTACAGGTGGATTCCATATGCTGGAGTGCCTCCTGAGGTCGAGAAAGCTTACATTTTGAAAGAATTGGAGGTGTTGAAGGAGTTGACTGGGGAGGAAAATCCTGGATGGTACATGGGAAGACTTTCCCCACACAGCTGGGCATTGATATCTGAAGTTTACAGAGAATTGGGTAAGGATTTGCCTTACATTAGTGATTACTACGGTGACGATGTTCCCTACTGGGCTGATGTTCCTGCCGAGAAGGACCTTCCTGACAGTGAAAAGAAGGGTCTACTACTCGTTCCATACTCCTACGATTGTAATGATTTTAGATTCTTAAATTCTAAAGGGTTTAGATCTGTTCAAGCATTTTACGATCACTTGAAGAGCGCTTTTGACACTCTTTATGAAGAAGGAGGTAAAATGATGACTGTTGGGTTACATTGCAGAATAGTTGGTAAGCCTGGTTATTATCAGGCGTTGAAAAAGTTTGTAGAATATGTGAATAGCCATGATGACGTTTGGGTTTGCTCGAGGTCAGATATAGCAGAACACTTCAAAAGTAAATTTCCATATAAGCCTTAATACACATACCAAGTGATAGACACATTCGTGAGTAATGTTCCCGGACGGTAAATGTTTATCTTGTTCATAGCTGAGCCATCGGAAAATATTCCGTCTGTTTTATTGTTTGAGAGATAAGAACGCGGAAAGCGCTCATCTTGCTAAAGGGGCGTATCTTTCCGCTCGCTTAGGCGGATCTTTCCGCAGATAAGATCGCGGCACACTAGTTATAAGATGAGACCATTCTAATGTTTTCCTTCAGCATTAAACAGCAATGTACGACACAACTACAGCATCCAGTATTCCACAAGAAGTGAACATCGACAAATTAGCCGGAACCAAGTATGATCTCAAGAGAGACTTAATTGGTTATGGAGAAGAGGGCTTAAAAGTTCAATGGCCAAATGGAAAAAAGATTGCAATTTCTTTTGTGTTGAACTATGAAGAAGGTGGGGAAAGATCTTTGGCCCTTGGCGATGAGACTTCTGAATTTTACTTGTATACTGCTTCAAAGCCAGGCCCATTTCCGGATAGAGCATTTGATGTGGAAACTGAGTATGATTATGGTTCTAGAGCAGGAGTTTGGAGGATCTTGAATCTTTTCAAGAAGTATAACAACAGAATCACTGCTTATGCTGTTGGTAAGGCTTTTGAAAGAAATATACCTGCTGCAAAAGCTTTTATTAGGGATGGCCACGAGATTGCTTCTCATGCTTATAGATGGATCCCATATGAGAATGTCTCTGAGGAAGTTGAAAAGGCTTACATCATCAAGCAGTTGGAGATCTTGAAAGAGACTACTGGAGAAGAGAATCCTGGCTGGTACATGGGTAGACTCTCCCCTCACAGTATTGGTTTGATCACTGAAGTTTATCGTGAGCAAGGAAAGAAGCTTCCTTACATTAGTGATTTCTATGGTGATGATGTTCCCTACTGGATCGACCTTCCTGCTGAGAGTGATATTCCTGACAGTGAAAAGAAGGGTCTTTTGCTTGTCCCGTATTCGTATGATTGCAACGATTTCAGATTCTTAAACACCAATGGTTTCAGATCGACTCAGGCTTTCTATGACCATTTAAAGAGCGCTTTTGACACTCTTTATGAAGAAGGAGGTAAAATGATGACTGTCGGATTACACTGCAGAGTAATTGGTAGACCTGGGTACTTTCAATCCTTGAAGAAGTTCGTTGAATACGTCAACAGTCATGACGATGTTTGGGTTTGCTCCAGATCTGATATAGCTAAAACCTTCGAAGAACAATTTCCATACAAGCCAAAGAAGTGATACAATATGTATTTCATATATTTAAATGAACAATAGTCTAGCTTTGCCCATTTTTTATGTTCTCTAGTATTTGATCCCAAAAGTCTTCATTAAGGTTCTTGGGGGTGTTAAAGTTTTCAATAGGTAACAGGCTGGACGCATTATCCTTGCTGAGTGGAATGATTCCTTTTGTGTTGTTCTTGACCTTATCAATATCTTCTAATATACCATCAAACAAATCACTATAGATCTTTGCTTCCACCCATCTCTCAGAAAACACAAAGAGCAAGCTTGAGCCAGCTCTCAATTCATTTTGAATATTAATGAAAGAAGGCTCCCCTTTATTCTTCAAATAATAAACCATAGTGATGCCGGCTAAGAATACGGTGTGCAAGGCGACTATGCTAAACTCTAAGATCGAATCTCTATAGAGTTTCTTATAAGAAGAGCAGATCTTACCGGCTGCAAGACAAGCTTGATCCAATAACAGATCTCTTTCCGAATTATGCCTTCTCATTAACAAAGGTAAGAGTAGAATCAATCTAGCTCTATAGTACAGCAAATCAAGAAAGTCGTAGCTTTCACGTTTGTTCAATACCAATTCGAACTCATCTCTTGAAGGAAGACTTTTGAACCAATTGTCAATCTCTCGTTCGAGAGACTCAGTGGTATCCGCTATGGGAACATTGTTATTAACCGAATACAATAACATATGAATCCTGCTTTCGATAATCCTTATCTTGGTAGTTGCAATAAAAGTGGTGAAAAACGACACTGGTTGCTTGAAATCAGTGTTCCATTGTTGTTCTAACTGCATCTGGTATAGTTTAAGATAGTCCGATTCTTGGGGGTATTTAGGGATGTCAATACTTATAGGGTAAGGTAAGTCAATGAAATTGTCGACAGTCGAACAAGGTCTACCTAGGGACAATGACAAAAGTTTATCAAAATTGTAAGCCGACCAAAATATTCTCTTGACACACTCATAGCTCCAGCTATTTTCAGCCGTTACATGCTGTTTACGAAAGTAACCAAATTGTACAAGCTTTCTTATAGCACATCCGGTTAACTCCCAAGCAGATACGTAAAAGGACAAGTGATAACTTCTACTGATGAACACAGCAATTAACAAACATGCCTGCAGCTGTCTCATGGGATTCATGGTAGCGTTGACCAACTCCTTTAAAGCTCTCCTCAAGTATACCTCTGGTTGTGGATAGGTAGTCACATGCAATAGTTCTACTAATCGACACCCTATTGCTAAGGCTATATTCCAGCAAAATTTGTCCCATGGCGTCCTCTCACTTATGGGTCTATCCATAGCTTTGTAGAACTCTACATGGTCCAAGAAATAGCCTCTATTGTGAGCCAAACTGAAAAATTTGTCTAAAAAGTTTGATTCCATTCTTTGAGGAACAAAATCATCTTCTCCAACCACATTATCCAAGATTATGGGTAGATGTTCGGGCTCATCATCGTGACCCAAAAGGAGCCCCTTAATACTCTTCACAATAGTTATCACCGCAAAGCTTCCTATGTACTCATTTTCTTCTCCCGAAGTCTTGAATAGTACTTTTGATAGTATTTCGGTGAAGATCGACTCTGCTAATTGGTTACTTTCTTCTGAAAAGTCTTGAAACCCGACCTGTTCCTGTAGATTCCCATTCAAGGAATGAACCATACTCTTTAGCCTCCGGTTCTCTTCAGCTAGTTCATTGTTTTCTCTTCTTAGTTCTGCTAACTCTTTGGAATGAACTTCACTATCAACACCACTGTGTACATACGCACTTTTCATTGAAAACTCACATATCACATTAAATTGGGCACAAGCTTTACACGGATGATTACCATCACATTTACGCTTCCTCTTCTTACACCTATCACATGCAACCGGCACTCTCGTACGTTTCACGCTTTGTGAGCTCATTGTTGGGAGATTATTTCTTATCTCAATGTTTTTATCTGAGGTTGGGTTCTTGTCAATACACGCTTAGTAGACCAAAATCTGCAGGTTTCCTACGGAAATGTAAAGTTGGCATCTAGTCAGAGCATTCCACTTAAAAATGATCCCGAAGAAAAGCCTACAGCAAAAAAAAGAGACCCACGTTTGGTAACGCTTATCAAATCTTTCTATAGAGATACTTTTAGTCGATGTAACTAATATACCTACATATAAGCAGTTAGTCAACGATGATCTTGAGCACACGAGTGTCAAGCACTTGAAGATGGGAAGAGGAGATGTAGAACTTTAGCATTCCTGCCAATTGTTTGCTTTTTCCCAGCCGTAAGCAGCTCGATATACTGATAACTCATCGAAATGCTTTCCAATGATTTGCATGCCAGCGGGAAGCTTAACTTCAGGGTTATCAATAGCTTCAAGGAAGCCCACCGGTAAACTAAGGGCTGGATGTCCAGTCATATTGAATATACCCGTGTTAGCGTTCAATCCAATAGTATTTTTTATCAATTCCAATGGAGTTCCCGTTCTGATTCCATGGGGTGGGGCTACTACGGGCACTGTTGGAGTGATCATTACGTCAACTTCTTCCAAGGCTCTGTTGTATTCGTCTCTTGCTTTGAAACTCAAGTTGACTGTCTTGGTGTATAAACTTGGATATTTCTCTGAAAGGTATAAGCCGTTAATCATCCCATTCTTTACGGGAATTGGAGTCTTATCAAACATATCCTGAGTCCAAGGCAAGACATGCTCTACATGTTCGGAGGACTTCAAGATCCTTCTCCCGGTTTGCAATCCAAGTTTTCTCATGCAACCACTAACCCTTTGGCCTATCATCCATATTTCAGGTGCAACCAAGTGATATGGAATCGAAATCTCTATAACGTCTGCTCCCAATGCTTTGAATCGCTCTGCAGCTTCTAAGAACTTAGCTTTCATTTCAGGTGTCATGGTGGGAACTTCCAAGCTCTCTTTCAAAACCCCTATCTTCATTCCTTCTAAGGTAGACTTCTCGGTAAGCTCTTTGTACTTGGGGACATTGGAGAGAGATGGTGCTCCTCCCTGACGATCATCATATCCATCCTGTCCAGCCATGATTTCCAACATCAAACAGTTGTCTAAAACTGTTTTTGTCATCGGGCCACAGTGGTCTATGTTAGTTTCTAAACTTCCTATACCTGTATAAGGAACCAATCCAAAAGTGGGTTTAAAGCCAACAACACCACAATGGGCAGAAGGGACTCTGATCGAACCACCCTGGTCGGCACCAACTCCAAAATCAATTTCGCCAGATCCTACCAAATAACCAGTTCCCGAACTAGATCCGCCAGCCGAATAACCATCATGAAAAGGGTTCTCAACATTTCCAGTAGAGGCTGTATTAGAGGATGTACTTGAACTCTGGTTTTCACAGGTTGCCAAGCCTTTGATAATAGCTCCAGCTTCTAAAAGACGAGTGACAACAGTTGCATCAGCCTTGGGGGTCCAGTGCCCAAAAGCGTCTGTACCAAAGATTTGAGGGACACCCGCAACTTCTATACAATCTTTCAAACACAAGGTTCTCCCAGCCAAAGGTTTTTCCTTAGACAATTCAGGCTTTGTGTCTTCAATTGTAACCTTGTAAGCCCATGCTCCTTTAGGATTGTCCTCTTTTGCTGGGTAATGAATGTCTTTCCTTGGAAAACGGTCGAGAAACGTGGGCTGATAGTAGTCATCCATCTTCAGGATTTTCCTAGCTGATGTATCTAAAGCACAAAGAATTTTGTAGTAGTCTTCCACCTCATGGGGTCTCAATTCCAAGCCAAGCTTTGCAGGTTGAGCATGAAGGTCTGCAATAGTAACCTCGCAACTCGAGTCTGCCTCTAAAGATGTAATAGACATTATATGGCGTACAATTCCAATCTAGCGTCTCCTCTATGAATGCTTCTGGTTTATATGGGACTCATTTTGTCGTCTTGATAGGGCGGCTAAGATTCCGTGAATGCTTATCGCAAGAGTACTGCATACTACAGTATACAGGAAAAGCGGAAACGATCCGCAACTATTTATCTGCTCTACGAGCGATGGAATTGAGCGGGTCTTCCGTCTGAGTTCTCTCCACTGTATTCTTGGTATTATGCCTGTGTCAGTTAAATGATCCAATGTTGGTCATCTACATAGGGCAGCTCTAACAAATTATCTGAGATCATTAAATGTCCATAACAAATCTGGTTCAGGATCAATCTCAAAGACTACCCAGACGAACTCTATTTGTAACGTTGGGATGCTTGACTGCCTCACTATTTGTGTCTTTTTTCGACCAGACAGCTGTGACTACTGCTATACCTTCTATTGCAAAGGACCTAGGAAACTCAAGCCTAATTAACAGTTGGACAGGGAGTTCCTACTTGATCGCAAATACCAACTTCCAGTTGTTGTACGGCAGATTTTCTGATATATTTGGAAGGAAAAATGTGTTCCTCTTTTCGTTACTATGCCTACTTGCCGGAAATCTTGTTAGTGGATTTTCAACAGACCCTATCATGCTTTTTGTATTTCGGGGTCTTAGTGGATTGGGAGGAGGAGGAATCAACTGCTTAGTGATGATAACCTTTTCCGATTTATTGTCCACCAGAGAGAGAGGAAAGTATTTCGGGTTTGTCGCTCTCTCGACGACATTGGGCAATGGTATTGGGCCCTTGATAGGTGGTATTTTGAGTGAGAAAGCAAGTTGGAAATGGGCGTTTTGGATTACTTGTCCAATCTCAGTGTTCTGTGGATTGTTGGTTGTTTTTTTTGTGCCATTGAAGCCAGTAACTGGCTCGTTCAAGGATAAACTCAAGAAGCTAGACTACTTAGGGTTTGGTTTCTCGTTGATAGGAACCATATTTGTGCTTGTTGCAATTTCTGGTGGTGGGGTGACTTGGTCTTGGGGAAGTGCTATTTTCATTGCCCTTCTTGTGGTGGGAAGTGTAGCCATTATTGCATTTTTCTTTGTAGAAGAGTATTTTGCTAAGATTCCAATCATACCGTTGCATTTGTTTGTACATTTTCAGAGACTGCTTCTATTTTCAATGTGCTTTTTAATGGGGTGGGCGTACTTCGTGGATATCTACTACTACCCCATGTATTTACAAAATGTCAGAGGCTGGACACCCATTGTATCTGGAGTACTCCAGTTACCTGCCACAAGTAGTAGTAGTATTTTTGGTATAATTGCTGGTTTCATCAATTCAAAAACTGGTCACTATGTTAGGTGTCTATATTTTGGCGGAGTAATGTGGTGTTTGGGTACTGGGCTAAAAATTTTATTCGATACTAATACTAATGTTGGGCTATTAGTTGGAGCAAATCTCATACAAGGCTTAGGAATAGGGTTCACTTTCCAGCCAACCTTATTGGCTCTATTATCTCAATCAAGCAACGATGATAGGGCTATTGTTACGGGTTTAAGAAATTTTTTCAGGTGCTTTGGTGGTTCTGTCGGTCTCATTGTTTGTGGTATCGTCTTCAACACCGTTTTTAGAAAGAAATTAGAGGCATTGGGCATTTCAAACGACGTCATCAACGGTTTCATATCCACCCCAAATCTCTCAATAATCCCAGATTCCCCGATAAAAAGGGACATTCAAGATGCATACTTGCAGTCTTACAGAATTATTATGGTCACTTTAACTGTAATGTCGGGCACAATGCTTGCATTGTCCCTACTTACAAAAGATGGAAAGGAAACGGATGCAGAAAAAGTAGATGAAAAGGAAACAATTGGTAACGAATCGTCCAGTGACAATATCACTCAAACTTGAATCGCCTTCACGAACTTCATTTGTATATAAAAAAATGAAACGTTTCAACCTTTATGTAAGATCGAGAAGATCATAATTGAAGCTGATATCCACAAATGTATACTCATATAAAAAGATAAATCATCTGTTAGAATTAAAATCACCGTTGGCTATTCACATATATAAAGCTCCACTGGATTTTATACTTGTAATAACTTTCAACTTCTCATCTTGTGAGCTAGCTTGTTCACTTCCCACTCCATCGATATATATCCTACCTGGATATCCTACTCCATTTATGGATGCGTCCTCTTCGAAGAACCCATCAGTTTCAGTCATGTATTCCCAGGTCTTAGGAGTATCAGCATGTTCTAAGGGGTAAAGTTTGGGTTTGAAAATCAAACCAAATGTGGTATAAAGAACAAAACCTGAAATGAAGGTATACAACCACCCACAGAGGTATATTTCGGTAGCAACTTGGCTTAAATGACCGGGATTATAGGAGGAGTACAATCCTGGGATACCAAGAACAGTTGACAATGCCCAAGCAAAGAAACCCCATACGTTACAACCCTTATAGTAATGGTAAACTCCATTTGGATTCTTAGTATACAAAGAGGGAACATGAATGTTACCTCGTCTAATCACGAAGTAATCACTCAAAATGCACCCCACCAATGGGGCAACGAAAATGGAGTAAGAGCCCAAGAATACAAGAAACTTTGTTGCGTTTGCCAAAAATTTCCATGGGACAATAGCCCAACATAAAATACCACATAATATTTGACCACGGATAATGTTGAAATACTTGGGCAATAAACCTGCCAAATCAGTTGCAAAAGGAATAGAGTTAGCGAATATATTTGTTCCAGCTGTTCCAGCAGCGAAGAAAAACGAAAGGAAGAAAACCCCAGTTCTGGCACCAGCTGACCATTCATTATCAAGGATAGCACCAAACAAATCCCACATGTTCCAATAAATCTCACCATAGGCCCTCTTCAAAGACAATACCCCTACCATACCAAATAAAATGACACAAATCTTTGGAGGAATAAAACCAATAGCTTGGGGAACAACAGTGTCTTGCTTCCTCTTTGCATAACGGGCAATATCCGGCTGGTTTATGATCATTGGCGACAAGGTTCCGAAGATTGTATTGATCACTGACATCCATTGGTTACCAGTGCTATAAGGCGAGACAACTTTAATACCCGAATCCCAGTTGCCAGGACCATGTCCCCTTACAACGCAGAAGATAAAGAGAGCTAACGTTGCAAATGGCATTGTTACAGCTTTGAATGTGAAAAAGTACCGAATGTGCTTTGGATGACACCACATCAATGGCATCTGGATCAACCAGTATAAGAAGAAAGCTAAGAGGCCATTAGAAGTGATATCGGCACTAATTGGTAAATTATTCGGTAAATCAACCCACTTGTAGCCAAATATGCATCTCAAAGCGACATCAAACATTCTTGAACCATAGTAACTTTGGACTCCGAACCAAATCAAAGCAATGAAAAATCTAACGAACACCATAAAATATCCCAAATAAATTCCAAATGTAGACCTCACCAATACATTATAGCCAAGATGGTATGATGAACCTAGTCTAGCATTGGACACTGTGAAAAAACAAGTGAGAAAAATACCAACAATAGCAGCACCGATTACTTGTCCAGGCGGCAAATCAGTTTCTTTAATTAAAGAGGCACCAGTGTTCCATTCGTTAACATTGAACGTAGATTGGAACCAGATGATAACATAGTTATAAACTTTCCAAGTCCTGTCTTCCGGAGGAGTTGGTTTAAGATCGTGATTTGATCTCAAGGCTTCTTTGTCGTCCTCGGAATCGTCTTTGATTTTCAACAAGTTATCAACCTTTCTAAAATAATCCATGTTTACTAATGGCTTACAGATATATTTAGCACACGGCTGCAATTATTCGAAAGCAAATAATACCGCTTATGTAGCTCTCTTCTTGATACTGTCATGTTACCAATTTGTGGTATCATTTTCTTATCAGATAAGCGTCAATTCCGCACCGGTGGAACTTACCGCACAGATAGGGAATCCCGCCTTGACACAAAAATTTCGCGACCCACTTTATTAGTTATCAGAAAGCACTGATTTTTCAAATAAGTTGAGATGTCGTTGTTCACACCTTTACAGATTGGTGACTGCCACCTCAAACACAGAGTAGTGATGGCCCCATTAACAAGGTACAGAGCCACCAATAATATTCCAAATGAAATGATGGAGGCACATTATAGACAGCGTGCATCAAAAGGTGGATTGCTAATCACTGAAACAACTTGTATATCAGCGAGAGGAGGTATCAACCCCAATATGCCTAGAATCGATACTGAAGAAGCTATAAAGGGCTGGAAAAGAATTGTTGACGCTGTTCACCAAAATGAGGGCTTTATGTTTTGCCAATTGAATCATTTTGGAAGAACGATTATACCCGAGACGATCTTAATAGATACTACTGTAGTTTCCAGTTCTTCAGTAGCAATAAGCGGATCCAGCAATGGATTTAGCTATCACATTCCCAAGAGTATGGATGAAAAAGATATGAAAGAAACGATCGCCGATTTCGTTGCAGCTGCAGCAGCAGCTATTTTCGACGCTGGTTTCGATGGGATCGAACTACATGGGGCCAATGGCTACTTATTAGATCAGTTCCTAGAAGACAACATCAACACACGTGAAGATGAATACGGTGGAACACTTGAGAAAAGATGCAAGTTCCCATTGATGGTTTTAGATGCTGTTATTGAGAAAGTGGGTTCTAGAAAGGTCGGCTACAGAATTAGCCCTTGGGATAACTTCCAGCAAGCAAATGACTCCGACCCATGGCTACACTTTTCATATTTTTGTGCTCAATTGGAGAAAAGAGGGCTTGCATACATTCATGTTGTAGAGGCCAGAAGCGATGCCAATGGGGGACGTGAAGGTGATGGACAGAAAGCCGCATCTTTGGAAAGGGATTTGCTCAAGAGTAGTGTTTCTAAACTCAAGGGGTTTGTTCCCACCACCCCACTTATATCTGCTGGTGGTTGGCACAATGAAAACGCATCTCTTGAGGGTTTACTGATAGATGCATTAGCTTTTGGACGGCTCTTTACAAGTAATCCAGATTTGCCAAGGCGTTTGAAAGAGGGCCTTCCATTGACTCCTTATAGTAGAGACACGTTTTATACCTTTGGTGACCCAAGAGGATATATAGATTTTCCTGTGTATAGCTAGATTTTCTGTGCTAGCAAATAGAGCCACTTCAAATTTCTTTTATTTATAATTTGCAGCAACCCCAAAGCGGAGGTTTCCTCTTTCGTCTTTGGGTTCTTGCAAGATAAGAGGAATGCGCGTTATCAGTGTTCGATAATGATTTGGTAATAGGTGTGAAAAGAGGGAATTGTGAAAAGTATCTTGTTTTGAATAGAGTAGGGTGACACTATATGCCCTTAGAGCAACCAGCATGAGGTGGAGCTCATACTCAGACATATAATATAAAAAAATTATTTCTTAACGGCCAACTTTCCAGGTACGTAAGGGAAATTCTCTCTGAAGTGCGTTGCTATATCCCTTCTGTTACATACCCAAACGCCCTCTTTTTCGCTGATGTACTTAATGAAGTTTCTGAGAGCGTTGATTCTTCCTGGCTTCCCAACCATTCTGGAGTGCATCGGGATATTCATAACTTTTCCTCCCTCACGATACAATTGGTCAAATTCTTGTTTCAAATAGTCTTCATACACAAAAGCACCAGGGAACCCAGGTCCAGGGTTGGAAGAGACAAACTTGTAGTCGTTTGTGACATAAGCATATGGGATCATCAACATTCCCTGCTTTTCAGAATCAGGGAGATCTTTCTCTTGTGGTAGGTCGACCCAAAATGGAACATCATCACTATAACAATCAGACTGCCACAAGAAGGGCTTGTTAAGTTCTGCATGAGCTCTTGCAGTTAAAGCGGGAGTTTTAATATTTCCACGTCCAATGTAGGCCCCTACAGGTGCTTCACCAGAGGCTTCCTCTAGCAACAAAATTGCTTTTTTAATCATCTCAACCTGTTCGTCATCAGTGGTGTTCTCCCAACTAATCCAACGCAAACCGTGATTTGCAACCTCATGCCCATCTCTGACACAAGCTCTAGCAAATTCTCTGTTTTTTGAGAACGCTTGCGCGACAGCGTAGATTGTCATAGGATAGCCGAATTCCTTCATTAAACGCAAGATTCTCCAAGCACCAGCTCTAGAGCCGTACTCAAATTCACCTTCACTCATCAAATGCCTAGCGTTAATTCTTTCTGTAACTAAACCACCTTTTTCCCAAAGGTAAGCTTCAGACCTATCGTCCCCATGAAGTATGTTGTGTTCACTACCTTCTTCGTAGTTAAGGATAAAGGAAACGGCGATTCTAGCACCCTTTGGCCACTCAGGATCAAAAGACTCTTCTCCATAACCGAGAAGATTTCTAGGTAATTCGTAATCCGGCAAAGATTCTGGAACGTAATCAAGGGTATCCATGATGAAATGATCTTTGTGCTTCCTGTTAATTTGAGGTTGAGCACATAATATATATATAGGGCTACAGATTTTCCCCTTATCAGACCATTTTTGGAACAGGGAATTGTGCTTATCTTCATCGGAATGTTGTTGTGATAATTAGTGGACGACACCGGAGCTGAGCCGTTATCTCACTTTTTTAGTAGCCATATTGTCGGAGGCTCTCCGAGAATGTAAGTCGCGGAATTTGATATCTTCTTATCGGAATTTGTATTAATGTGAATCAGGAATGGAGAACTCTTCGTCGGAGCAGGGCCGAACAAGTTACCATATGGAAGTGTACAGGGTTGATTTGCATTAAAACATAGAAACTATTTAAAACTTCTTCGAGTAACTGCTCTTTGCGAACACCAAGAAAATGTCAGTTTTCACATTTGATGCAAAGGACGGAAATCCTGTAACGGTTGACACGATCATCCAGCTTGGTAACCAATTGGGAATCAAAGAGCACACCGAAGTAGAGCTCGAGCAGTACAAAACGCTATTAGCTGTCTTTCACGATGCCTGCGAGGAGCTCAATGCGATGGACGACTACGTGCCCGAAGTTGATTATGAAAGGTTCCCTAGAGAGGACATCCACTATCCGAAGCCCGAAAACAACAAGTTGAATGCTTGGGGCTACAAAGTAACCATACGTGATCAAAAGTATTCCGGAGAAGGGCTACTTGATGGGCAAACTATTGCTGTTAAGGACTGTGTGGCTATCGCCGATGTTCCAATGCTTTTAGGGACAGAGTTCATTCAGAACTACATACCCAAAACTGATGCTGTAGTTATTACAAGGTTGATGGAGGCAGGTGCAATCATAAAGGGTAAAGCGGTGTGTGAGAATTTGTGCCATTCCGCTACTTCTCATTCAGCAGGAACAGGACCAGTGGATAACCCACTCGCTGCTGGATATTCTTCTGGAGGAAGTTCTTCAGGTAGTGCTGCTTTAGTCATGGATGCTGGAGAAGGAATTGATATTACTATTGGAGCTGACCAAGGTGGCTCAGTCAGAATTCCCGCCGGTTGGTGTGGTGCTGTTGGTATGAAGCCCACATTTGGCCTCATCCCTTTTACGGGATGTGCATCAAATGAGGCAACCAATGATCACTTGGGAGTATTAACTAAGGATGTTTTAACAAATGCCAAAGGATTACAAGCCATTGCTGGAAGTGACGGTATAGATGATAGAAGCTTTGGCGCCGTAACATCAGAATACTACAAGGATTTGACCAGTCTTGAAGATCCAAAGAGTTTGAAGGGTATGAAAATCGCAATCTTGAAAGAAGGATTTGATAACCCAGCAATTGAAGAAAGGGTAAAAGCATCATGTTTTGCTGCAGTAAAAAAGTTTGGAGAACTTGGTGCTACAATTGAAGAAGTGAGCGTACCTCTTCACTCGAAGGGTGCCTTGATCTGGACCGGCGTTTCTAAGATAGGTGGATACTTGACAAAAATGGGCTGTTCTACAGGTAGGCGGGGTCTTTCTTTGAATGATCTTTCAGAAAAGTTCCTTGAGGCTGCTCATGACCAGGAAAGATGGGACAAAGCATACCCATCCTCCAAGAACATCTATTACAATGGAATGTATGCTCAGAAAGAATTCCCTGGTTTATATGGAAAATGTACTAATTTATCACGGAAATTGAAGGATCAGTACAACAGAGTATTGGAGGAGTTTGACTTGATTATTCTCCCAAACTTGCCTTACATAGCTCGATCTCATGCCAAGGTGGGTCCGGGTGCTTCACCTTTGGAATTGTTAGGAAAGCAGGTTGGCCTTAGTTCCAACACCGCTCCATTTGATCAAAGTGGGCATCCAGCTTTGGCTCTCCCAATAGGTATGTTGCCTATTTTGGAAGGTCCCTTAGCTGGCAGTGGTACAAAGTTACCAGTGTCTATTCAAATTGTTGGAAAGTGGTTTAATGAGAGTACCGTCTATCGAGCTGCGTATGCTTTTGAGAATAGCTATAATTGGAAAGACCTTTGAGCTTTTATATCATTATTATTTCGTTCTATTTCAATACAAAACAAAAACAATCTTTGCGAAGCTTTTATTCATCATCTAGAGGCTGTAGTCCCTTGTCACGAACAACAAATGTAGTTATCAAACAGACAGATATCGATCCAATCCAGAAGTAGAAAACGTTTCTCAAAGAGGACATGTAAGCATTTCTTAAAAAATTCTGCTGTACTGGGGGGAACTCAAGTACAGACAAGGTTGAGTAAATTTGGGACTTCAAAAGTTCCATTTCTGAGACAGTGAATAGATTTTTGCCCAACGATAACGTTTTCTTATAGCTGTTGGATAAAATCGCTGATGCAATAGCAAGACCAACCGCACCTCCAAGTGACCTCAAAACATTTCTTACAGAAATCACTGTTGCTCTATCTCTTTTGAAAGACTGTGCTTGAGCAGCAACCAAAGTTGGCTGAAAGATAGCACCAACACCTGAACCGTTAAGAACTAGTGGTAATATGATTTTTATTTCATTAGCATCTGGTCCCCATAAGCAAAGTAAACAAACTCCCAAAGTCCATAATAAGTATCCGTACCATACAACATAGATATAATGACCTGAACGAGAGATCACTTGCCCACAAATTACAGAGGTTACTGATTGAGGGATCACCAAAGCCAATAAAAAAATACTGGACTTCGTCACGCTGTAGTTTTTGACTATTTGAAAAAAGTAAGGATAATAGTAAACATGACCGAAGTAACACATTCCGAAGAAGAAGTTTTGCAATAACAAACATGTTAATGAGATCCTAGTGTAAAACAAATTCAAAGGAATCATAGGAAGAAATGAAACATATTTCTCGACCAAGAGGAATATTATGCTTGACACACCTCCTATAACAAGGAAACTGACGATCATAGGACTTGTCCAGGAGTAATAGGATCCTCCACTACTTATTGGAATAAGTAAAAATATAATGGCAACTGAACTAAAGAAGAAGCCAAAGTAATCAATTCTTGAAAGTTTTTCTTTTAATGTCATTTGAGGTCTAGTGTAGGGCACAAGCCAAAGAATCACAAGGGCAGAAAATATACCTATGGGAAACATCATGTAATAGAATTTCCTCCAAGATAGATGCTTTATGAATGCAGAGGCCATTAAAGGGCCAACAGCATTTCCCAAACCAACAAAACTTCCTAGTATCCCCTGATATTTACCTCTTTCTTTCAAAGTAACAATATCTGATACTATTACCATGGTTAACGAGGTAATCCCACCGTTCCCAACTCCACAAAACCCCCTAAAAATATAGAGCTGATAATAGTTTTGTGATAAACCACATGCAAGATCAAATACTGCCAAGATTAATAAACAAGCTATCAAGACATACTTCCTGGAGAAAATGTCACTAAACCTTCCGAAAAGTACCATGAATGTGGTTGTGCTAATCAATGAAGAAGTACCCGCCCAAGAAATAGTTTCAGCTGCATCAAAATCATCTGCCAAGTATGGGAGAGCCACCGTTATAGCTGTTTGGTCGACAAAGCTAAGAAATAAGGCTACAGCCATGGCTGAAAATACTACTAAAAGCTTCTTAGGAGATAAGATGTTTTCATGCGAATTTGCAAGTGCATTCGCCACCCCTTTTCCTTCAGTGATTGAATCCTCTCTATCACTACTACCACTCACAACAACCTCAATACTTTCCTTTTTCATATTGCTAGTGGGTAATATTTCATTGAGGCACCTTTTGAAGGTTTGACTGCGAAAAGTTAGGACGGAAATTTCAGAGCCTGAAAAGGAAATTGTCTTATCGGAGTAGTGCATATGCCAATTTTTCGGAAGATCGCCGATAAAGTTAAGAAAACTGATAAAGAACAGATACTACCAAGATCAACCCACTATTAGATAAGACGGTTTAGGGTGTAGCTGATAAGAAGTTTTATAAATACTAGTTTGTTATAGGCAGAAGTGCAGTAATTGACGTCTTACGAAAACATGAACGTCTTCAACATGTTAAGAATAAAGAGTGTGCCAAAGGGCCCTCACGCTTGGCATAACAGAGACCTTTTACCTACCCAAGTAGAGGAAAGAACTTGGGGCCTATATCATTATTTGTTCTTCTATTTTACAACATCGTTGACCCCCTCTTCGTACACGTTGGGTTCAACATTGGTAAGTATGGGCTTACTCTGGTGGCATGGTCTAATATGTGCAGTAATTGGAAGTTTTTTTCTTTCAATAATACTTGTTTTCAACTCTAGGGGCCCATCAGTTTACCATTTGGGCTATCCAACTATAGTCAGAGCAGCTGCTGGAATGTATGGTTCCTATTTTTTTATTTTTATTCGGATATCTATCGCTGCTATTTATTTTGCCGTTCAAACCTACTTGGCTGGAAATTTGATGGACGTGCTTATGAGATGCATGTTTGGACACCGGTGGGCGAACATAGAAAACAAGTTAGGTGCGTCAGCAGGGATCACTTCCAAGGGTTTGCTTTCATTTTTTCTTATATGGTTGATCCAATTACCACTCATGTTTGTCCATCCAAAAAACCAAAGACATCTTTATACTTTGAAAATGTTTACCACTACGACTGCTCTTTTTGGCATATTTGGATACTGTGTGAGAAAAGCTGGTGGTACCCTTGGTACCCCAGAATCTCTAGCAACAGATAGAGTGTATGGTTCAGATTTAGTGTGGGGAGTAGTGGCTGGTATAAACTCAATAATGGGCGCCCTATGTCCAATATTGATTAACTCCGGTGATGTTGTGAGATATGCCAAAAAACCTAGTGATGCAGCTTGGATCCAATCATTTGCTGTTTTGTTATCTAAGGTCTTGATAACTTTTCTTGGATGTGGTACAACTTCTGCTGCAAAAGTATTTTTGGGTCAGACCTTTTGGAATCCTTGGGACCTTTATAATGCCTTATTGGATTACAACTGGTCCCCAGAAATGAGAACTGGAATCTTTTTTGTATCATTAGGCATGATTCTTGCCTTGATTATAGTCAATATCGGGACCAACTGTTTACCGGTTGGTGCCGATGCTACCGGAATGTTTCCGAAGTATATTAATATTGTGAGAGGCCAGTTACTTTGTTGGTTGATTGCTCCACTTCTTTTTCCTTGGAAAATTGTTTCAAGTGGTTCCAGTTTCCTAGCCTTTTTGGGAAGTTACTCAGTGATGTTATGTCCTATTGCTGCAACTATGATATACGACTACTTTATTGTTAGGAAAGGTAACTTACATTTACCATCATTTTACAATCCAGATAAGAATAGCATGTACTGGTATAACAGATCTGGGGTAAACTGGAGAGCTATCATAGCCTGGATAGTTGGTTGTGGTTTTACAATTTCAGGGGTTGCCAATTCGGTTTCTCCAGGATCTATTGGGATAGCTGCAGTAAGAATCTATCAACTTGGTTTCTTACTCTCTTTCATTACAGCATTCGTATCTTATGGGGCTCTCTGTTATTTCTTCCCGGTGCAAAACCCCTTGCCTAATAACATGGATATTAAGTCTGCTAAATTCGAAGAGTTGGCAGAAAGTGAAGGATTTCTCTCTGGCGAATGTCTTGAAGACATTACCGAAAATAGAGTGGAAATACTAGATAGCGAGACTATACCAGAGTCCCACTCGATCGTCATGGAGAAAGAAAATATTGTAACTTCTTCCAAGGAGTTAAACTAGCAACTTATGTAGAGACTAAGTAATATGATTGAATTTAATGGGCTATTTAACTAACTGAATATTCACAAATCAATACCAAGACCCGAATGGCCAGCGTCCAAATTCCCAAGTTTCATGAATAATGTATCCACATTGGAAAACTCAAAGAGTGATTCCAAATTTTCTTCTTGTAGGTCGTCCAGATTCGTCAAATTGTTGAACATCTTCATGTTGTCTATAAAATGCCGCTTATTTGTTTCCTTGATTAGGTGATCCTGTCCAAATAAGTCTACACTTTCATTTAGTTCCAGCTTGCCACCAATTGGATCGGTAAAAGCTGAAACTTCTGTGCTTTCCTGAAGACCTCTAAAGTGATTCACTTGCTCAAATAGTTTCTCAAACACATCGCGATACTGTGAGCAACTGGGACACCTTTCAGCTAGAAGAACTAGGGTGGATGAACAACTACGAAGCCCTTCGCTCACCTCAAAGTCCCATTGAACTTTCTTCGAGAACAAGCCATATATTATTGTAACTCCACTTAAAAATATGGTTTGGAGCGATACAATTGATAGCCTGTGCCGTGAGCTACGGCTATCATGTATCCTTCTGTTTAATTTGCATATGTTTATGGAGCTCTTGATATATTCAATGAAAAGTTGGTCATTTGCTTCTAGTCGATTGATGAATGGATTGATAAGTGATCTTATTTGTTTATTGTACAAATAAAGGCAGTAGTCACATTCAAGTTTAGTCAAGTACTCAGGTAAACTTTCCAACCACTCTCTCATTTTTGCTTGTATCTCTGCAATGATTAGCCTGGGAATATCCTCGAAAGTTATGTCGATCCTATATATTCTGTTGTGAATGAGGCTGTCAATTTTTCGAAGTTTGAAATACAAAATAGCCATAGAAATCGACGTTCTACCGTTTTCCGATCTCTCCTTCTCAACTGGAAAATTCTCTTTATTCAAATGTGGATAAGTAAGATAAAACTTGTTTTTAATCACCTTATCATCAGTGACCGACTCATCAAGATCTACTGGCAAGTCAATATCAATATCTCTGTCATTTATCGAAAATGGCCTACCAAAAAAATTGCTTATAACCTTTTCGAGGGAGTAGACGGACCAAAATGTTCGACACTGGATCAAGTATGCAAACGGATTTACCAAAAAAAATTCCATGTTTCTTCTGTGCAATCCAAATTCAATAGACAACCTCAAGGCTGTTCCTATCAAATACCAAATGGTCAGTCCGCTTGGGAATCTCAACTTATATATCACCAAGAGTAATATTGCATGGATATTAGAAATCGTCTCTGTTTGAAAGATCGATTTTAGATCGCTACTCAACGCATACCGGTAAAGAATGAAATGAGTTGCTGTATTATGATTCGTAGAACTCAAGTCTTGTTTCAAGTAAGCACCAATAGCGTATACCATCAAAAGAATAAAACGGTCCATTGCCAGTCTAGAGCTAGATTGAAGTATGAGTTGAAGACGATTATTATGAAGCGATTGAATGTAAGTCTTGCTCAAGAATGGGTATCTTGAGTGCATGAGCGACAAGTAGTTTTCAACGAAGAAAGAAGTCATATGTTTGTCTTCAATTATCGATTGTGTCTTAGAGTAATCATTCTGCAAGACTTCAAGGCCACCCTCTTCACAATGGGTGTTATCAATAGCGATGTCTTCTTCAAGAAGGTATCCTTCTATCATGTGTGCAACATTATAACCAGAGGATCCCACATATACAGAGGACTTGTCGTCATTTTTCAAAGGAATGAAAGCAGCACACTCAAAAAGACTTTTCTTCACACCAGTTCCAGGAGACCTGCTTCCTGTGCTTAAAACCTTATCAGAACCTGGACTCAAATTGGCTTCTATGGCACCCTCTTCCATGCCCTTGAGCTTAGTCTCCAAGAATTCAATCCTTTGCTGTAGCAGCTTTACGTAGTTAGGCTTCATCTGCTCATTGTAGACACAAGGTGCGTTGACTTTCTTACAACTCGTACAAGGCCCCCCTGTAACAAAATCCCCATCACATTTGGTTTTCCTACCTTTGCATCGCTTACATGCCGAGGGCACCACACCACTTCTTCTACTCCTGATCAGCTTCTCCTTTACCATTGTATTAAATGTAGATAAGAGTTCGCGAGGAATAAATTCCGTTATCTACAATTTTCCGCATACATAATTATGTACATTATTGTACATGAAAGACTTACTCAAACATGTTGCCACAGAAAATGCTGTTGGAGCCTAAGCTTCTATTAATACAATTCTCCAAGAGTCTGGAATGCTCTCGTACAATCTCCGATAAGTCAGTAGCGTATTTGGATTTGAAGAGTCGCAACAACCCCACCATATTTCCTCTTCCAGAGACAGAGTTTAATACACCGGTGAAGAGCCCTACTTCTTTATAGCTATTTTCAGTGGTGAATTGCTTGCCAGCAAGCATGGTTAATTCGGCTTTTACTCGTTGTAGATGAGCATGGCCATCTTCTTTGTTCGGAATGTATTCGGGATTTTCTGAGTTCCACTTGAAATCATGGGACTCGGGTCCGCAGGTGTAGAAATTGTAACACCATAGTATCACTAGCATGTGGCTGATCATTTGTTTCCGGTAAAAGCATCTGTCCTCTTTTGGATCATATGTTTGGGGCTCTTGGCTTTCGCCAGCAAATAATAGGTTACAAAAGTAGGAGTATATGAGGATAACGGCCCGCTTTCCATGAGTACTATTGGCCCAGTCAGCCACTCTTGATGACACAATCTCAACCTCTTTTTCATTGAATTCCACATTCATTCTTCCCGGAGCACCCGCATATACCATGAAATCGTAATGTTTCATCTGTGTATAGCTTTCATATAACTCTCTAAATGGTATAGAATAGGTGTCTGACCAAAGCTTATTATTCTGATTTTGCTGTGCTGATACTGAGCAGTTCAAATCCCAAAACATGAAAGCCTCATCCACCTTGCTCTGCCGCAATTGTCTGATCGATTTGAGTTCCGAAATTGAAAATTCGAACTCCCTATCCTTAACCTCAAACGACAACGCAATCAATCCCGACAATATTATTCTCTTTCCAAAGCCACGAGTCTTAACTGGTTTCTTGTGTAGTATGCTTTTGATTGCTGCTAGCAATGTCAATGGTTTCTGTAAGCAATTTTCTGAGTACTTCCCGGTTCTCCAAAAATGCTCATTACAAGGTAGAGTTGGCTTGACATCATGTAAATCTATCACCATGTCGTGACCAAAAACTACCGCATGCAAGGTTTCCAAGTAGAAGATAGCCAATGCACACCGCTTCATAGATTCATCTTCAATCCATTTCTCCCAGTGTTCACGACTGGAGTATGGAGGAATGGTCGTAGACAGTTTTTCTTGACCATTCTCTGAGGAGTTAATTGAAGATTTCACCCAAGGATTACCTCCAAACATAGGGCTTCTCTTGAGCATCTGTACCGACAAGCCCCTGTGCAAGTTTGCCCTCTCGTGCAAATCTCTTGACGAGCAGCATATCTCATTGGTTTGTAACAAAACCAACGATTGAACGACCCAAAGCTTTGGAGGTGGTTTGAACTCTCTTGACTTGTAAATAGCCCATCTCAATGGAACTGCTATACTTTCCGAGAAAAACAGACCTTTTCTAGAAGCATCAGACTTCAAGGTACTTGAAAGGTACGCACCGATAGTTACCATCGATAAAATCAAAACGGGATGGCTAGTGCTCGTTGAAAATGAAGGTTTGTTCAATATGGGGAATTGTGGATGATAATACTTCCAATAAATTTCCAAGTAGTACTGCAACTTTTCGCTCTTGAATTCTTCCTGATATTTTATGGATGGTAAAGCGTCTTCCAATCTGTCCATTATGGAATCATTCACAACAGTTTGTTCATTACTAAAGGGAAAATGTGGGATTTCCGGTTCGTTCATATCTTTGGGGCGACCGTAAAGGTTGTCAATCTCGAGTTGTGGATGGCTTCCCGTTATTGGCTGAGAGCGGTGAGGGTATTCGAATTCTTCGAGCTCAGGGAAGTTTTCCAAGCTCTCATTGGGAGATATGGAAACTGTCACCGACGAGGCATCTGAGTTGTTATTCTCGATCCCACCAAAAAGCCATCGAATCAACTCATCTGAGGATACCAACTCATCTATAGAAAAGCCAAAAGAATCATTTTCGAACATTTCTTTTGTATTTCCAGCAGGTGAGTATGGCAGGATGTTCGGCGTTTCAACCTCTTCAGCAAAAGGTATGTTTTCAACACCAGAAACTGTGACTTTAGCCTTTTCTTTTTTAGAACCATTCGATTTTGTATTGGGGAGGTTGGATTCGTCCATGAACACAAATTTGATGGGCTTTCCTGGTGACATTTTAGACACCTTGTCATGCTTATCCAGCCTATGTTCATGTTGTTCCCGGTAGTGCTTACGATACACGTCATGCCTGACAAAAGTCTTCCCACAACGGGGCCATTCGCATTTATGTCTTGCGGTGGACTCGTGGTTCAACCGGTGACGAGCTAGGTGGTCTGCTCTTGTGAAGGATTTGGTGCAATTCGAGACGTCGCACACAAAACGGGACACCACATCACTTCTTCTCATTCTTCTCTGTTCAACAGTAGTCATGATCAGAGAATCTGAAGATTCGGACCATTAGAAAATGAAAAGATTTTGCGGGGGACAAGAAATCGGGTGGGGGTTACTGTTTTGGGAACCTGCTCGGTGGGTGGGGATATTCCTTATAAAATGATTGCAACATCCGCCTTCATCTATATCATTATAGTTTTTTTTCCTGGACATGGTGGTCTCCGATTTTAGGTATGTCATGTTTGTGTGGCTAGACGTTAAATGACAATTACTGACTGTTTGTAGAAAAGTTTTGGTTACCGGAGGCACGGGCTTTATTGGAGCCCATATTGTGGATAATCTTCTTGCTTTGGGTATCAGAGTTAGGCTTGCTTCTCGTTCTCTCGCCAAGGCACATCAGTTTATGGATACTCGTCCTGAGACGAAACATTTGATTGAGCCATTTGAAGTCAACGACTTCACGCAATTGAAAGAAAATGAGAATCCCTTTATTGATGCCGTTAAAGGAGTGGATGGTATAATCCATGCCGCAAGTCCGTTGGATTACTCAGTTGCCAATGTAGAGGAAGATTTGATCAAGCCAGCAATCAATGGGGTTAAAGTGGTTTTTGAGGCAGCTGCGACCGAACCAAATATTAAAAGAGTGGTTTTGACATCTTCTTTTGCTTCTGTTATGGACGTTTCCAGAGGTCCAGGTCCAGGTTTCACATATAACGGTGATGACTGGAATCCACTCACCTACGAGGAGTCTGTTAAAGCTGAACCGGTTATTGCTTATAGAGGTTCAAAGAAATTTGCTGAGCTTGAAGCATGGAACTTCGTTAAAGAAAGAAACCCAACCTTCGATTTGGTGACATTCTGTCCTCCTATGACCTTTGGGCCTGTTGTCCATCCTGTGAGTGTTGTAGAAGATTTGAACTTGTCTAATGCTATTCTTTGGGATGTTTACAAAGGTGTCACCCCATTGCCTGTTTCTAGAGTCCCAGTGTGGGTGGATGTAAGAGATTTGGCTTTAGCTCATGTTCGAGGTTTGATAGTAGAGAAGGCTGGTAACAAGAGATATGTTCCTTCAGGCAAAGAGAAATTCTCCTACGGTTTGGTTGCAAAAATCTTGAAAGACCACGACTTGGGTTCGAACATTACTGTAGAACTTCCCACCGAGGGATTAGTTCCAGAAGGATACGATTTAGATTACGAATCTTTAGAGAGAGACTTGGGAATTGAGTTCCATAGCTTTGAAGAATGCATTTTGGATTCCATCAAGCAATTCCGCACAATTCCATCCAAGAAATAAGTAATAAATACGAAATTTCAAATTCTTTTAGTTCAAAATATTATTTTACAGTACGACCCCACAATGTTGGCAACCAACATTTCTTGATCAGTGACTAGTATAGCTTACGATCCTCTATCCATGTGGTATCACCCACCTATTTGCAAAGGACACAAGGTGGAGGACTGATCCAAATTAAGTGTCCCCCCATATTCCGCGCTTCCGTTTGGGGAAATCCTCCTCCATGAACGATGGTGTATCTTTAATTTCCTTCCCAGAAAGGCATCCCCCATATCAGCCATGACGCACCCCACATTTTTTGGTTGCAGGATTTTTAAGGTTATTGCCCACTAATTATTCATCGTAATCGAGTGGGCTCAAATTGAGTGTGGGCGTGGACTGGTTCTCCAAAAATGGCTTAGACTCATCTCCTCTCATTATGTAGATCCGTCAAGTAGTAGTTCCCCACCCCCACAAAAACTGATAACCAATGCGTCTTCCCCAGTAAGTGCGATGTGCATACAAGCCCCTCCGAAAAACGAACAGGCTATCATACTTGGTATTCTTCTCGCGTTAGTATAAGTATATGCAAAATCCCTCTACAAGAGGACTATTTCAAATATATTTTAGTATATACGTAATGAAGAAATACTTAGGTTTTACAGGAAGACCTTTGGTCGCGATGCTTACAGTGGCCTATGGGTTCTCATTCTCTTGGTTTGGATATGATCAGGGTGTCTTTTCTGGAGTTTTAATCTCGGAAGATTTCCTTGAACACTTCCCAAAAATAAAAGAAGACCTGAATGTTTCAGGTATTACATCGAGTTGCTTTTCTTTGGGTGCGTTTATGGGTGCCATATTTGCTTTCACCTTTGGTGAAAAGATAGGTAGAAGAAAGACTATTATTATTGGTTCTTTCTGTAACACTGTTGGTGCTGTCTTACAGGTAAGTGCTTTCCAATTGCCTCAGTTGATCGTTGGGAGACTTATTAATGGTTTTGGAATGGGTATAGTGTCTGCTACATGCCCGGTATATCAGGCTGAGTCTGTGAAAGCCAAATATAGAGGTAGATTTGTCGTTATTGGTTCAGTTTGTAACACCTTTGCCTATATGTTAGCAAATTGGATGAATTACGGTCTATATTTTACATCGGGTCCTCTTTCGTGGAGATTCCCATTGGCATTTCAGTTGTTGTTCCCCATTATATCTGTTCCGTTGATGTTTATTTTACCCGAGTCTCCTCGTTGGTTGTTGAACCATGGCAAACTTGAGGAAGGGATGGAAGTTATTGCCGCTCTTTGGGGTAAAAATCTCACTGTGGACAATGACGAAGTTAAAGCAGAATACTATAGTATTATGGCCACCATTGAAGAGGAACGTAATGCGAGAGCTTCTTTGAGGGAAGTTTTTACGGGCAAAGACAGCCAAAAGAACTTGAGAAGAGTGATCTTGGGAGCTGGTACCCAATTTATGCAACAGTTCACAGGGGTTAATGCTCTTGGATACTATATGCCAACAATTTTAACTGTACAGTTAGGTTTTAGTCCAGCCATGGCCAAATTGTTGACCGCCTGCAATTCTACTTCTTACTTGGGTGCTGCATTGATTTGTTTGATAATTATCGATAAAGTTGGTAGACGAGTCTTGATGTTATACGGCTCCATTGGCTGCTGTTTAGCTTATGTCGTAGCTGCTGCTGCTATAAAAGTGGGGGAAACTAAATATACCTACCAGATGGGATCTTTAACTGTGTCTATGTTTTTCGTTTATTACGTGATCTATGGAACTAGTTATGCAAAGGTACCATGGGTTTATAGTTCTGAAATCAACTCAATTGGCTGGAGAACTAGAGGAGCTGCCGCTGCCGCTGCTACTAACTGGATTTGTGGTTTCTGTATTACCCAATATACCGATATTGCGGTCAAAAACTTGGGCTGGGGGTTCTATTTGTTGTTTGCTTTTATTTGTTTATGTTACGCTCCAGTGGTTTATTTCTTATATCCTGAAACATCCAAACGTACCTTGGAAGACATCAACTACATGTTTAGCGAATATGACACTATTTTCCTTGGAAAGCATAAAGAATTAAGACAAGCTTCCAGACCTCAAGTGTTTATTGATGCTGAGATCGAAAGACTCGATGCCCTTCGTCTTGCTAATAACGGAAAGGATTATGACGAAAAGTTAGACTCCTATCATGTTGAGGACTCGAAAAGCACACCCTCAAATGAAATAGTTTAATTTGAAATATGTATATGTTATTTAATTCTGTGTTACGAATTGATATTGATAAAATCTAGAACAGTAAAACTCCACCACCTCCAAGGCTCGACCAAGCTGTGTCGAGTTAGTGTTACGGGTACTAGAGAAAGACACTGATTTTAAAAGTCCGATTTGAAAGAACTTTAACTGTTGGTCCTGATGGAAGATATGTATTAGACAAACTCTATAAACTACAAACTTTTCTCTACTTCAAGCAATTGGTTGAAAACGGGGAGGTACTTGTCCCACACATTCATGTCAATTTTCTGGTTCAAAGGAGGTCTACCATAGACAAGATCTCCAAAACCAAGAGCATGCTTGAGACCGTACTTCAAGCCCAAAATATTTAAGATAGCAGTCATTTCATTAACAGAAGTTACCAACCCTTGCAACTTCAGAGATTCTGAAATTTTACCGTCTTCAAAATCCTTGAAAATTTTAACCATGGCTTTGGGAAAAATGTTGGACAAGCCATCAATGCAGCCTTCAATACCAACTGAAAGTGCTGGAACTAGAACTTGGCCAACACCAGCCAAAACTCTGAAGTTGTTGTCTGTGATTTCTTTACTTTGGCCCAATAATGTGTAAAGAGGGAAGTTGTAGTGAGTCAACTTACAGCCAACAATGTTCTCGTGTTTCGATAAAGTCAAGTAAGAATCAAAAGTCAAATCGATGCCGTTTTGAACTCCAGGATAATTGTAAATCACAATAGGAAGACTAGATTTGTCAGCAATGGTCGTAAACCAGTCAATAATCCCTTGTTGCTTTGTCAAGGTAGTTCCGAAATATCCTGGTACTAACAAAACTGCATAATCAGCACCCAAATGTTTCAATTCATCTATATCCTTAACGATTTCACTGATGCAAACACCAGTGACACCAGCCAAAATCACAAAGCTTTTTTCAGGAACCCTCGATCTAACGGACTTCACGATGGAGTGCCTCTCCTCTTTAGATAAGTGAACGGCTTCTCCATTTGACCCACCGATTAAAACTCCAGTTATACCAGACTTGTGAAGATAATCCAAGTGCTTCAATTGGGAGACAGTGTCTAACGAATAATCATCGTCGTCCTTGAAAAATGTTGGAAGTGGGGTGTAGATTCCTTTAGGGGGGATGCTTGGTGCCATATTTGTGTACCTAAGAAATCCTACTGTCCCAAGGTACTCTTCTTATACGTAAATACATTAATTCTCCTCGTCTCGATTCAGTAACAAACCCAGTGGGGGAAAACTAATGCAGCGGGAATCTCTGCCTAGTGGGGTATCGTGGCAGTCTGGCATTTATTTCTATTATTTCTTTCTATTTACGCATGGAACGGAATTTCTCACAGTGTGCAAGTGAATTGTAAGACTTATTGATAAATTTATTTAAGGCTATCTAATTAAACCTTCGCCTCCCTTTGGAGCTCTTTTGATCTCTTCTCCAATCTGGGAGCTCCAGAAAGTACCATTTGGATACAAAAACTTGTCGACTGCTCCTGGAACGTAACCAATAGAGTATCCAGGATCCAAAGGTGTCACGTAATGGGCATCTTTGATAACACAAGGATGAGCGAGATTTTCTCTGTAACTTTCTGCTGCTTCAAGCATTGATTTTCGTCCACTGATAGCGACATAGTCTATGGTACTCAAATGTGAAGTAAGCTCTGTTAAACCCATAGCACCATTGTGAGGAACGCAAGGAACATTGAACTTCAAAGCCATTAACATAACGGCCAAGCATTCATTGACACCAGCAAGTCTTACAGCATCAATCTGACACACATCAATGGATTCGGCTTGAAGCAATTGCTTGAAAATAACTCTGTTGGCAGCCATTTCCCCAGTAGCGACACCGACTCCATAAGGCTTAAGAGCTTTTCTAATAGTAGCATGGCCAAGAATATCATCAGGACTAGTTGGCTCTTCGATAAATACAGGCTTAAATTGAACCAATTCTTTCATCCATTCAATAGCTTCAGGAACCGACCAAACTTGGTTGGCGTCAAGCATGATTTGATAATCGTTATCATAACCGATGATGTCTCTAACGGCCTTTAATCTCTCTTTGTCTGCTTCAAGGTCGCTTCCAACTTTGAACTTGAAGATCTTGTATCCTTGATCAATCGTGTCCTTCAAGACCTTTTTCATTTTTTCACCACTGAAAGCCAACCATCCGGCACTGGTAGTATATGCTGGCACAGCAACATTATCAAATGCTTCCTTCATTCTCTGCTCCTTTCCAACTTGAGTCTTCTTCAACATCGAAATGGCTTCTTCAGGAGTGATAACATCTGTTATATAACGGAAATCAATGCATGCAACGATTTCCTCAGGAGACATGTCTGCAACTATCTTCCAAACTGGCCTATTGGTTGCCTTACCCCACAAGTCCCAAAGAGCGTTAACTACAGCAGCAGTGGCCAAATGTGGAATACTTTTTTCAGGCCCAAGCCAACGATATTGAGAATCAGAAACCATATATCTCCATGTCTTTCCCATATTTTCGACTAAAGATTGTAAGCTCTTTCCAACAACTCTTTCAGCAAATGGCTCAATAGCAGCACAAACAAGATCTGAACCTCTTCCATTACTGAAGGCCATTCCTTCACCTACTAACTTGGAATCACTGGTGAACAACTGCAAATATGGGTGGGAACCATTGGTTCCAACATGCATTGCGTCACTTCCAATTCCATCGAGACTGGTGGGGAAACGGATATCGTAGACTTTGAATCCGGTGATGACAATACTTTCTAAGGACATTTTATGGCGGATGATATGGTTTATTCGGAATCATATCAACGTTTTATATGCGACCCCAGATTTATTTTTCAAAAATTCCGAAATATGGGGGGATGCGTAAGTGGGGGTTTACCAAAAACAGCTTACCCCACCCCCAGTGGAAGTGGTGTCCGTGTTGGGGACGTCGATGAGATGGGGTGTACAATATAAAGGGCAAAATCTGTTTACTTTCGGTAATATATACAAAAAATGGGCTACCCCCAAACCTTCGAAGGATTTGCTGTCACTGACACAGCCCATTGGAACAAAGTCAAAAAAATTGAATTTGAGCCTAAACCATTCGGTCCAAAAGATATTGACATCAAGATCATTGCGTGTGGAGTATGTGGAAGTGATGTCCACAATGTTACTGGTGGCTGGAAACAACACTTACCAGTGATTCCTGGGCACGAAGTTATTGGAACCGTCGTAAGAGTCGGTGATAAAACCACCTCAGCCTTGAAAGTCGGGCAAAGAGTAGGTGTTGGTGCGCAGGTGTGGGCGTGTTTAGAGTGTGAGACCTGTAAAGAAAACAATGAGACTTACTGTCCAGATTGGGTTGATACATACAATGACTTCTATCCCGATGGCTCTAAAGCTTGGGGTGGTTATGCTTCTCATATCAGAGTACACGAACATTTTGTGTTTCCAATTCCCGAAAAACTAGAGTCTAACGATGTGGCACCGATGCTATGTGCTGGTATCACCACCTACTCTCCTTTAGTTAGAAACGGAGCAGGACCAGGGAAAAAAGTTGGAATCATTGGTATCGGAGGGTTAGGTCACTTCGCCATCATGTTTGCTAAAGCATTAGGAGCAGAGGTTTACACCTTCTCAAGAACAAGCAGTAAGAAAGAAGATGCCCTCAAGTTGGGCACTGATCATTTCATTGCAACTTATGAAGATAAGGATTGGTCTAAAAAGTACGCCAGAAAGCTTGATCTTATTATCTCTTGTGGTAATTCTGCAAAAAACTTTGATTTAGACGGATACCTCAAGACACTTAAGGTTCACTGCAAGTTGATTAGTGTGGGATTGCCAGAAGAACCCTTTACTCTCAGTCCAGGAACCTTTATCAAAAACGGTTCCTTGCTCGGTTCCTCCCACTTGGGAAACAGACAAGAAATGTTGGACATGCTCGATTTAGCTGCTGAAAAGGGCATCAAGTGTTGGCACGAGGACCTCAAGGTTAACGAGGAAGGAGTTTCAGAGGCCTTGACTAGATGTCATGACAATGACGTACGTTATCGGTTTGTGTTAACAGACTATGAGAAGACTTTTTCTTGAATTGTGTGTAGTTTTGCATCAATATACGTTCCGTCAACAATTTTTGACACAATCAACGATGTATGATGCTGTTGTGAAATCTCCTTCACTTTTGGGGCTTTAAACTACTGTGTTTTTTTATTAAAGACTATTAACTAATTAACAATCAATCAATCCTACTACACCTAAGCTAACGGGCTTGCATTCGTAATCGATTTTCTGATCGTACAAGTTGTAGAAATCGCCAGAGGCACACTGATAAAAAGTGGTTTGGTTTCCCAAGACCAAATTTCCATCGTTATTCACTGCCCAACCATTAGCATAAACAGCACCAAACTGAGGAGTTGGGCCATCAAACTGGAATTGCCTATTTGAAACGATCGTTCCAATCCTGTTACTGGAATCTCTAAGGATACCTCCAGTTAAGCTCATCAGTAATGTTGAGTTAGCATTGCAAGATACCATTCTAATTGGCATAAAGCCGTCTTCTTCCAAATCCATCACAGCTGAGCTTTCGTTTATGGGCTTTTTCTGGACTTGGCCGTCGTCATTTTGAACAACCTTGAAGTTCAAGTCCTCCGACTCATTCTCATTAGCTAACGAGACAACAATACCGAAATCGAAATCGAGAGACTGAGAGCCATTGGGAGGAGAATCAGGCTTTAATGTAGTCCAGTCGTCGCCATTTTCAGGGACATAAGATGCGGTAGCCGTGAAGGCAAGAATCAAGTATAACCAAAACATGTAGATAAGAGTATCTGTGTAAATTCGAAATATTTCGCAGCCACAAGCTTGGGTTTATACGTTTCTTGTGTGTGGTGCACTACTTTTCTGGTCTTGTCAACTGTGAACGTGAGAACATCGTTCGAATCATTGACAGAAGAAAGGCAAAAGAAACAGAGCTTATAGTTTGTACTTTGTGGGAGGTGATGCTTTCATAAGATACGTGGTACAGTCCTGCGGGCTAATGTTTTGAATTGTTTTGGAATTCGGCTTGATGAATCTCTTTTAGTGATGGGCTAAACACACAATCTCCAAGCCGGTAGTTCTAGAGTTTCAGTACTGCTTAATATCTGACATTCTTACTAAAATTCGTGTAAGTCTTTGTTCTATAGATAAAAATATGCTTCCAATCCTATAAAGAGCTCTTTGTCTTTAAGACATAGGGCTATTCCAGTACTCAGATTACGCATAATAAGTGTGCAGCAGCCTTGTTAACAAATGTAATTGCCAGTAACGACTTCCCAGCTGTTATTTGGTATGTGGAAATACTTTGCCAAATAGAAATTGATTACAAAATCAGTTATATCAAGCTCAAAAATGCTCTCGACTTCCCACAAAGGTGAGACTCATGGCTGTTTTCAAAGATATATGTCAACTGGTTGTCTACAGGAATCTGAAGAGCCCCAGGAAATTTTCCAAGAAACTTCGAGTGGAGAAATGACGTAGAGAGTAATGATTAACAAAACTTACTGAAGTACCTAAAAACATCGAATTAAACATCGAATTAACACGCTCAAAAGCATCGTCTGGCTTAGCTTAAAACAGCAGCAGATCCCCGTCATTTCCGGCAAGCCTGTGCATATGAAAGTCTCCTACAGTTCCACTAATTAGTATGGGCTCAGTGGTGCGCAGCATGCAAATGAGCTGCGTATAAAACCTATAGGAACAGCGTGTACGCCAAGGTCCGATGAATTCTGCACTAAGTTGAGGAGTACCGAAAGGAAGTTTTTCCTGTTTGGTGACGACGATCAATAGTTCTGCAGGTATCCTTTCCCAACCATATAATGAGTAATTCAAAATCATCATGACGAACGGTGGTAAATGTGCAGCCGGCTACAAGAATATTTAAAGAGTCGTAATTCCACCAAGTCCCTTCTTCAAGACGCTGATGATACTAGTCGAAGGAAGAGCAACATCGTTTGATTTTCAACATGACATTAACCATTATCTGAGTCTAGGTGTTAAGGTTTCCATCGCGAGCCCTTGCACAATTCGTGTTTTTTAGTACAATTACTCATTTTCCCAATTGGGAATGAAATTTAATATAAAAGCCAGCGAGTTTTCCTGTGATAAGCTTTCTTCAGAGAAAAGTTTACTTCGCTTGACTTTTTGATAGAGACACGTAGACAGTCGGTTGCAACTACCACAACCGACAACAAGAACCAATAGAAGAGACATCATGGCATCCATATTTGCAGAACCAGCCGACATCTCACTTATATTCGTCATCGAATGAGTTGTTGAATATTAATGAGACCCCCGGAGAGGGTTTGAACATTCCAAATGACTTGAATTTCGGTGAAATAACCGACGACTCAAAATCCAGCTCTGATGCTCCACAGCTTGAATCCTTGTTAGGCGAAAGTTTCGATGTTTCTTGGGCTTGGCCCTCTCCCTCTGTCAATACAATTCTGCACGATACTCCGCTGGTTGATTCTTCATCCTCGGAAAAAGTGCCGAAATTGAAATGGGTAGATACGTCGAAGGACTACTTTGCACGTGGGAAACGTGATTATAAGCCCAAGAGTGTGTCACACAATGACGTCGAGGGAGTTAGGAAACGGATGAAGAAGAAGAAACAAAGAACCTCGGATAAAGTAGACAAAGTTTCAGACGACGAGAAAAGGGCCAGGAATACTTTGGCTGCTAGAAGGTACAGGGAACGACAACGAAGCGATATTGAGACCCTTGATGCTCGTATTCGGCAGGTGGAAGAAGAACTTTCCAGTGCCAGACTCGAACTCATGTGGTGGAAGATGGAGTCCTCGAGGTGGAAGAAAGAAGCAGAAGAGTTGAGAGGTACCGTGGGTTCCCAAGCTCTTGATGTTTCTCCGCTTGATGATTCTCTGTTTGCTTCCAATAGCCCAGATAAGCAGGACCCCTCTCTCGTGTGAATCGTATGATGCTGAATTAAGGATTATAGTTATGTAGAATAATCAGAATCAACATTTAGTCAAATTCCATGTAGCAACTTATATTGAGTATGGCGAAATTTATTTTTGGACCTCTGCGTCTCTCAAAAACTAGGGGCCAATTATAAGCAGACTGGGAGTGGACACGAATTGGGACCACGGCTCTTGATCGTATAAAGGCATCACGGGTTGCAAACTCAAACGTAAGACGCAATATTAAATTCTGTAATAAAACACCGATGAGCCTTTAGAAACATAACGTTGCATATCCAACACAGGCGTTTGATTACACAAAAAAACTTGTGTAGGCTGATTCATCTGAATAATCACGTCGAACTGTACTTACAGATCAATTATCCGTGGATTGTGGCTATATCCACCTTTCGGATTTTTTTCCCAAAATATTCAACTTTCCTGAAATCTTAAAAAGATTTGCAAGAAAAAGATTTACATTGATCTAAAGCTAAAAATGTAAACTACTCGATTTGCAGCTATGGCACCGACGTTCTCCCCATTCAAGTTTGTTCAAAGAGTGGCATTCTGTTGCTATTCAAGGCGTGCTGAATAGATTCTGGTTGCATTGTTGAAATTTAACGTTTTTCTCAAACAAACCCACTTTCATTCGGTGCAGTTGCCCTTTAATTTGGTGCCCGCACAGGATTTTTACCTGATTTGGGTTTATTGTTGGTTTGCCTTGCGCTCCTGCAAAGGATACAGTACTGAATCCTATCTTAGATACTCATGTGTCGGAGCATTACGCTGTTACAATCGTGCATTTTTATTCATGTACCCTTGCCGTTGTAATTCAAATTTTCAATATTTTCTAACTGCCACCGGTTCTCGAATGCATAAATTGAATCATATTCTCCCACAAAGGTTTTTTTCTTGTAGCATCCATCGAACTTCGTTCAAAAATCAATTTTTGCGCCATGTTTGATCTCAATTTTTTACCATTAGCTGGGGTATTAGTTTTAGTACTAATTGGCCATTACCTATATCAGGTATCCTTAGCTAAAAAATGGAACTGTGGAAAGGTTTTGCATGTAGAACAAGACTATTTCGGAATCTGGCAGGCAAAAAAATTATTTGCTGATAGGAATGAAGGGTACGATTTACAGGAGCAAAGAAATCTTTTCAACAAGTGCAATACCGAGACATTCCGTCAGACCCTTATAGGACGAGAATTGTATTACACCAGTAATTTGGAAAATATAAAGGCTATTGTCAATCACCAATTCAATGATTTTTCCATCGGTTACAGATACGCTGCGTTCAAGCCATTATTGGGTGATGGAATTTTTGCAACTGAGGGCCATAAATGGAAGGTGGCTAAAGAGGTATTGAGACCTCAATTCGTGAGAGAGCAGATTAGGGAATTGGACCATTTGGAAGTGCACATCAAAAATATGGCTGCTATCATAAAGGAGACTGGTGGTAAACCCTTCGATATCCAGGATCTATTTTTGAGGTTGACTCTAGATGCTTCAAGTGATTTCTTGTTTGGTGAGTCGGTTTCATCTTTGACCAAAAGCGAGTATGAAATGGGTCCTTATACCTTTGAGTCTGCTTTCAACAAAGTTCAAAAATACATCTTTGCCAGGAGTATTCTACAGAGTCTTTATTGGGCTTATAATCCAAAGGATTTTAGAGAATGTCTTGATGTCATTCACACTTTCACCGATACATTCGTCCAAAAGGCATTGAGTTTAACACCTGAAGAGTTAGAATCCAAGTCAAAGCAAAACTATACATTTTTGTACGAGCTTCTCAAGATTACAAAAGATAAAAAGACAGTCCACGATCACTTGTTGAACATCATGTTAGCTGGGAGAAACACTACTTCCGCCTTGATTTCTTCTCTCATGTTGGAATTGGCAAGAAATCCTGAATGCTATGAGAAGTTAAAGAAGGATGTCTTTGAGCATTTTGGTGACGGATCCGACTTGAGTGGTATTACAATTGAATCTATGAAGAAGTGTAACTATTTGAGATACTGCATCAACGAGGCCTTGAGAATGTACCCTTCTGTACCTCAGAACTTCAGATGTGCAAAGAAGGCTACTACTTTACCAACTGGTGGTGGGCCCGATGGCCAACAAAAGATTTTCTTGAAAAAAGGACAAGCTGTTTTCATGTCGTTTTATACCCTACAAAGATCTGAATTCTACTACGGTAAGGATGCCAATGAGTTCAACCCTGATAGATGGGCCACCATTAAAAACCCACGTGCCTTTATGCCCTTCTTGTCTGGTCCAAGAATCTGTCTTGGCCAACAATTTGCAATTGCAGAAGCCTCATACACTATTTTGAGAATAGCTCAAATGTTTCCAAATATCAAGTCGTTTGAAACTGAATATCCTCCTAGGATTCTGGCTAATGCTACGATGAAATTGAGAGATGGAGTCTCTATCTCTTTAAGTTAGTTGTTCTTCGAGGTGGTGTAATCCTTTTCCTAGACCCTCCACTCAAACAAATATGACTATTTTTATATTCTTTCTATTTATTAATATTACACTTAAATATTATTTATATGCCATCTCTCATTCTGCAGTAGTCCAAGTACCACTTGGTTGTTTTTATCCTGAGAGTCTTCCCATAGTAGATCATCACTCCAGCAAACATAGAAGCAACAAACTCAATCACTGCTAGAATGATGAACGTATGAGTGTTGCCCATGGCATCCAACCATGGGGAACAAGCAAAAGTGAAGATCATACCTATGTAGTTATTGATGACAGACACACCACACATCATTTCGATGACCATATCAGGATAAGCATCCATCAAATAACCCAATGCTACATCACCTGCAGCACCAAAACCAAAACCGATCAAGGCTAAACCAAAATATGTTGGAAACCAAAACCATTGTTGGTCGGTTCCTACAGCAAATAGTATAAGCCCAATGGGAGATAAGACGCCAGGTACAAACAAAAAGTATAATCTTGATTCCGCCTCTTGTATACCGTTATTTCTTCTGGCCATCCAAAGCGAAAATTTATCAGATAAAGTTCCAGCAAAGAAACATCCAATTACAGCTCCGATCAAACATGGGATATTCATTAACGCAACACCGGTGTCACCATAATTGTACGGAGAATCGTAATACTGGTCGTCTTCCACCGTCAAATAGAAAGTTAGCAACGCATCTTGCAAACCCCAAATGAAACCAGAAAATATGACACCTGGAAACAAGAACACTCTCAACATCATTAGCAAGATCTTGATGTACTGCTTGAAGCCGGTGCCTACCACATTAGGGGCTCTACGGATCAACTTTTTGTCATACCAGTAACTATTCTTCTTTTCCGTGACACCGTTGTCTGACACGAACGATTCTTGATATGTTTCTACAACGTTGACTTGTCTCTGCTCTCGGGAGCTGTCCTCTTTGTCCTTGTCATTTTTGTCCTCAAAGTTGTTCACCTTTCTGTGTTGTTCCATCAAAGTCTTGTTATACTTGTTTCTGTCAAAGTATGTGTTATCCATCAAGAATAAAATGACCAATAACACGCAGAAGGAGATAATGATTGCAGTATATCCAACCCATCTAAATCCACAAAACTGGGTGATGAAACCAGCGATTAAAGGGCCCAAATAGGTACCAACAGATGTAGCCAACATATACACAGTAAGAACCGATCCAAGCTGATGCTGGAAGTATAAATCTGTCAAACTTTGTTGCACGTGAGCTTCAGCGCAACTTTCACTTGCTCCTACAAACAACTGGTTCCAAATAGTATCAGAAGTACTTTTGGAACGAGACAACCAAATGGCACCACACATTCCAACAAATATACAGAAGAAGTACGACACTTTCCTTCCGTAAAGAGCAGACGCTGGAGCCGTCAAAAGAGTGTTGGTTCCTATGGCAATAAATAAGACACCGGCTCCGGTGTTCATAGAGTCGTAACTGATGCCATACTCTTCATTCAAATCGTCCTGAGTGGAACCCGCATCGTTCGAAGTAGCAGCTGTAAAACCAGTTATAAATGCTAAAATGAAAAAGTTTAAAAGTTTTCTTTTGGTCGAGTAGTTCAAAGGATCATTAGGTGAATCTGATGGTTGAGGTACCAAAATCACATCTCCGTCCATTTTGAGTTTGTTGTCAGCTACAGCATTTTCATCATGTACATGTTTAAGACCAGCCTGGGTATAAATGTTGTAGGTTCCCGGAATGAAATCAGGGTTGTTTCTGTCGTTGATTTCCATTGCGGGAATGCAAACTGGGGCCCTTCGAGATGAGCTGTGGCTAGTGAAGGAAAAGGGGGGGGGGGAAAAAGTAAAGGATCACAAGAAAAGTTGTTTTCCGAGGAAGTACTGTTGCAGTCTTAGTTTTCTTTGCTGTCAAAGGATAGTATATAAATATCCCATCGAATTATAAGGTAAAATTTTTCTTTCTTTTTTCATCTCCAAAGATAAGCATTCGTTGCTCACCGCGCAGGTTTGAGATGCCCAATCCGGCCAATGAACTTCTTTATCTTATCAAAGTGGAGCTATCAAATGTCCCATCCAGGCCTGTTACTGAACGCTATACGGCAAACTCAGAACGGTTCGTGTGTTTCGCCATCTGATATACGAAGGAGCTCAGCAGTGCCTTATAATTAAATTGTGAAGCTCATGGCAGCCACAATAATTCTCAGACATCTACTTTGCGACTATAGAAGTGCTTCAATTGGGGCAAGTGCCATGTGAACAGCTATCTGACAATTTTGCCATGGGTTCTGTGGGTTGCAAGCAAGAGCAGCAGAATTGGGACGAGTACGGTATTCTCGAGTCTCGGGAAACCTTGTTATGGGTTTAAGACAAGAAAGTTGCAACCAAACCTTGTGAGATATTTTACGCTCTTGGAATTTCCAGCCGAATAACAGGAGTTAGCTTTCCGAGAGTGTAATTTTCTGTATATGTGGGGATGTGATTATGTCACAGTTCTTTCATTACTTTTATAGAGGAACTCTATTGATTTGATCTGCTACTCTAAATCAGCAGAATACTCTACTTAAGGTCCTGATCACCCGTTTCACAGGGATTCACTCCAAACGACACGTAAGAAGGTAGTCCTGCCTCTTTTGAGAGCCTGCCAATTCTGAGCCTGTGAATTCTGAGCCCGAAGTTGGCCATTCACTTCAGGCTAAAGGTACTACTCTCCCCTACGTTGCTAGTCTGGGACCATTTAAGTGTGTATTCACTACAGAACACTTCAAGCTTCACACATAAAAATTTAGATCAGGTCAGGCCAGTGCTTGGGAGGAGAAGGGATATGGAACCCTTTTTTGACCTCGGGCTTCGAGATCAAATTCTTGATCCATTTCTCCACTAAAGGAAACTCGTCATATTGAATTCCAATACGAGGTAAACCGATAGCCCATGCTACTGTCACCACATCGGCAATTGAAATATGATCTCCTACCAAGTAGGGACCGTTCGCTTCGTTCCTTTTAAGCCATTCTTCTAATACACCGTACAATCTTCTAGTTTCGTTCAAGTACCGAGTCTTTGCGAATGGAACATCTTCCGTAGCCGCAAAGTTGAAGAAATTGGCTTGACCCTGCATTGGTCCAATACCTCCCATTTGAAAATAGGTAAGCTCCAATTCCTTATAGTAGTCTTTGGTTCCAGGCTCGTAGCTGAACTTTCTCTCCTTGTCATAAGTATTGGCTAAATAAGTTACAATGGCTGCAGTTTCACTAATAGTGATTCCGGTGGACTCATCGACCAAAGTGGGAATTCTACCGTTGGGGTTCAACTTCAAGAACTCGGGTTCTTTTTGGACATTGGTGGAAATATCCAAAGCCTTCACATTGTATTTCAACCCCAATAACTCCAAAAAAATTGACACCTTGTAACCGTTAGGGGTGCCCCATGTATATAAAGTGATACCTGCGACGGTTAGTATTGCCAATGAAAAATACTCCTCGATCTATGAACACAGTCTACCACCACTCCGAACAGCTAGATACGAAAAGTGCAGTATACTTCAACTTTACATACTTTCTGACATGTTAGCTAAATCTTAGATTCTTGATAAATAAAAACTTCTGTGAATCTCTACTTGCTCGAGGAAAGCCACAGAAGAACTGTGGTTGCGAATTGTGTGATACTATATTTTCCCCATACAATGTTTTGATTGTTTGCGGCTCAGTGGGTGCAAAATACGATTTGGACTTACCGTCTCTGAATTGATTGATTTGCCATTTTCAAAGATTTGCTAATTTTCAAACAAAAGGCGTGGTGAAGACATGGAGTTTTATGATAACCTACAATAACGTTTCAATTACTGCATCATTATTGGACAAAGCGGAACCAAACTTCTATTTTGTAAATACGAAGTTAGTTTGGGCCACTCAATAACTTTCTTCGCTGAAGAGCTGCTACTATTTTCTTGGGCTTCAACATTCAATCATACCAATAAGGTCTATACTCAAACAGAGTGAAATTTACAAGCATCATATTTAGAACGGCATTCCTCTGTCAGTTGCGTGGTCTGATTGCAATGTTCGATTAAAATGTGTCGTCCCTCGAGTTTATTTATTTTTAAACCCGTTTAACAGTAAGTCAGCGAGATATAGGGCCAAAGTATAAGCATATTGAATTTCTAAAAATAGCTACCTTATTTAAAGACGACCAATCGGTGACTTGAAACTCGAAGCTCTCTCTCAGCTACAAATAGACCACAAGCTGAACTTGAATCAGATGCTTGGCCAGAACATAGGGGCTTTAGGAACGTTGAAACCTTTGACAACCTCGGGCTTCGAGATCAAATTCTTGACCCATTTCTTCACTAAAGGAAACTCGTCATATTCAATCCCAAGAGGTGGCAAGAAAATAGCCCATCCGATTGACACTACATCGGCAATTGAAATATGATCTCCTACCAAGTAGGGACCGTTCGCTTCGTTCCTTTTAAGCCATTCTTCTAATACACCGTACAATCTCCTAGTTTCGTTCAAGTACCGAGTCTTTGCGAATGGAACATCTTCCTTGGCAAACATGTTGAAAAAGTTAGCCTGTCCTTGCATTGGCCCAATTCCTCCCATTTGAAAATAGGTAAGCTCCAATTCCTTATAGTAGTCTTTGGTTCCAGGCTCGTAGCTGAACTTTCTCTCCTTGTCATAAGTATTGGCTAAATAAGTTACAATGGCTGCAGTTTCACTAATAGTGATTCCGGTGGACTCATCGACCAAAGTGGGAATTCTACCGTTGGGGTTCAACTTCAAGAACTCGGGTTCTTTTTGGACATTGGTGGAAATATCCAAAGCCTTCACATTGTATTTCAACCCCAATAACTCCAAAAAAATTGACACCTTGTAACCGTTGGGAGTTGACCAGGTGTATAAAGTAATGTCTTGTAACTCGTTAGTAACCTGCTGCCTGAAAAGTTATCCTCTATACATACTATCTGACATAATTGAGTAGTTTCTTAAGCCTAATAAAGAAGGTGCTTGTTTGATATAAAGCTGACGTTGAAGTCTGGAGAACATTTGGGGGCAAACAGTTGAAATGCTTACAAATGGTTTACAGCACTTTGGTCAGACACGACTATGAGTTTGGGCTTTACAAGACAAGCACAAATTCGAAGATGTGATACGGGCTACGGGCGTTGTGGGGCAAATTCATTTCTGATGAATGAAGAAAGTTTTGGGAATTGAAGCAGTTCCCTAATAGGGCGAAAAGTGCTTGAAAGTGTGTAGTACTAGTGAATGATGATGGAATGAAAAGTGTGTCATTAGCTGACCATTGAAGTGGTGTTGTGAAGCAATGTCCCCACTTGACTCATAATATTGAGTCTTAAAGCTATCACTATTTAACTATTGATTTTAGAATACAGAGTATGTCTTCAGCTGACCGATTTATAATTAAGGCATCTACAGCACGAACATCTCATCTACAAGTTCTTGGAGAATTTCCGCGTATTCTTCCCTCTGCTTGATTAAATGTGAAATTCGCAGATTTGAATACAACCCACTAAGCCCAAATCGGTGTTACTTTTGATCTAGAAAACTGGTTTATTCAACGTTGAAACTCCTCGTTAATGCTGGCTAAGAATAAACCCCCAGATTTTTTTGGGGGACTATTCTCGGGTTTAGGGTACATTCACGGAATTATTTATTCCCCCGATCAACAACCGAGCGTGATTTATTGTTACTCCACACCAGTACATAGTGGGCAAGGATATGGCAACCCCTCGATAATGTTTTCTGGATATGGGAAAATGTAGCCGCTTGATTTAATGGGATTTAATTGCGTCTACCAGCCGCTATGCATGGAGACATTCTTGAATCTGGGGAAATGATGCAAATGTTGCATTGAAGGACCCTTTTAGGTTAAAAATAAGAAGTATATAAGTCCTCGAGTATCTCTTAACCCAGGTCTTTCTTTCATCGACTATTTTGAATAATGAAGTATTTTGAAGTTTGGAAACCTGGAAAATCTGTAAGTGTAGCTGTTGCCTTTACTTGTGAATTATCATTTATTCTTTTCGGAATCGAGCAAGGCATAGCTGGTATCATAATCACAGGTGAAGACTTTTTAAACCAATTTGGTAACCCTAAAGGAAGCTGGTTAGGGTTTATTGTTTCTATCTACACATTAGGATGCTTTTTTGGATGTATTATTAATTTTTTCACTGGTGATCTCTTAGGTAGAAGGAGAACAATCGCAGTGGCTATGTCATTAATCATGATAGGCTGCACCTTGCAATGTACTTCTTATTCAGTACCTCAGTTGATGATAGGAAGGTTGATAACTGGCTTAGGAACCGGTATGGAAACGAGCTCTGTGCCCATGTATCAAGCCGAGTTGGCCAAACCTCATTTGAGAGGTAGATTAGTGTGCTCCGAAGCTCTATTTGTTGGAATTGGGTTGGTGTTTGCATACTTCGTTGACTTCGGGTTTTCATACTTAAAGTCTGCAGTTGCTTGGAGAGTACCGCTTGCCATACAAATTCCTTTTGCTTTCACCGTATTTTTGTTGACGTTTACTGTTCCTGAATCACCTAGATACTTGTACTTCAAGAACCAGAAAGAAGAAGCTAGGAGAATATTATCTTATGTTTTCGATTTACCTGAAGACCACCCCGAAATTGTCAAAAGTTACAAGGAAATGCAAGAGGCTATTGCACTTGAGAATTCTGACTCTGAATCTTCATGGAAAGGAATTTTTCAACAGGATCATGCAAGAACAAGATACAGAATCTTCTTGGCTTACATGTCTATGTTTGCCCAACAACTTGGTGGTATTAACATCATCAACTACTATATCACCACAATTTTGATCGAAAGTGTGGGATTGGAACACACTTTGGCTATGATTCTTGGTGGTGTTGCCGTAATTTGCTTCACTATTGGTTCCATCGTCCCTTCTCTCTTTGCAGATAGATTAGGAAGAAGAATGCCTTTAGTTTATGGATACACTGGATGCTTTATTTGTTTCCTAATGGTTACGATTCTTCTTAACTTCCAAAGTAACCCAGATTTGAAGCAGTCCACAGGGGCAGCTGCGGTTGCCTTTTTCTTCTTGTATCAACTTTCCTTTGGTGCATCAGGCAACTGTATTCCCTGGGTTTATGTTCCTGAATTGATTCCGTTGAAATACCGTGCAAAAGGAACTGCTATTGGAATCTCAAGTAACTGGTTATGGAATTTCTTCTTGGTAGAAATTCTGCCTGAATTGATTTCAGCAGGTACTAGAAGTAATAAGCAGGGCTTGAGTTACTTACCCTTTGTTTTCACCAATTTCATTTTCATCTTCCAGTTCTACTTTTTCTACCCCGAAACTAAGAACTTGACATTAGAGAAGATTGATGAATTGTTTTCTGAGAATAGGACTGTATTCATGGGGTTGGTAGACAGGAAGAAATCCCTGAACCAGTTATCAGATTCGACTGGAGTTTCTAACTCTGTCTCTGTATCAGATATGGAAAAGGGTGGAGTGGAGCATTTGGAGGAAATAAAGTAGTGTTATTTTAAGTGTTAGCTAATAAACGAAAAGATGAAATCGCAGCCATGATGTGCCTTGAACAGATTCAAAGTAACAGATATGAGACATTGAGTTCATTTCGAAAATGCTTTTAGATAGAACAAAATAGTATGCTTAGGTAGAGGAAGCGAAGTTGCTACATAAGAAATAATGATAGCAAATTTGGGGAACTACAGAAATAGCGTAGTGACTGAAAAGTCTCACTCAGCGGTCTCTGTTATATAGTCCTTGTTTATATAGTACTGTTTAAGTGGCCTCGTCTAAGTATTTGCTTCGGCTGCCTTTGGTAATTTTAGATGTGTTTCCAGCATGTAAGAGTACGCAAGGGCACCATCAGTGTATGATATATAACGAGACTCTAAGCTGCCTAGTGTATGCTATTATATATTATGGATTGTAATAATCTCTCTTTTCTGTAGTGGTAAGTTTTGCGGCTACATCTCTCCCTAAGTTCACGTACTTTTAATATGGCTATTACACGGCAAAAGTAAACAGCTCACGTGAGGGGAATTGATGTATTAAGTATCCCTTAAACATCCGACTAGATAGCCGTGCCATCAGGCGACCATCACGGTCGCCTTGGGGGTTCTCGAGGAGCGGTTGCAGAGATTAGATAGGCTGCAGGCAAATGGGGTAAAAAGTATGGGGAAAATCGCGCTCAAAAGTTGTTGAATTACTTAAATAGGCATGATTTAGCCGCCTTTTGAGAAGAGATCTTAAGGAACCATAATTTAGCCGCAATCAAATATGGGACAATTACCGGTGAAAAACCATGAATTGAAGCGCAACTGCTATAAAGCAAAGCATACAGCTTCTTCACTTACTAAATATCTATATCAGAAATTACTGAACCCAGAGGACTGTTAAGAAATGACTGTTACGGTATCGTTGGAAAACAGAAACCAGATTCACCAATATGTTTTGAAAATCTTTAGAGTTCTCATTGCCGATTTAGTCCAGCAATTTAATGGTGGTCACCCGGGAGGGGCAATGGACATGGCTGCTATTGGGGTGGCTTTGTTCAAGTACGTAATGAGATACTCACCATCTAATCCTGACTATTTTAACAGAGATCGGTTTGTTCTTTCTAATGGACACACATGTTTGTTTCAATATGCTTTCCAACATCTTGTAGGATACAAGCACATGACTATGGAACAATTGAAGACCTACCACTCCGCTGAGCTAGAATCTTATTGTCCTGGCCATCCAGAGAACGAGTTTCCAGGAATTGAAGTTACAACAGGTGCTTTAGGTCAAGGTATCTCGAACTCCGTTGGGTTGGCTATCGCTTCTAAGAACTTACAAGCAACCTACAACAAGCCGGGTTTTGATGTGACTTCGAGTCATATTTTCTGTATGGTAGGAGATGCATGTTTGCAAGAGGGTGTTTCATTAGAGTCAATTTCTTTGGCTGGCCACTTAGGTTTGAACAATTTAACTGTTGTTTATGATAACAACCAAATCACATGCGATGGCTCAGTAGATTTGACCAACACCGAAGATATCAAGAAGAAGTTTGAAGCTTGTAACTGGGATGTTTTGGAAGTTCAAGATGGATCTAATGATATCGACGCCATTGTTGATGCTTTAGAGGCTTCAAAGAAGTCAGAAGACAAGCCAACTTTGATTATTGCTTATACTCAGATTGGTATTGATACCAGTGTCGAAGGTCAGGCAGTTGCACACGGAGCTGCTTTTGGTCAAGCTGAAGTTGACAAGTTGCATACTTTGTACGACTTTGACCCTGAAGAAAAGTACTTTGTTCCAGATATTGTATACGAATTCTTCAGGGATATAGTTCCAAGAGGAGAAGAATTGGAAAGGAAGTGGGAGGCTTTAATTTCTGACTATAAGGTACAGTATCCAGAATTAGCAGAAGAGTTCGAAAGAAGGCGTAATGGAAAACTCCCAGCTAACTGGAAAGATTTCATACCTAGAGAGTTTCCAAACACTCCAACACCCTCCAGAAAGTCTAGTGGATTAGTTTTCAATGAAGTGGCGAAGAATGTCAATAACTTTATCGTTGGAACTGCTGATTTATCGCCTTCAGTCAACTTGATTTGGAAGGGAAAGACAGATTTCCAGAACCCCAAGATTCGGACCGCTTGTGGCATAAACGGTGACTACTCTGGAAGATATATTCACTTTGGTGTGAGGGAGCATGCTATGGCTGCAATTGCCAATGGTATAGCTGCTTACAGTCCCAAGACTTTCATCCCAGTCACATCTTCCTTCTTTATGTTCTACCTTTACGCTGCCCCAGCTGTCAGATACGGTGCTTTATCTCAGTTGCAAGTGGTTCATGTGGCGACTCATGATTCTATTGGAATTGGTGAAGATGGCCCAACCCACCACCCAATCGCCTTGGCTAACCTTTACAGGTCCATGCCAAACATTCTCTACATTAGACCCTGTGATTCTACAGAGGTAGCAGGTGCCTGGGAATACGCTATTGAGGCTAATAATACCCCAACAATAATATCTTTATCTAGACACAATCTCGAGCAATATCCCCAATACTCCAAACAAGATCAGGTCAAGTTTGGTGCTTACAGATTCATCGAAAACGCCAATGCCACGATCAACATCATCTCCACCGGATCAGAAATGAAGTTTGCAGTTGAGACTTCCCAAATTTTAGCCAAAAAGGGCATCACTGCCAACGTTATCTCATTCCCATGCCAAAGACTCTTTGAGAAACAGTCTACAGAGTACAAGAGAGACCTTTTGAAAAGAGGAAAAATTCCTTCGGTGATAATCGAAGCCTACGCAGCCAACGGCTGGGAAAGATACGCCTCAGCCGGAATCAACATGTCCACCTTCGGTAAATCGTTGCCTGGACCAATGGCCTACGAATACTTCGGGTTCAACTCCGAGCGGATCGCAGATAAAATCGAAAAGTACTACTCCAACTGGCAAGAAGACCAGGATATCCGCTTCGAGTTCCAGGACTTGAATTAGTGCCCCTCTCGCTCATATATATCTGTCTAGAATGAACAATACTTCATAATATTTTTGACGTAGTGTCCGCCTCTTTTGACTCCTACAAAAAATTCTCAACGGCTTGATGAAATGAACAATTTGGGCGCACCAATCGATCACCACTTTAAGGCCGATTTTGCTGAAAACCACGAAACCATGGGGGCCACAGTGACTGCAAATAACGGACTAGAACGGGCCCCGTACAAGAGGAACCGCTGTCGAACAGGGTGCTTGAACTGCCGCCAAAGACACAAGAAATGCGATGAGTTCAAACCTCGATGTGGTCTCTGTTCCAAGAGAGGAGAAACTTGTATTTGGCCCACTGCTAAGAAAAAGGTTACTCAGGACTCGTTCCGATTTTTCAAGGTTGCAAGAGAGTCGGCAAAGGAGAGTAGTCTAGACTTGAAGCAGTATTCGTCTCGACTTCAAGAGACGTTGGAGATCTCTTCCCCCACACTTCAGAATCTGTCAACCGACACCGCCTTGAGTCCTGCCAAAACCCCGGTTCCTCTGTCCATATCGCCTCGTCTTCAGAACCTCGTAAACCTCGTGAACGAGGACGTCAGCGAGGAGCAACTTTTGCATGCAAATCCGGAGTCTTTGATCAAGACTAATGTCCTGCTTTCTGGCCTTGGAAAGCACTCTCCCGACGAAGACAAGGCCGGCATCTTGGCCCAAACTTCTCCCCACGGACTGGCTGCTAGTGGCAGCCACCACCGCGAGTCTAACAATGGAAGTGTTCATGATAATGAAGGAAGTGAGGCCCTTTCTACTGATTCATTGATGGCACCGTTCTTGAACTACTCACATCTTCACAGAACATTCAGGGATTATATGTTTACGAACGTAGTGAACTCCTCGATGCTGAAGCCGGAGGAGCTTCAGGAGGCAGACTTCAGAAACATACTCCAGTCGCCGATTCCTGACTTTTTCAACACCAAGAACTCCTCCAAAAATTTACAGGAGTTTCTCAATGAAGAGGACCTGCTCTATCCTTTTTCTAGTGACATGCATATGAGCATGGAGAACGAGAACCATGTTACTGTCAAGGTAGTCCACCTCTCAGAGATGGACAAGATCCTGCTCTATAAAACGTATCTTTACGAGGTGGCCCCATGGCTTGATATGTTTGACACCGCTTCCAAACAATTTGGTACCCTGGTGCCATTTTTAGCAGCCAAGAGTGATGCTTTGCTCAGCTCTATATATGCTATAGCCTCTCGGCAAAGGGAGCAAACCCAAAAGGACTACCCTTCAGAAATAGCTATAAACTTGTACCAAGATTCATTGAAACATTTAATACCAACCGTCAATAAAACCTTGGATACTTCCATTATTACCACTTGTGTGATTTTGTGTGTCTTTGAGATGATGTCTTCTTCTCCCAAGAAATGGAGGTACCATCTAGAAGGATGTGCTGCCTTGTTCAAAATGCATGGTATTAACGGGTTCTGTGAAGACCTTGAAAGGGGTTTGTTTTGGTGCTACGCCAGGATGGATGTGAGCTCTGCAGTCATTGGAGAGCAGTCAACCATCATACCTTCAGAGCTATGGTTACCTTACAACTGTTCTGTTTATGATCTGAAAGAAATCTTTACTAAATTCGGCAATAAAGAGGATATGTACGCAAACTACATGGTATTCTTGTGCTCTAGAGTGTTGAATTTGATTGCAAATGCCAAAGAGGATTATGAGAAAGACTGGGAATTTTTATGGAATGAAATAAGCGACTGGTACGTTGACAGGCCACATGAAGCAAGACCGATAATGACCTTTAATGCTTCGCCCTTTCCAGGAATCCTTTTTGTAAATGGTCCCGCTATATCAGCGAACCAAATGTACCATATGGCAATTATTCTATTAATCCAGAATAAGCCAAGACTTCACAAACTTGTTTATCTGGAGCACATTAAGTCCCCAATATGGCATGCGAAGCAAATTTGTGCTATAAGTTTGCACAATGAGCATCACGGATGCTGGAATAACTCATTACAGCCCCTCTGGATTGCTGGACAACTACTCAGTAGTGATCAAGAACACGCAATTGTATTAGAATTGCTCAGCAAGATAGAGTCTACTACCGGTTGGCAGATGAAATTTAGGGCAGAAGATTTAAAGAAGCATTGGGCTGCCGAAGCTGCCATTGCTTAACATCCTTTGTATATTGTATATTAGTTTCAAATCCATATTAGAACAATCAAAATTTTTGTATAAACTATTTCCTCTTGAAATCTTCAGCAACTATAGATGATTTTTCACACATTTGCTGGAAGATACTGTCTTTTCTGCTGAAAAGTTTCCATGGGGTATCAAATTCTTTCACCTCACCTTTATCAAGAACAAGAATCCTGTCGTAGTCGAGGATGGTCTTCAATCTGTGGGCAATACACAAAATCGTGCAGTTGCTGAACTCTCTGACGATGGTCTCCTGAATCTTAGCGTCCGTTTCGTAGTCGACCGATGAGGTAGCCTCGTCCATAATCAAAATATTGGATCCTCTCACCAAGGCTCTAGCGAAGGCGATTAATTGTCTTTCTCCCAAGGAGAAATTGACACCATCGTCTTCAACAACTTGGTCGAGATGAAACTTGTGTAGGTTTGGATCATCCAAACTTTGTCTTTTCACTGCTTCCAACTTATCGCCTCCAATCAAACCCGATCTTCTCAAGGAATCCCATAAAGTATCAGAAGTACTTTGCTCGAATGGATCCAAGTTTCTTCTAATTGTTCCCTTGAATAAGACTGGGTCCTGAGGAATAATAGATAGTTTAGACCTTAAGTCTTTCAAACCAATCTTAGATATATCAACCCCATCAATCAAGATTGACCCACTATCTAACTCTGACAATCTGTAGAGGGCAGTCATGATGGAAGATTTTCCTGCACCCGTTCTACCACATATACCAATTTTTTCCTTGGGTTTAACAACAAAATCCAAGTCTTTCAATACCAATGGTAAGCCAGGTCTGTATGCCATGGAAGTTTTTTTGAAAACAACCTCACCACTTGCTGGCCATTCATTATTTGGTTTCGTCTCAGAAATCTCATAAGGAGCTTCCTGTGGCAAGTCATAGGCGAAGTCACAAAGTCTCTCCACGGAATTCATGGCATTTTCGACCTGAGTATAGTTTCTTATGAACATAGAAAGCAAACCAGTCATTTGCAAAGAATAAGACAACAACAAACCAGAAGCAGAAGCACTGATACTAAAAATTCCATTTACACACAACAATGCAATAACCAAATTGAATATGCCTGCAATTATTGCAAGGTAAACTGTCAACCAACGTTGCACAGCAATATTGACCAAATATGGCTCATTTGCAGTGTTAAGGCTTTTGGAATTGAGTTCCAAAAATCTGTTCTCAGCCTTATAGGCTTTGATGGTATCCATGCCTTGTAAACATTCGTTGAAATTATTGTACACAAAGGATCTTTGGACAGATTCTAACCTCTTTGCCTCACGACATGTGGCCATATAAAAGCTCCCAACGATACAAATTGCAACAGTTAAAGGTGGGATAGCAAGAGCAAACCAAGGCATGAAGCAAATACATAATATGAAGATCCCAATGATATTACTTCCAGTGAAGACCAAAAATCTTACTTGCTGACCCATCTCGTTGTCCAAAAGATCAGTGTCTTTGGTGAACCTGTTCAAGATTCTTCCCATTGGAGTGGTGTCCAAAAATGCCATGGGAGAGTAAAGGACCCTTTTCATTGCTTTGATATTCAAAACGGTTGCAGAAGTGTTCGTAATATAAACAAGCAAAACAAATTCAATCAGGAAGAATAAGAAGGCACAAAGAGCCAAACAAATGTACACTCCAATGTAAGTACCCTCAGATATATCAAATTTTTGTTCTGACCAGAATGCCAACCAAGTATTCGAGAATACAAGGCAGAATGTGGCTAAGGCTGTGAAGAAAAGTAACACAAGGAACATAACAAAAGGATGAAGTGGTCCTGAGCCATCAGAAAAGTATCGTTGGTAGACTTTGAAGCTAACACTATTAACCGATTTATTCTCCAGTAGAACTAATCTACCGTCGGCTTTTAAATCTGTATTGTAAGCTTTGTGGTCACCCTCCTCACCAGATTTTTCTACAGTCAATGCAGTCCCTCTGGAAACTTGTCTTTCGATGTTAGCTTTTTCTTCGAGATGCATTTCATCGTCAACCTCCTCCTCATCCTCAGGTTGCTGAGATTCAGTAGCTTCATTGAAGGCCATCAACTTTCTGTAACCATCGTTAGACCTCTCTAGCTCTTCGGGGGTGCCGACTGAAATTGAACCATCTCCATTCAAGAAAATGATTCTACTTGCACTTCCAATTAAAGAAAGTTGATGGGTTGCCAAAACCCTGGTGCTGTCTTTCAACATCCCCATGATACACTTTTCCATGATATGTTTTCCAACTCTAGCATCAACAGCCGACAACACATCATCTAGCAAAATTATCTCTTTATCTGCATACACAGCTCTGGCCAAGTTGATACGGGCTTTTTGACCACCGGACAAAGTGATACCTCTCTCACCAATCTCGGTTCTATCACCAGCTGGTAAAATAGCCAAATCTGTCTCCAAAGAACAAGCATAAATGACATCGGCATACTTCTTTTCATCTAATTCATGACCAAAAGTGATATTTTCCTTTACAGTAGCATTCTGAATCCATGGTTGACCACAAAGAATTAATGATCCGTCAACGTTTACAGACCCTTCAGTTATTTTCATGAAACCTGAAATGGCATTCAACAAAGAAGATTTACCAGAGCCGATCAATCCAGTGATAACAATGAATTCACCTTTCTTTATCTCGATGTTAATATTCTGTAAACCTGAAAACTGAGTCTTTTCAGAAAGAGTTCCTTCAGAATCCGACTGATTGTCAAATGGAGCACGGGTTTTCTCCTTAGTAGCTTTAATTCCCTGGTTGGTCTTATCAGCTTTAGGCTCGGAGGACTTTTCCTCTCCATCGTCTTCGTCATTAAATACTTCCCATTCGAATGAGGCATTATCGAGTTTTATCGAGATGTCGTTTTTCTTCATATACTCTTCAGATTCTGGTGAAGGTTTGATGGAAATGCCCTCTTCAGAATTTTCTGGGCTAGATAAGAAATCTCCAACTCTGTTGATACCGACCAAAGCATCGGAACCAGCTGCTAAAGCCATGGGCATCAAGAATAAAACCTGCGTCAAGACATTGAAAATAGAAAGAGAAGAGAAAATGTTAGCAGCATCAGTCGTGCCACCAATAGCATATAAGATCACGAAGGTGACCATAGAACACACTAAACTCAAATTCATAGCTATGGCAGTCACAATGTTTCTGACCACCTGAATGATGTAAACAAGTTTCATCTCTTTATTTCTCACATCAGCAATATTTTCAAAGTATGGTGGTTCCCAAGAGTAGTACTTGATTATCCTTAAGTTGTTCAAACATTCTTTAATGTAGTTTACTCTGGCATCCGTAAATATAGTAGCACCTTTTCTCTTTTTGAAAATGAGCTTAGTGGAGTATGTCATGAAAACAACAAAAATCATCATCAAAGCCACACCCACCAATGCTACAGGACCAATGTTCACACATAGTACCACGATGGCAATGATAATAGGAATTGGAAACACCACCACAAATTGTTGAAACCCTAAGGCGTAGTCAATTCTCGACAAATCAGTTCCCATTATAGATGTGATTTTCCCGACAGAGTACTTGTGTCTTGAGTAAGCATTCAACCTAAAAGACTTCTCTAACACAGCCTTTGTGAGTACAGCTTTGGCTAAAGCTCCCACAGACATGGCTCTGTAGAAAGAATGATTCAAACACATACCATTGAAGAGAATTATAAGGGTGGCTCCAATTGAATAGCCCACTCCCTTTCCAATCCCTAGTTCTATACCGATATTCTTCATATCAACGTACTGGATCAATTTCTTCACCAATAAAGGATTTAGCGTCTGAGCTATTTGCGATAAGCTTACAGCACCAATTGAAGTAAGGTATTTCCTTCTGAATGTCAAAAATACCGCATAAGCGAAGTCGAACCGGGTGAGCTGAAACAGTTCCAAATCCTGTTTGTTCCAAACTCCGTTATTTTCTTTGGTCTTTTTAGCAATGAACTTTTGCTTGGACTTCTCAGCCTGTATCTCCAAGTTTTTATAAAATAAAGCCGTCAAATACTCCACTCTCAAATCGTCTGTGAGAAAGTACATGTCTTCTGGAACTAAAGTTCTCTTGTACCCCACAGCCATGACAGGATGTAGCCATGTAAAGAATAGTCTCTGAATAAAATTGGCATTGGTTTCTTTAAATGGAAGTCTCTCATCTTCAGAGGGAAGAGGAGGCACTTTTTTATTGAGAATGGGGGTGAGCAACCGCTTCTGGAGCTGTATGACCCCTTCATCTCCCAGCTGTATATTATCCATAATTATGCCCGATAGTGGTTTTACATGGGGGTCACTGGTTGTATTTATATGCATTGGTACAATGAAAAAACTGTCATGGAGATAGTAGGACTTAATGCACGCTACCGAATTCCGTTTTTTCGGACCCTCAAATACGGACGGCCGATGCTTTCAAAAGGATCTGAGCGGCTGCTGAGTACCAGGGTGCTCTAACTGAAGATGCAGATCACCACAGGCATACCGAGAACTTAAGACGTACGCTATTTACACAACCGTGTTGAACATCACCTAATTGTGTCAACCGCACCTAATCTCTTCGTAATTGCGGCTACAATGTTAGTAGTCTGACTACCGATAAATGGTAGATATTATTGTCAACTGCACGATGTCTGTCAAACTGTCTATGAGCCCGTATATACACAAATACATACATAAGCTAAGGAACGCTTCACACCCAAAGGCATTTAACGGACTTACTCGTAAAATGTGTCCGGGTTGCGCAGGTCTTGGAAATGACAACAAATTGGTAGATATGATTGCCGTAAGATGCTCGGCAGCTTCAACGCAGCTTTGTAATAGAACCGTTGGGTGGCAGAGCATTAGTGAATCTGAGCTGTCAAAACCGGCCACCAAGTGCTAACACCCCATATACCAAGCATCCCTACGACCAAGGGCCTGGTGTGCTCAGGTTTCTACTTGAACAGAGACAAGTCGATTTTCCAGACTTTTATGGCCCCATCGAAACCAGTAGTTGCGGCGATACCGGTGCCAGAATTGTCAAAGCTGTAGTCGAGCCATTCAACTCTGGAGATTCCTGATTGGTGGGCTAATGGAAACCGGACCACTTTAGAGAGCTTTTTGATCGAGTACACCAAAAGATTGCTGTCTAACCCAGCACTCAAGAGAAACTGCGAGTCTGGGCTCCACTTGCAATCGACAATTTTGCCTGTATGGTGGGTCCATCTAGTAGTTTTAACAGTTGCATCAGAGTTGTAGATCACGTACTTACCAGTAGAGTCACCGAGGGCAATGAAGTTTCCGTCTGGAGATACTTTGACCACAGAAGGTGTTCCTCTGATGGCATCGAACTTGAGAACCGCCTCGGGCTCTTCGATCTTCTTGTCGGACAAGTTGGTGAATAACAACCTCTCAGCCAACACGTCGACGTCGCTAATGTCATACTTCACGGTGGAAGCCGTGCCTTCGATAATGGAGTCCGAAACGGTGAAATCTGTGATTCCGTTTTCGAACAATACTTTGATAGAGCTGCCTTGCTTCACCAACTTCTTCGGCTGCCCGCTCAACTTCGCTTCGGAGACGAGATCAGAGCTCTCGAGATCCCATACCTTCAACTTGTCGTCCCAGCCCACCGAAATCAACTTGTTGTCGTAGATCAAGTCCACTACGTAGTTGCTATGGGCACCCACCAACTCAGGTACCGGATCCAACGACTTCTTGTCGTCGATTTTCCACTTGAATATCTGACCATCAGAGCCCCCAGTGACGAAGGTGTCTCCTACTACGAGGGTGGCTGTAATAGCACTCTGGTGGCCCTTGATGACAGAAAAAGAGTCGTCCTCTAAACCAAAGTAGTTCAAGTTACCATTCAACGAAAGGGCAATGATATGCTTGTTTGTGACAATCACACTTACAAGCTGATTGGGAACCGTCACAGCCTCTCCCACCTTGTAGGTTTCAGCGACATCCCACGATTCGGCCTTCCACACCTTGACAGTGTTATCAGCAGAGCACGTAGCAAACTTACTGGAGTCAGCGAACCAGCAAACACCAAAGATGCCCCCCTCATGGGCCTCATCAATCCTCTTAACAAACTCGCCCGTCTTCCCGTCGTACACCACAATCAACTTATCAGAACCTACACTCACAAGGTACTTCCCATCGAGGGAAAACTTCACGTCTCTAATGGTGTTGGTGTGGTAATCTCTGACACTCTTGTCAAACTTGAAAGGTGGGCCCGTGTAGAACACCAATGCCTTATCGTTACCCACGGTGGCTGCTCTATAAGGTCTTTGGCACCTGATGTCAACCGCATTGATGGCATCAGAGTGGCCCAGGATTTCTCCAATCGAATTGCCCGAGTCCCAGCTGAAACAATGTCCGAATCTCTCCTTACCTTCTCCTACAGCTATAATCCGAGAATTGTCGGCATCCCACGAAATAGACCTAATGGGGCCCGAGAGAATCGGGAACTCACTCTTGACGAATGGAGGCTCCTTCAAGGGATCTTTATCACCAGCCACAGAGGTGTCCCAGATCTTCACCTGGCCGCTTTCGTCTCCACTAGCTATGTAGTTTCCACTGGGAGCAAAAGCTGCCACGGTTGTGGCCGAAGTGTGCTTGCAAAACTGGAATGGTTTCAGGTCCCCAGCCTTTGGGTGTGCCGGCCGCACGAAAATGGACCTTCCCATGGCATATGCCACTCTGTCGTTGATTTTGTCGTAGCTAAGTGCCGATGACCGTCCCCGGACCGTCTGTGGATGTGGGGGATACAATTCAATGGGTTCAATGGACATTGTTTTCACGATTTGGTGTGATTCTAAACCCTATAGGCTTGTTGACTAGCTGCGATTAGTCGTGCACGCCCCCTTTGCTGGAACGATTTTTCAGTTCAATGTCGCAAACAAATCGCTAACGTTGATTGGATTAGCAGATGTTCAGTATGTCCAGTAGAAGATTGACGGGGTGTTCGAGGGCCTTTAGCCGTGCCCTCAGCACTTCGGGAAGTCGCTTGAACGAAGCCAAAAAAATCGTGTTGACGAAGCCGTCGACGGCCACCAAACCCCCATACACTCAACCTCCACCTTCATCAGTACCTCCACCACCTCCACCTCCAACAGTGAAGGTCACCCCCACACCTCCCCCTGTGAAAGTGCAGCCCGTGAGAGTGCAGCCGGTGAAAGTGCCTCCACCTCCACCTTCTTCAGTTCCTCCTCCACCTCCACCTCCTCCGAAGAAGAAGTTTTCCATCTCCAAGTTCTTGTTTCAAACTGCCCTTTTGGCCAGTGTGGTGTACGGAGGAACCTTGTATGTTGCCACCAAGAATGACAAGGTCATGGACTTTGTCATTGACCAGCAATTGCCCTACTACGAAGAGATAATCGACATTTTTGAAAACGGCTCAGTCGACGACTTAAAAGCATATTTCAACAGCTTAAAGTCCAAGGTTTCAAGCTTGGAAGCCAAATTGCCCTCCAAGGACCAGATCAGTGAAATAACAAGAGAGAGTGAAAGGATCTTTGAAGAAACAAAAAACAAGTTGACTCCAAAGAAACACGAAACTCCAGTTGATGTGGCCAGTTTGGGCCAAGATGCCACTCCTGCTCAGCAATTGCAAAAACCTGTAGAAGCCGTCAAGAAAGCCGTCGAGCACTTGCCTTTGATTCAGTTCAACAAGTCTGTGAGCTCGGTGGTAGATGAATCGGTCAAGCTGACTGTGGACTCCTTCAATGATTTGATCAGAGCTATTGACACCGATGTTCTGAGCAGCCCGGCCAGAGAAGCTTTAGTGAAAGCCATCAACGAAAACGTGTCTCAATTGGCCTCGAAGTTGGACTCTTTGACTGTCAGTTTCGACCAGGAATTGAAGAAGAAGTTGAACGACTCCCAAACCGATTTGTTATCTTCTTACACCAAGAAAGAATTGGAAATGACCGAGACTTTATTAGACCAATTCAACCTGGAAAAGACTCAATTGGAAACCAAGTTGAACAACAGATTAAAGCATGAGATCGAAGCCACCAAGCAAACCATCTCTCAAGCTGCAGTCAATGCTGTTTCTATGATGAGAGTCGAACAGACCAAGCATTACGAGAAATTGATCAAGGACAGTATCGACAACGAAAGAAACGGAAGATTGGCTGGGTTGGAACAGTTGAACGCCAGATTGAAGGATTTGGAAGAATTCTCTGAACATTTGGAGAGCCAATTGGTCGCCAACCACACCAGATCCGTGCTTCTGAAGGCCATTGGAAACTTGAAGCACGTTTTGAGCTCATCCAACGAGGACGATTCTCCCAAGTTGTTAATCCAGTACTTCGAGCAAATCGACAAGGCAGCTGGTTCTCTCGACGACGAGTTGATCAACATCACCTTGAAAGACTTGAAGCCTCTTATCGTCAACGAATCAAGCCACTCGATCTTGACCAACACCCAGTTGTTGAATAAATGGGAAGAGTTGGCTCCAGAATTAAGGTCTGCCTCGTTGTTGCCTCCAAACGCCGGCTTATTGGGCCACCTCGCGTCCATGGTGTTCTCCAAGTTATTGATGCCGGTCAAAGGAGCCAAGCCCGAGGGCAAAGACATCGAGTCTGTCATTGGAAGAATCGACACCGCTTTGACCAGAGGCGATTTAGATGTGGCCGTCGAAGAGGCCGCCAATTTGAAGGGTTGGCCACGGAAATTGGCCGACGATTGGGTCAGGCACGGAAGAAAGAGATTAGAGGTGCAGTTCTTAGTAAGTGTTCTCGACTCCGAGTCCAGAATCGTCTAGTAACCGGTTTATACTGTTAGATAACTATTCAAGCCATACAAAATACTTAAAGTGTTCGCACCAACAAATTTTCTGAAAAACATAAACTCTATAGAAACCCGTTGATAATGGCATCTGCAAATGCTACCACGAACGTGTATGGAGGAGATGAGATCAATGCCATCATCCTTGATCCCGGTTCGTTGAACACCCGAATTGGATACGCCGGAGACGACTTCCCCAAAATCGTTACGCCTTCTTACTACGCTGCGTCGTCCGATACTCCATCCAAGCACATTTTCGGAGACTCCATCAATGTGCCTCGGCCAAACTACGATATCAAGCCCATCTTGAAAGACTCGGTGATCGAGGACTGGGACGCGGCCGTCGAACAGTACCACTATCACTTTGACAAAGAGTTGGCCATAGATTACAAGGAACAACCCATATTCATCACAGAACCGGTGTGGACGTCGGCCAAACAGCGCCAAACGTTGGTTGAAACGTTCTATGAGAAGTTCGACTTCCCGGCCTTGTACTTGGGAAGAGCCCCCACCTGTATATCGTTCCAGCAGGGCCGTCCCAACTGTTTGGTGGTGAACATCGGCCACGATACCGTCAGTGTAACTCCAGTGATTGATGGGATCTCTTTGTTGAGAAACTCCATGAGAACCCATTACTCGGGCCAGTACTTGAGTGACCAGTTGTACGACTTGTTCTTGAACAAGTTCCCTCTGTTGAAATTGGACCCCAAGTACAACATCAGAGCCAAAACCCCCACCAAATATCCAGACACTCCCATATTCACCCCCAGAGAAGTGCCTGCCAATATCACCAAGACATTCGAAGACTACCAGAGAGAACAGTTGTTCCACGAGATGAAGGAGACGTTACTCGAAGCTCCCGATAAGCAGATCACCGACGAAAACTCCGAGAGCTACTCCAAGGACGAAAGCAAGCGGTCGTTCGAGTTGCCCAACGGCCAGTCCATCGACCTCTCGATCGAGAGATATGAGTTGGCCGACTCATTGTTTGAGCCCAATAACTACAGCTTCACCAATGAAGACTTGGCCAAGAAGTACTTGGCAGAGGACGGTAGCTTGAAGATCGACTCCAACCAAGACGACTACAGACCGTTGAAGAGGGCCAGAAAGAACGAGAGCAACCAGTCGGTGCCCCCATCGTCCCAGGATCCAGCGGTGGTGGAGACCCGAGGCTTGTCGCAGCTCATATCTCACGTGTTGTCGACCATCGACATCGACTTGAGGGCCTCTGTAGCTCACAACATCATTGTCACGGGAGGGGTTTCTCTTATACCTCTGCTCACCGAAAGACTCTACAACGAGCTATCGGCATCGAACCCGGGTCTTAAGATTAGGTTACACGCGGTCGGTAACTCGAGTGAAAGAGTCAACCAAGCGTGGATTGGTGCTAGTGTGTTGGCGTCCCTTGGTACGTTTCACCAGATGTGGGTGACCAAGGAGGAGTACGAAGAGGCTGGGGCCGACAAGATCTTGAACCAGCGGTTCAGATAGATAACACGCGATCTAGCTGGAATGACCCAACCAGAACTTACAGTCGAATAGACAAAGTCTATTGGTTGCGAAAAATGTACTATACTTAAACTTAAAATATAAACGAATGGTAACATAGCATCTCTCATTCATACCAGTTCAGATGGTAGAATAAGACTAGATAGAACATGTCTGTGTAGAATGTTGAACAAGGCAAGCGATCAAGCCAGAATGTGTCCAGAACAAACCCCTTTCACCAAGTCTGGCGTTGGTTGCGAATCAAAATGTAATACTTAATATACGAACAAATTGAAAGCCAGGCAGTTGATCTCTGGCTGCATCCTCACCTCCGTACATCCCAGGTCCTGCCCATCTATACCCTCCCCTCCCATCTACACCTCTCCTCCCATCTTCCCAATCCTTCGATTCTCTACCTCTCTCTCCATCCCATCCCCATACTATCTCATCACGAACCCGGCTAAAGTGTCTGCGAAAAATCGCCCACTTTAACCCCATAATTTTTCATCAGGTGCTGGCTCTTTACCAACACTTTTACTCTACTTGAACATTTTCAAAGAAACGTCCAGGTCCTGCTTCACATCCCATGGCCCACACACAAACAACCGAATTGTCGGCGCAAGATACCATTAAAGGTGCATTGGATCTAGATCCCTGGTTAAACCCTTTCTCAGGAGAAATCCTCAAACGTCAGGTGGGATTCAGACATTGGTACAAAAAACTCCAACAAAACGAAGGTAGCTTGAGCGACTTCGCCTCGTCCTACTTGACCTACGGCTTGCACGCCGACTGGTCCAACAAGCTGGTGTCCATCACCGAGTATATCCCTGATGTTGAAAAAGTATCTCTTGTAGGAGACTTCAACTCATGGGACATCAGTGCCCACCAGTTAAAGAAGAGGAACGATTTTGGTTTGTGGAGTTTGACAATTGCTTCTGTGGACGGCGACTTTGCCGTCCCCCATGACTCCAAGTACAAGATTGCCATGACATTGCCGTCTGGGGAAGTCATCTACAGACTTTGTCCGTGGTCCCACAGATGCACTGCTTCGACAGAGAGCTCGTTGTACGACTCGAGGTTCTGGAACCCGCCCCGTGAGCTCCAGTACCAGTTCAAGCACCCTCGACCCCAATTGAACAACGATGGAGGCGTTAGGATCTACGAGGCCCATGTTGGGATCTCCACCCCTGAGCCCAAAATCGGCTCCTACAAGAACTTCACCCAAAACGTGTTGCCAGTGATCCACAAATTGGGCTACAACACCATACAGCTTATGGCCGTCATGGAGCATGCTTACTATGCGTCTTTTGGCTATCAGGTGACCAACTTTTTCGCTGTATCGTCCAGATTTGGCACTCCCGATGACTTGAAAGAGTTGATTGACGAGGCCCACAGATTGGGGATTCGGGTGTTGCTTGACGTGGTTCATTCGCATAGCTCTAAGAATGTGGATGACGGATTGAACATGTTCAATGGCACAGACCACTACTTGTTCCATGGTGGAAGTAAAGGTGTTCACGATCAGTGGGACTCGAGACTCTTCAACTACTCGAGCTATGAGACGTTGAGATTCTTGTTGTCCAACTTGAAATACTTTTTGGACGAGTTTAGGTTCGACGGGTTCCGGTTCGATGGTGTCACCAGTATGTTGTACAAGCACCATGGATTAGGGTTCGGGTTTAGTGGTGACTACAACGAATACTTCAACCCTGAATGGGTCGACGACGATGCTATTAACTACTTCATGTTGGCACACCAGCTTTTGGTCGACATGGGCCAGAAAGAGGACTTCAGGTTCTTGTCTATTGCAGAGGATGTCAGTGGAATGCCAACTCTCTGCTTGCCCATCAAACAAGGTGGTATTGGTTTTGACTACAGGCTCTCCATGGCTATTCCAGATATGTGGATCAAGATCTTGAAGCATTTGAAAGACGAGGAATGGGACATGGGCAGCATTGTTCACACCTTGATCAACAGAAGACACGGCGAGAACTGTATTGCTTACTGTGAGTCTCACGATCAGGCGTTGGTTGGTGACAAGTCCATTGCGTTTTGGTTGATGGACAAAGAGATGTACACCAATATGTCTGTGTTTTCCGAGAACACTCCAATCATCGACAGAGGAATCTCGTTACACAAGATGATTAGGTTGATCACTTTTAGTCTTGGTGGTGAAGGTTACTTGAACTTCGAAGGTAACGAATTTGGCCATCCAGAATGGTTGGATTTCCCCAGAGCAGGAAACAATGAATCTTACCATTATGCTAGAAGACAATTCAATTTGATCGAGGATGAATTGCTTCGATACAAGTTCTTGTTTGCATTCGATTGTGCCATGCAAAGATTGGATTCGAATTATCATGTTTTGGACTCTTCCCAGGCGTATGTTTCACTCAAACACGAAGGTGACAAGTTGATCGTATTCGAAAGAAATGGCCTCTTGTTTATCTTCAACTTCAATCCAACACAATCTTTCGCAGACTATAAAGTTGGTGTACATACTCCTGGTACTTATAGCATTGTTTTGAACTCCGATGCCCCTGAGTTTGGGGGCCACGATAGGATCAGTAAAGTCGATGCCGAAGGAAAGCCTTTGAGGTTTTTCACCACCGATGATCCTTGGAATGACAGAGCAAACTCACTATTCATTTACGTCCCTTCAAGGACCGCTTTAGTTCTTCAATTGGAAGATAAGGTTGTTAGCTAGAGGCTAGAACCACCTCTCCAATAGTTTTTATGCTACGTTAAAACATTAACGAATTTCGATATTTTGCTTTTCTATATGCTTGCTGTAGACTTCAGTCATGTAGTTCTTCGAACTTTCCTTGTTGCTGCCATTGCTTCACAGGGTTTTGAAAGTTTTCAAACGTTCCTAGTTTCTCCATTCTTTCGAACAATACGAAAAGCTTTTCAGCTTCCCTCTCCTTCTCTTCCTCTGTCATTTCCATAGCAGATTGATTAGGTTCTTCCTGATCTTCATCAAACACGCTGGTTTTATTTTTACTGTACGCCTCCCTATCGAGGTATTTCGATGTTGGCTCTTGAAGGGCTTCGAAATCCAAAGCCGAATCTACTTCAACATTATGCTTTTGGAGGAGGGAACATCCGTAGACATACCCCACAAACTCTAGAAATTTTTGTTGGTGTTTCACGGCATCTTTATCATAGGATAAGTTGTAATAGATCCTGAGAATCAAGTCTTTGATGAAGCCAGTATGTTCAAGGCCAGGAAATGACAGTCTCTTAACACTGGAAAACACCAGAGAAGAGAGGAATTGGATCGTGTCGTTGTAAATAACCGTCAGACCCTCTTTTGGTAGGAAATGGTCGGCCAACTTTTCGAACAACTCTTTGAACTTGTCAGACTCGGGGTTTTGCTCCACACCACACTTAAGTTCTCGTGACATACGCTCCAATATCACGAGGATATTCATACTGAATGTGCACGATTCTTCGTTTTCTTCTTCCTTGAATATCTCCGAATGTCTTTCAAAGAGGCTGGTTATGTTCTTGAAGAATTCAATATATACGGTCTTTGGTCCTGCAAAAACGTCCACGGCCTTTGATTCGTCCCTCTCTTCGTACAAAAGCAACAAAAAGTTCACAGAGTGCTTGATTATCATCTGACTATTAGCAGTATCCCGATGTGCATACTTGTTGATGATTCTTAGGCAGTCGTCTGAAAACTCTTCGTCTTGAACCAAATTGGAGCCATAGTGAAACTTATGATGTAAAGTATACAAACACTTCAACACCTCTATTAGTAGCAATTGAAAAAACATGTCGTGGTAACTGTCATCCATCATAGCCACACAAGACTTGAAACCTCCAAATAGAATGTTGAAAGCATCGTTGATAATGTCATCACCAATGCCTTGTAAACCTCCATACAACGTCAAAAATAAAATCCTATAAATGGGCACCAACTTCTGGAACTCTTGCCGGAAGTCCAACTTCTCGGCCTCGAACTGTTTCATCATTTCGTCACAATAAACAAACAATCTTTTGGAGTATTGGGGAATGAAGTAGTTCATGTGTAGACTGCGGTTCACGAGAACAATATTGGAGATGGTAGCAATAATTTCCACCTTCTGATCAAGACCATTCGGATGATCGAACAACACCGTGAACACCTTCTCTAGGTCGTTTTCAGTAACTTTATGGCAAAAGTCCACATCTCTCCCGAGCTTTCTAAGGGTCTTAATATCATACAGGATTATATTTCCTTGACTATCTTCAGAAAACCAGCTGCTAAGCATTTTGGGGGATTGTACAGTTCCAGCAATAAAAGGGGTGTATTATATCTGTGAAAGCTTTCAAAATTGGTTTGCCCAAGGGGAATGTAGCAAGGTGGTGGGGAAGTAAGAAGAATGCCATCCAGTCGTCTTCTTCATTGGTTTTAACTTTTGAGTTTCAGGCAACTTGCTGCATTTGTAGTGCACAGGCCATTTTCACTTTCTAGCTTAAGAAGCAAGAAGTTGCTCTTCGGGCGAGATGCTTTGGAGTAGGTAGTAGGGGGTATGTGGTCGATGTTGTCGTACGAGTGCTCCGAGTTGGGGTTTTCTTGTAGCAACAATGTCAAACCCGAGTGCCAGCAGCTTAATCACGTGAGCAATAACCTATGTTAAGCAAAAACTCCTGGAATGCAATGTAAAGGGTTATATGCGATAGATCATTTTCCTACATTTGAAAATAATATCTCTTCAATGAATTCCCGACGAACTGATGCCCGTGAAGGCCTTACTTTACTGCTCAGTAGAGCTCAAACTAACCAGCTTGCCGACACCGTCGAGTTGTTCATTGAGCAGCAAACAGCCCATCTTAATGACGAGGAATACCAATACTTGGATTATCGTGCAGTTTTCCCTGGCCACACAACGCTAGAGTATACACAGTTTGTGAACTTATTGCTAACATCCGGAGAAAGTGATTCCAGATATATCAATCACACGGAGTTTGGAAGGGCCATGCGGGTGGTACTACCTAAATTCAGGTCTCCTAAATTGACACAATTCTATTTATCAATGCCAGTCCTTTGTTACAAAATTAAAAATATTGATACTCTCGGATTCTCTGCCAAACAAAGTGATAATACATTTGGTCAAGAATTGAGGATTGAAGTGGATAAGAAGAACATTGAGGAAATACCAATCGATGATATAAAAGCCACCTTGAAAAGAGTTATTGATGATGAAAGTATGGATGGAGGGGAGTTAGAAATGGTTCATGCAGCCGGCCACATGATTTTGAGAGACGAACCATTTGAAAGAGAAGTCTCCGATGAATTTCTTCAAGTTCTAAAACCCGTCTGTCGGTACTTAAACTTAGATATTGTGCACGAGCCTGCTATCGATACCAAGAATACACCTTTGGTACCTGCTACTATGGATAAAGAAAAGGGTGAGAAATTGGAACCTGATTTTGTCATGTATTCCACAGCGACGGAAAGCACTGAAAAGAAACCTGTCTGTGTAATTGAAATGAAAAGGCCGGTTTTTTTTGATAAAGAACAAAGGGATCATCCAAATATTGACCTCTTATCCCAGTCGCGTATGTCAGGTATTATTAAACAACTTCAATCGTATATGATTACCTTGAAGTTAAGGTATGGAGCTCTATGTGATGGGTTTTTTCTAATCCTCATTGAGTTCAACAGGTACTTGAGTCGTTACGAAGGTTCAAATAAAGAGCGAGATTTACCCAGACACCTCAAGCCAGGCGAAAAGCTCAATATCCCATTCAGAGCCAGGATATTGAATGTAAACAGTAGTATGCCATCATTTCTTGAAGGTTTGACTTATATTCTCTACAAAGGCAAGACCGATGAGTATGCTGAGGAGTTTTATAAAAAATTGCCTATTCCATTGGTATTGAAAGAGATGCCGTTGATGCCAATTCAAGAGGAAGATGATAGCATGGGGGACTCCGGTACTTCTTCAAACGGTCTGGGAAATGCTCCAAACGATCTGGGAAGTCCTCCCCACGAATTTTATTCAAAACACGAGCTCGTCAGGAAGTTTGCAGGGGTCAATGGGGTCAGCATTATAAGCAGCAATGGGAAATCCTTGACTCCTCTTAGTGTTTCTGACAATGGATACAATTTTGTGAAAATCTTAACCTACAAATGTGGGGCAGAATCTTTACAGAACTCAAAGAAAAGTGTCTCAACTATCTACAAACTCAAAGCAAGGCATGTAAAAGACATACTTTCGGAAGATATCGACGATAATACCGATGTGGTTGTCAAAATCTATGATCCATTCCGCTTCCATTCTGAGTTTTCATACAATGAAGAGGGTGCTCAGAGGTTCGTTCGGGAATGCTACCATAGTGAAAGAGATGCAGTCCGAATGCTCCTGCGTGTCAAGCAATATAATAGCATTTACTTGAAACACGAGGAAGTCGAGATTCTGTTTTACAGAGGATATGGCAGACTGATTACTGGAAAAGCTATCATATCAAGGTTCATTGATTCTAAAAAACTTACTAAATCTGAGGAGATTTTTGAACAATTGAGCAAGCAGGTCGAAATCATCCATGATGCCGGAGTGATTCATGGTGACATTCGATTACCTAACATCTTGTTGGACGGCAAAGTCTATATATATGATTTCAGCCACTCTCTGTTGGTGAAGAATTTCACCGCAGCAACAGTGGAATCGATGGTTGAGGAAGATAACCAGTGTTTACAAGATGTGTTCAGATTAATGTCCTTTCTGGGTTAGGTATTTGGTGATGGTCTGGTGATGGTATGGTAATGGTATGGTAATGGTATGGTAATGGTATGGTAATGGTATGGTAATGGTATGGTAATGGTATGGTATAGTAATGATATGCTAATGTTAATATACGTGTTATGGACATCGAAGGAAAATCTTACAACTGTCTAAAAAGTCAAAGACAAGCACTTCAAAACGTGCTTTTTAAAGACGTCAATGATGATGCTGAATTGATTGTTAAGACATATTACCTATTTCATCTTCACAGCGAAAATTTAAATCTAATGGTACAAGTACTTAGGAGTATGTCTGTCATATAAAGAAAGAGATGCATTTAAAAGGCTCTTGGAAGTCAAGGAATACAAAAGTATTTACTTGAAACACAAAGACGTAGAAATTCAATATGACAGAGGATATGGCAGATTGTTTACAGGCAAAGTTATCATATCAAGGTTCACCGTATCAAAAGAACTTCAAGAACTAAGGAAATTCATACAAGGGGTCAGTGGAGCATGGTATTAGTTACAAGTTCTAGTGAATAGTTGATGAAATTTTATGCCATATAAAAGGCCATATACAGAACGCTTGCACTACTGAGACATCTCAGCTCAATTCTGAACTGTAATCATCCTTTCACCCAAATCCTTGGGCGTATGGGAGCAACTACTGCCCCTGGGTCTAACCAATAATCTTTTTGCTCTTGAATATGAAATGACAAGTGTCAATCACTCTTTTGGTAAAGAACTCTAGCTCTTTGTATTCCTTTTCGTCGTGAAGATAGCTCGACACGCAACGAATTGTGTGGATATTGATGGGCCATAAGTAAGTGTTCAAGTCGTAAGTTCTAAGGATACCTATGACATCTTTGGCAATCAATTTGGCATGGTTTCTTGGTATTTGCTTCAAGTACTCTTGAACCTCCGTGGAGTTTAAATTGGTCTTCTGAAGAAGGCCCTGGTATAGTGAGACCCTGGCCAATTTCAAATGCACCGAAATCATGGCAGCCAATTCATCCCGATAGTATATAGTCGGGTATACAGACTCCTTGGGGTCGTTAGAGCTTGGCTTATATATAATGGGTCTTAAAGATAAAGGAAGATTTCTCTCAAGGTCATCGAGCCTTTCGGTTAGCGAAAGCCATTCATGAAAAGCCTTATTAGTGTTGAATTCCTCTTCAGTTAGTACAACTACCTCCGACGTGAATTCATTGGCGATACTGAATTCAAAGAGAGCCCTGTGTAACCACCAAATTGCATCTTTCTTGCTAATGAACAAAGGATCATCTACTGGAGTCATCTTGAGGAAATTAGGGTTCATGAATTGATCCACAAACTCAGGATCTACTTGCGTCCAATACTGTCTGACTGAAAACATAGCTGGAAGCCCAAACTTGAGCGATAAGATCAAATCGCATACAAACATCGCCCAAAAACACATTTGGAGAAATTGGGAGTTCTTCAAAGGACTGGAATCCTGGGCTTTGGCAATTATAGATGTCAATAAACTCACAGCACCCTTGACATACGTGTTGTCGGTTGCCAAAAAGAACATCTCGTACACCCCCAATAGAATCGTACTTACAAGGCATCTAGCAATGAGCCCATCATTATTCTCACCATTATTAGGTGAACTCAAGTTGTGGCGAATGGACTGGATAGTTTGATGGTAATAATCGATAGGTACAGACAGCAGGATCAGATCAGGATCAATTCTTTGCAACATCAACCCACTCAAACTGTACATGGAGCTCAAGATCATTCCTGTTTCGTCAAGCAACGCCATTTCGGGCACAAGCTCCAGGAAAAAATTCCCAGCCATGAACATGTTCATGCTTTTGGATACTTCGTGAATAAATAAGTCGAACAACCGCTTCTCCAAGTCGGTCCCTACATCAAAAAATGCCGGCAGTGCTCCGTTACTGTTGGGCTTTTCAAGCTGCAACGCAGTTAAGAACTCCTGGTACACAGAGTCGCCCGATGGCTCGGCAGACTGCTCTCGCTTTACTGCTTCTTCCTTCTTCTTACGTACAACCCCGGCCTTGTCCAACTTCCTGATCCGGGGCTTGGAGTTCTTTTTGGGTGCAATGGGTTTATAGGTCTCGGCAAACTCAGCCTGATAGCTCCTGATTTCTCGGCTCACACTTGGGTCCATTGTCACAGAATACTGGGAACCGTGGGCCTGAGAGCTAGGGCCCTGGACCGGTAATGGACTGTGTGAATGGCTAAACACCTTAGGAGTACTTGGTGTGTGGGCCTGGGACCCGGGCCCAAGTGGCTGCATTTGCGTCAGTGGTTGCTGGGCCGCCTGGGAAGTCAATGGAGGGATCTGGGACGGGACCTCCGAGTCGTACGACCGATTCAGAAACGGGCCCGCATACTGGGGATACGGAAGCTGGTACGAGAGAGGCATGAGCATATTGCCAGCTGGCGGCATTAGGCCATATACCGGAGCCGAACCATGGATCCCAGACCCACCGGAAGCTCCAAGAGGCAGGTCTCCGTATTGCTGGGGCAACCGTGGTGGAAGACTCTGTAAAGGTGGCATGATTCTCATCGACTGGGACTGGTTGTTGAACGGAGGATGCTGGGATTGGGGGTCGATAGGAAGCGGTCGTTGCGGCGTGAGGCGGGCATCATGGTCCGGATCGAGCGGAAGGAGGTCGTTGTCTGGGATGGTTGTTGATGCAAGCCCGGGTAGAGTATTGAGCATTCTGGTATCATTGTCGATTTGTTGGGCCTGAGCCACGTTGGGGAAGTAGGCTCCGTCCGAGCTCTGGAGCTGGGTGCCAGCCGGTTGCTGGTAGTACGGGTCGTTGCCGTACGCATTATACGGTAAGCTCATGTGGACTGCCTGGATCAAAGGTTTATAGTCGTAGAGGGAAGATTGTCGCACTTTGAAATATTTCACCATGTCTAAAGAGCTCACGACATTTGTGGTAGATTTGGGCCAGGGCATGGCCCAGAGCCAGGAAAAAGGGGCAGGTACTCGCCTCTCATTGGGATTGAAGTACTTGTATTACTTGGTGGTGGCAAAGGTCTTCAAGGACCGTGTAACGGACTTTGTTTCAGCGATCGCATTCCATGCTCCAGACAGTAACATTGAATTCGCCGAAGACGACGAGTTGAAGGGAATCTACAAGGTGCTTCCGAAGGTTTCGCCGGGGATCCGCCACTTGAAGCAATTGGAGGAGTATTTGGTGCCAAACCCGGTTTCTACGGCAGATGCTGACGGTTTACATGCGCTTCTGGTGGCCGTGGCCTTGATGAATGTGGATGCGAAAGGTGCTTTTATACGAAACATCGTAGTGATCACCAACGGTGAAGAGACTGTGGACAGCGAGTCTCCGTTGGCCCAGGGAACTGTTGCTGCTGTGAACAACATGGGAATCAACGTGACGGTGGTGAATTGCGGTGGTGCTGCTGACGGCTGGAAGCAGTTGGTGGGCCAGTATACCAACGGGCAGTTTGTGGATGCTGCAACAGTGGTCGAGGTGATCGAACACAACCCTCCGTTGAAGAGGGTCGATCCTCGTGTGAGCTTCAAGGGTTGCTTGAGACTTGGTAGTGATCCGGCTCGGCTTGGTGGTGCTGAGGACACGAGCCAGTTCTCGTTGGACGTAGAGATGTATCCTGCGGTTATGCCAGAGAAATTGCCCAGTGGTCACTACTACTACGTGAAGGATGACGACGCTAAGGAGCTCACTACTGAGTACAAGTACTATGTTGAGGTTGAAAACAAGGATGACGCAAATGGTGCCCGGAAGAAGGTCCCTGTCGAGAAAGGAAGCTGGACTGAGGGTTATAAATACACCCACAAGGATATTCTTGCCCTTGACAGCACTTCTGTGCAAGCTTCTAAGCTTCCTAATCAGCCGGCAATGGATATCATTGGCTTCATGAAGCTTGACGATCTCCCAGTAGCGTTTTTCACCGAAGAGGCCAGGTACTTGACTCCTTCCAAGTTCCTGACTGACAGGAATCTTCTTGGTTACAACTGTTTCTGTAAGGCTCTTATCGACTCACTGATGGTTGCCCTTATAAGGTTTGTGCAGAAGGAAAACGAAGAAGTCAAGGTATGTGCTTTGGTACCCTCCTTAACGAGAGTAACTATGAAATACGTCTACAGTTTGCAGCTCGTTCGGATCCCCTTCAAAGAGGATGAGAAAATAGGCCGTTTCCCGACTTTATCAGAGGAATCTCAGCTGGCAGATGAATTGTCATTGATGGAAGAGTTCGTGCTATCAAGAGACATAGATGAGTATCAGGCCAACACGAAGAAAGAGCAGGACGTCAACCAATACTGTATTGAAAATGGGAAAGTCGGTCTCCTCTCTCATCAATCTCTCGAAGATAGACTAAATCCCATTTCAGGTGACCCTACTGAAGAACTCCTCATGTCCAATAACCCTGCTATTCATAAATTCCACTCATTGTTGTACAAAATGATAAGAGAGGCCGTTTCCAAAACAGATATCGGCGAGCCTCCGCTGTTCTTGCATAGTGAAACGCTTCCTGATGTCGAGACAAACTTATTCAACCTCTCTAATATCCTCCTCAATAAGTACGCATCTTCCAACAGCTTGTTAACTGAAATCAACCAACCGGATGACATAGTGGAGAAGTTAGCCTCAAAAACCAAGCCTTTTAGGCCCAAAGCTAAGAGAAGAAAACTCCAAGAAGAGAAGGTCGGTGCTGGCACTTTTGGTGAAAACGAAGGTGACTACGAATACATTGATCTTGAAGATATTCTTTCGTAATTGTTTATGTACATGAATTTAATGACAACACTTCCATCTAACTACAACTTGAACAACCGGTTACGAATATCAAACTCTCTATCCTTTGCTGTTCTGTTTCTCTTCTTCGACATTCCCGTGCCGTCTTCTCCTAGGCTGTCGATAATTTTCTGGTGAACACCCATAGAACGAATTCTCTCACTCTCCTGCTCAATGATCGATTTGATCTCTTTACCCCCTATTTCGACTATGGTCTCCAATTCGAAGAGACCTCTGTATTGGTCACCCTTTGCCTGTCTCCAGAGGTTCAACCAATGGTTAGCCATGCCAAGCTCATCGTAGGAATCGTCCTGCTTCAACTTATTTCTAGTCTTTGCTATATTGTATAACAACTCATCCACTGAGTTCGTGGGATGGTCCATGTATTCTCGGTAACGGAGCCCAGGCTCATCCTGTAAATTCAATAAGTACAACAAGTAATCGGCTTGGATCACCGGATCAATGAACGAAGAGTTCACACACCCAACTAATGCCAACGACAACATGGTTTGGGAGTTTTTGACTGTGGGCAAGAACACTCCTGGTGTATCGTGAACAGAGATTTCGGGCCACTGGCTGATCTTGATGATCTCGCTTGTGTTTCTTGTCACACCAGGCTGTCCCCCAGTTTTTGCAACTTTACGTCTCTTGGTTGATACGCTATCAGTTATATTGGCATTGTAGCCAACATCTCTCAAGGTATTTACCAAAGTGGACTTCCCCACGTTGGGCATTCCCACAATCATAAGCCTCATACCTAAAGGAGGTGGGGGGTTCATCTTATTGTATCGATCAGTCATCTTTTCAATGATTCTCTTAGCATCTTGCTTACTTCTAGCATCAATGACCATGTACTCTTCGTGATGTCTAGTATGCCACTTTTCAAGTAGGGACTTATTGAGAACCGATAAGTCTTTCTTACTGTACAATACCATCTTGGGCTTTCTTGACAACACTCTTTCAAGCAATACGTTGGTGGTTGCAAGAGGTGCCCGACTGTCTCTGACCTCGAGAATATAGTCAATTTGAGGAGCCAAGTGACCAAACTTCGTCAAGGCCTTCTGGTGGTGTCCCTTGAAGTTGGCTAACGGAATATTGAAGTCGGGGAATATCCGTCGAGGTAAAAACGACATATTGTGATTCTCTAATCGTCTTGAGATGAGATAAACTTCGCGATGGATTTTTTTCAGCTATCTGAATCACCAACTTATGCCCTTGATAACGTTCACAGGATACCCTTGTTCGGGGAAGACGACATGGGCCAACAAGCTCATCGAAGCTTTAGAAAAGAAAATAGAACAGGCCAAAGATAACAACGAACCGGGACACAATTACAATATAAAATACCATTCTGATGACAACTTAGGCATCTCTAGAAAAGGTTACAGGGAAAGCGTATCTGAGAAACAGGCTAGAGGAAACCAGATTTCTGCCGTGAGGAGAGACTTGTCGAGATCCACCTTTGTGATATTGGACTCTTTGGCCTACATCAAAGGGTTCAGATACCAATTGTTCACTGAAGCCAAGGGAGTGCTTACTCCCCATTGTGTTATTCATGTTATAAACTCTAAAGAAACGGCAAAGAAATGGAATAGCTCTATCTCAGATGAAAACCGCAAATGGGATGAAGACCTCATTGATCAACTCTGTATGAGATACGAAGAGCCGGTCGACACCAACAGATGGGATAGTCCGTTGTTCACCATTGCTGCTGGTGAAGACGACGAGCAGCTTCCAATTGATGAAATGTGGGATGCTCTTGTGCTAAAAAGACCTCCACCCCCAAACACCGCTACATTGATGAAGCCAACGTCTGGAAATAACTTTATGCAAGAGTTGGAGAAGCAAACACACGACGTCATTAGCAAGATTCTTCAGCACCAGCAGTTGAGTACTATAGGTGGAAAAGTCATTGTAGACAGAGAGAAGGGTGTTCTCATAGAGATGCCATCCACAACAGTTAGTATTGCCCAACTCCAGAGAATAAGAAGGACGTACATAGCCTTGAATAGAATGAGAAGTGTGGACAGTGACAGAATCACCCCCATGTTTGCTGACTACGTCAATAGGAACTTGAACAGTGACGACTGAAATATGAAAAATAATATACATTAATGCATTTTTTGAACTAGCCAAATCGTACCACATATTCCTAACGTTTTCTTTGGATCTTCCACTTAAAATGAGTCTTACCTGAAGGGTCCACCACTTTTTTCTTATTGCCCTTTTTCATTAATTCCTTCTGCTGATCCATTCTACCTTCAACCTCTTTGAGCTGCTTCTCTCTTTCCATACGACTCTTCAACATCTTATATTGTTTGACTTTTTTCTCGTTCAATCTCTCTCTAGTGATCTCATCTATATTGTTCTCGATGATCTTCTTGTTAGTTTCCAACTGCTCGATGGTAAGTCTATTCTCTCTTCTGTTCAAGAGATCCTTGTCTGTGTTGAAAAATTGTTCAGGAATAAACTCCTCTTGCTCCTTCTTGGATTCGACGAAAACAGTGTGTTTTCCCTTGGCTTTGAAAGATAATCCTTCCTTCTGCTTGTCTATCTTATGCAATTCATTCATTCTCATCGTACGAATATAGTTGGAATCTTGGGTTTTAAGAAGCTTGACTTGGTCCACCGATAACACCTCGTTTCCTCTATCGGCCACTATTATACCTCTATCGTCAGTTCTCTTTCTGGTCATAGCATGGTAGTATTCATCAGGATTGTACTGGGCAGCCTTGTTTCTGAGGGCTTTGAGGGCCGCTTGTTTCTTGTGATAATCGGCAGCCCTCAACTTATAGTCTTTCTTCTTTTCCAACAACCCATATCTTTCTCTGTCCTTCGTCTGGGAACGCTCCTTGTGCTGCTTCTTCTGGATATTATGCACTAACTTGGCCATCTTTACACTGTGCTCTTCTCTGCTCCAAAAAAAAAATGCGATGCGATCAATTTTGCTGCACATTGAAAAATTCACTGTTGAAGAAAGCACCGTACATGTTTCGAATTCCAGTATACAAAAGGAGCCTTATACGCTCTAGAATACAAGTTCAGAGTGCTTGTTGGTTTCTGAGTGTGAGGAGCTTTCGAACAGCTAGAGTTCTCAAGTCGAGCGACCGAAATCAGCCAACAACGACTGTTTCTGAGTCTGAAGATAGCACCACCAGTGTTCCTTGGTATTTGAGAGAAGAGCAAGACATTTCTGCAAAGCCACGAGATAGACCACCTATCCCCGAGGTCCCTGAGACAGCACCTGCTTCAGTGACGGAGTTTCTTGAGTTGTTAGCCACAGACTATGGTCTTGAAGATATCCAGTTATTCGACTTGAACACATTGAATATTGACCATCCTCAAAGTGTGGAAAACCAGCCATTCGACTTTATAATTGTCGGCACTGGGAAGTCCGAAAAGCACGTATACAAGGCAGGGCAAGAACTCAAGCACTATGTCAAACACAACTTCCAAAGGCCAGCAAAGATCAACGGGTTGGTGTCAGCTGCTCCAAATGCTGTGGCTCGGAGACGGATGCTCAAAAGAGCAAACAAGGCGCCTCTTGCCACGGACAATGATTACGGGAAGCCCGCAAACTCGTGGGTCATGTGCGAGACAATGGTGGATAACATATGTATACACATTCTTACCGAGCAAAGGAGGATAGAATTGAACTTGGAGTCTTTGTGGGTAGAGGAAACTGTTGATTCAGTTTCCGAGTCCGCTGCCGAGCCCAGTGCCGATTTTAGTGCCAAGTCCGCTGCCGAGTCCCATGGGGATTTGGATGCCCAACCAACAAAGAATACTAAAGATATCCCCCAGTTCTTCCTTGCGAGGAGACACTTGCACACGTCTGCGACGATATTCAACGAGAAGTTGGCCACCACGATCAAGAACCTCATGGATACGGAAATTTCCAAGCTCAGCCCTCGGGAATTGAACAGATTCATTGACGAGTTCGAAGCAAGCTTCTCACAACCCAGTTTGAAAGATTACGAGTTCAAGACAACCTTCTACAGTATAGCCCACTTTATTGGCCCTAAAGTAGTAACCATGGATGTTTTGACGAAGGTGATAGCTGAGAAGTACACCGATCTAGCTCTTGCTCTCGACGAGTCAGTCAACATGAAACAACAGAGATCAGAGGATCTCATAACCTACATGAAAGTGCTTATAGACTCTCCCGAGTTGGAGACTTTAGATCCAAAACAAAGAGCTGATACCGCCTGTGACATGTTGGCCCAATTCGCCATGAACGTGTACAGGTTCTCCGGTGAGCAAATCGACCTCGAGTCGTCTCCTGAGTTCATACCACTCTTATGGAGATTGGCATTCACCCCTTCCAAAGTGGGTGAATTGGACCTTGGCCCCTCGATCATCGACGAAACCTTGTATGCCGACAGGGACTACTACCGTAAGCAATTCACCACCTACGTGCAAGCCGGTAATCGTTCCCGAGATATTCTCGACTTACTCAACTTCTACTTAACGTCCAAGTCCGACAACCTTTCGTTGAGCCGATCGTTCAAAGAGTTGCAACTTTTCTACCACGGCAACTCCGGCAAATGGGACCGGTTCTGGGACCACTGGAACGTGTCCATGGGACTTTTGGACGAAAAGAAAGACATACAACAGTGGGTCAGGCTCATAGTCTACTTGGCCCTCCGAAACGACTCTGCAGCCAACAAAACCTTCCTCCAACAGTACTGGCACGGCTCCTCCATGACGCCCGGCTCGTTCGTAGAACAGTACCACGCCATGGCCGGCGACCTCAAGGACACAGAGCGGCACCACTTGAAGACCTCCATCAACTTGATCCTCCAGTCCCAAAAGGGCCTGTTGCCTAATGCGGTAATCGATGAGATGCAAGCGTTCGCGAGCAGCATCTAAATTTTGTAAATAATATACGCGTTGAACATGCTAACATGCCTGTAGTCGACAACCTTTTGCAAGTGAAGAAAGAGATCAAGCAGTGGGAGCATGACTTTGTGAAGCAGCACTCGCGGCTCCCGCTGAAAGTGGACGTTAAGGACAACCTGAAGGTGCTGAAATTGTATAAGTTGTACCGCACTCTCAAACTGAAGCAGAAGTCGCTGGAAACACCCGAAAACAATCCAAAATTGGATCTTGACATTGACAACTTGAAGGGCTTCTCGGACGACGAGCGGGATTTGGACGAGCTGGCCAATGTGTCGACATTCTACTATAATACTGAGTTGGGGCCCACACCACAGGCTGGTGGAAAAGTGCTTTCGATCTTTGATATCAAGATGACTCCTCCCGATTCCTCACCGTTGAGGAACAAGGCCCTGGGCAGAGTACTGGCCCCGGGAAGCGATGTGGCTGACGTAGGCAACGGTGTACCTGCCGCCGAGTTCAAGACTCCTACGAAGCCGAAGCCTGTGGGCCAAGTGACACCGTTAAGATCTGGTTCTAAATCGTCTTTTATGCAGCGAATTTCAATGGCTGCTAGCAGCCCCACAAAGACCCCTTTTCGTACGCCTTCAAAGTCGTTGAACCCAACTTTAATGGAAACTCCACAGTACCTCAATCGGAACATTCTGAAGTTCGATATGTCTCAGCACGATAGCCATAAAGAGTCGCCATTTGTTGCTCAAGAGGCCTCTTCTCCAACTAAGAATGTGTCTCCTCCAGCCACCCCGACCGGCAAGTCTCCAATAAACTTTCTGGTGTCTCCCTCCCCGTTGAAGTCACACCGGTTTCGCCAGAGTGGAAGCCGAAGTCTTCTTGATGTGTATCGAGACCACAAGAGCATCACCATCACTCAGGAAGAGCTTGACGAATACGGTGCCGAGGACGAATCTTCAGGAGATGAGAGTGACATTGGTGCGGGCAAACCCAATGTCTACAAGAAGAGGAGAAGCAAGACCCAGAAGAGAAGCACAAGAAGGTACAAGATCAGACCAAATATTGCCTCAGTGGAAGATGACGGTATGCGGTCTAAGGACTTGAAGAAGGTGCTTGAAGATATCAACGAGAGGGAAGACGAGAAGCTAGCCAAGATGGTACAAGTTGACGAGAGCAATGACGAGGAGAGCGACACCGACAAGAAGCCATTGAACCCAGCTTTAACTAAGTCCAAGGGCAGGAAGGTTGCACCTATAAGTCACAACTACAAGAGATTGAAGATCCACTACAAAAAGAATAAGAATTGGGGAAGAAGACGTTAGTTTAATATTTGCATGGTCATGATTACGATAATATACAAAGAACCTCTAATATAGCTTGGTTGCCAGTTCCCTTTTGGGACTCTTGGAGCCAAATATAGTAAAAGAGACTTCTAATAAAGCTTGGTTGCGGGACTCTGGGAGCCAAATATAGTACAAAGCACTTCTAATATAGTGTGGCTACTAGTTCGGTTTCGTCGACACTCTTGGAGCCAAATTGGACTCTCTTCTTGAGAGTAGGCATGTCAATATCAGCAGTAGGTACAGGATTCTCCTTGGAGTAAACAGGCTTCTCCCATTTGTGTTTGTCTGCCTCAAAGTCCCACACATTTTGAGCCATCAGCTCTTCGTCTTTCCGTTTTCTGTGTTGGAGGTCGCTCTCTAGAGCTTTGATTTCACGAGAGTCTTGTTCATCATCATCGTCATCTCTGGTAGAGTACTTTTCTACCATTGTTACCTTGCCGTCCTTGATCACCATCTCTATAGTTTTCTTACCTTTGCCAACCCGTACCTTTTCGTTTTCTTCATATTTCCTCAATTGTCGTTGCTGCTTTTTCAATCTCAAAGCACGTTCGGTCGCCGACAACCACATGTTTCCGCTGTTGGAAGTGGTGATCTCGTAGTCAGCAGCATTGTCGATAATCTTGGTCCTTTCTTCTCCATTGTCTTGGAAGTCCAATAGAGTATTGAGCCTTTGTTGCGCAGCTACCAAATCCGGATCCACGCCGCTTATATCCTCATAGTACTGTAGCTCCTTGGCCTGCTGTGTTTGTTCTTCATTAGCACGTTTCTCTTCCTGTAGTCTTTCATGCTGAAGTTTTTTCTCTGCTTCTGCCTGCTTTAAAGCAGCATCCTGAGCCTTCCAAAGATTTTGGCCAACATTCATCGACACGACAATCTTCTTTTGCTTGTATGGCTTGGGGGAGTCCTGACTTCTCTCGGATTTGGACGACACAATCTTCCCATCCAACTCCAATTTCTGTTGCAATAGAACCTCTTTGATTTCTCTCCTGTCTTTGGCAGAAAGAAGTTCATATCCACAGAATGAACATGGCTGGAGCCCCTCCCTGGCACATACAATTTTACCACAGTTCAAACAATTGGGGGCTATCTCAAATAACGGGTGTCTGGTGGCATTGCAAAAGCATACGGCCCGGGTGCTATCGTCTTTCCTCACCTCCAAGGAATTCAACACTGCTTCAAGGTCCTTGAGACTTTCAAGCTGTTTCTTTCTGGTCTTCCTGTTATCCTTAGGAGCTTCCTGTCGGGTTTCATTCACCAACTCCGACGTCATTTTTGATACTCTTTTATGGGATGGGTTGGCAACTGCTGGAGATCTCGATGGTTCCTTTGGCTTGGGTGTTTGCCAGGCACTCGTTGGATTTTTTTTGGGCTGGGGAGATACCACTTGCTCTGAATGTGCTGGCCTGTGTGCTGTCTTGTTTTTGGAGTTGTTCTTGATGTCCACGAACTTCATCAAGAAAGCAGTAGTGGAGTCGCTATCACCAAGGATATTTAGAAAATGCTCCTGGATGGCCTTTTCATCCGGAAGCGTGAGTCCATACTCGACCATCTGGCTGCATGACTCGGGGTCCAACGGGATGATTTCGGCAATTGCGCTTGAAAGCTCAAGCTTTTCTTTGCTGGATGCCATGATTAAGAATCAGAATTGAGCTCGATGAGAATTTTTCAATAATGGCTGCGAATTAGTGAACAGCGTGAATGGAGCTGGCGTGAATGGAGCTGGCGTGAATGGAGCTGGCGTGAATGGAGCTGGCGTGACGTTCACGTTGTAGATAGGAAGGTGATTGTAGAGTTCTCGTGTGTTGAAACGAAGACGAGTCTTCACAATGCCATTTTCTTACTGCCATTTTCTTACTGCCATTTTTATACTGCCATTTTCACGAGCGTTCACGAACAGAGTTTCCTTGATAATAGACGTATTTCTACACGGAAATTTACTCCAACCGGACCCATACACTCCAGTAGTACTCCTCCCCGATGCCCACCAGTTTTCTCCCACCTTCAATCTGCCACTACGTTGATTAAATTGTCTAGAAGGGAAATACTGTTTTGGCCGCGATACATCAATTGCAAAAACTAATACCGAAAGTTGCAAATTCAAGATCCACAAATAGTTCTACTCAACAAACAATTTGGAGGTTTCTTTCTTCACAGAGAGCTTGTAACTTTTTCTTATATCATTAGATCATACCTTCAAGAAGTTTTACCGAGCCAGACCTTGTCGTTTTTCCACTGCTGGTTGCACTCTTCTGTCCCTAAAACTATGAGTTATTTCCCATCTTTCAAACAAGCGGTTCACGAAAAAGCCGTCCAAGAGGCCATTGAGAGAATTCCCAAGAAATCGCTTGTTGATTCCTTTACGGTATACAGAGGTTTGGGCTACGGGAGTTTTGGGTGTGTTTACTTGGTATCGGAGAAGAAGAAAGATAAGAACGGTAACCTGATTAGAAACATGTGGTTTGGGGACTCGTTGACTCACCCGAGTTTGTTGAAGCCTTTGAATGATTCTCTCTGTGCAAAGCCACCACTATTGGCAGTGAAAGTGATTAGGCACTTCAGCACAGATAAGGAGGAATATAAAGCGAACAAAGAACTTAAATTCGTGTTGTCGATTCCGTCCCACAACAATTTAATTCAGGTTTACGATGTGTTTGTTGATCCCATTAGTTACCAGGTTAGCATTGTGATGGAGTTGATGAACTTGAATCTTTTGAAGTTGATTGTAAATCGACAGGAAGTTCGCTTCAGTCCCGTTACAATGAAGAGCATAGTTAGTCAAATCCTCAATGGAATCAAACATATCCACAAGCACGGGTTTTTCCACCGGGACATTAAACCTGAGAATATCTTGTTGGTCCCCACCATCCAAGTTTATGGAGAAAAGACCAACATTCCGCCCGAACACACCAATGATAATTACATTGTAAAAGTAGCCGATTATGGCTTGAGCAGAAGTGTCGATGATATCTCTACGTATAGCTCATATGTTGCCACCAGATGGTACAGAGCACCGGAAGTAATCTTGAGAAAGAGCTCTTATTCAACCCCGGTTGATATGTGGGCCTTTGGGCTCATTGTAGTAGAGCTCATCAACTTCACCCCATTGTTCGCTGGTGCTTCCGAAATTGACCAATTGTGGTCATTCCTACAAGTGTTGGGATGTCCCACATTGCCCAACTACAGCTATAGGTTACCCTCTTCTGGCTACTTTGTTCCATTGGGGGGCTTTTGGAGAGATGCAGTAGTTTTGGCTTCTAACTTGAACTTACGGCTTCCTTACACTCCAGGAGTAGCGGTCAAAGACTTCTTGTCTGTGCAGACCTACCAGGGTGTTGAAGAAATCATTAGAAGATGTTTGACTTGGGACCCCGACACAAGAGCAGATGCCAAGTTGTTGAGCTCTTTGGATTACTTCAAGGGCACCTGCACCTATGAAAATCACAGAACATCGTTCCATTTCCATGAAAACAACAGGTATGACCAGAGATCCGTCGAAACCCTGCCGAACCGCAGGTTGGCTTATCCCGACCTACACTATAACACGAACGACGGCTACGAGGGCCAATTCATGAATCCGAAAGCTGCTAGACGTATCCCCATATACGCGCAAGTGAATGCTGGGTCAAAGGGCCCATGGGATAAGGATTACTTCATCAATCATACCACAGACTACGAAGAAGATATCGATGCCCCAGAGGTGCAAGTTGACGTGGATATAGACGAAGATTACTTCGAGTCCGATGCCTATGATTCGGACCAATTGGAGAAGCTTCTATTCGATGCCGGCAACGAAAACACCTCACCGTGGAAACCTTCTCCTCCAGAAACCGACATCGAAAACTTGCCCGAGCCGAGTCTGACAAAATGTGCTGTCGAACATAAAATGGCTGACAAAATCAAAATATACAGTTACGGCTAAACAGTGGCCCCTCTAACGATGAGATTCACAGGCACAAGCCACCTGTTACACGCCATTATATAGTACTGTTATCAAACTAGATACATGTACACCACCTGCGCATGCCCAGCTACCACCGACAAAGCATGAAGGTCTGCCACAGACTTCTGTTTGCAAACCCCATCTCGTGGTTTCATGACCCAAAATTCCGTTTGAAGATTCGCTCCCCACAAACGTTTTTTCTTAAAATCTGGAGATATTATCACCAAAGGAAAACAAGCCAATGTGTATATTATTGGCCAGCACCGAGAGCCCGGAGTTCCCGTTCATTCTATTGTCCAACAGAGACGAATACTTTCGAAGGCCAACCGAAAATGCCCGGCTCAGGCCTCTTAGCCAGAAGCATATCTTATCACCTCTCGACTTAGGCAGAGCAGAGCACGGGACCTGGATCGGGGTAGACTCCCGAGGACGGCTCGCAGTGCTTGTAAATTTCAGAGAGGATGACGGCCTCAACGTCATCAGTGACGTGTCTCGAGGCATTATCCCCATGGACTACTTATCGAGTGATCTAAGTGACGACCAATGGTACAACAACCTCGAGAAATCACTAGCTAAAAGAGTGGTTGGGAAGGAGAAGCTCGACAAAATCCCTTTACGGAGAGTGGGAGGGTTTTCTCTTCTCTACGGACAGCTCAAGTTGAATGCCGACGGGAAGCTCAACAAGCTTAACATCATCAGCAATAGAGGCGACAATAAAACGGTGCTCGACTCAGGTAACACCACCATTGGCCTCTCGAACTCGCTCTTCCACGAGCCATGGAACAAAGTGCACCTCGGCCGCAAGGCTCTACACGAAACCATAGAGAAGTCTGTCCAGGAGAAGTACTCCCAGGAGCAGCTCGTTCAGGAGCTCTTCAAGGTCCTCTCGATCAACACGTTCGACCACCAGTCACTCGACAAGAAAACCATGAAGGAAAAGATCCTCGGATTGAAAGACACCATCTACGTTCCTCCGTTGGAAACCTTTTTCACTGGCAAAGAATGCAACGACACCATTGGCAGGTACTACGGGACCCGGACCCAAACGATCATCATGTTGGACAAGTCCGGGGTGTTGCACTACTACGAAAAGCCCCTCTACTCCAGTGACGACTTGCGAGAGCCCTCCTTGGATTACAACCACTTCTCCCTTAATATCATGAAGCAATAGCAATTAGCTTCAAGGCTATGAATTGTTGGGTCGCATTTTTCACAGACCTTGAAGGAATTTGTATAGAATATCAATACAACGAATATGGGACTCTACACCCTTGAAGAATACCCATTGACAAGTGTGTACCACAAAGAGCCACTCAAGCAGAGTTCTGGCAACGACTTATTGATTTTCATCCCCGGCAACCCCGGTTTGGTCGAGTACTATATCACATACTTGGACTTGATCCATGCTGCTCATCCCACTTTCGAGATATTCTGTATTTCCCACGCCGGCTACCAAACTACCGGCAACTACATGAGTGAGGGAGCCAAGAAGTATCCGGTGTACGACTTGCAGTTCCAAATCCAACACAAGTACAACATAATTGAAGATATTATCCAGCAGCGAGGAGGGAAAGCCAATGTGTATTTCATGGCCCACTCGGTGGGGGCTTACGTGGTGCAAAGATTGGCCAGGCAGATGGTGAATGCTGACGTACAGGTGAAGTTTATTGGTTTGATATGCCCCACCGTCATAAACATTAAAGAGTCTGCTTCGGGTCAAACGTTGGTGGCCTTGCTGAAATACTTGCCATTGGTGAAGTTGGCACTCTTTTTCAGTTTCATTGTAAATGTGCTTCTCAGTGACAATGCGTGCAAATGGGTGTTCAAGACTCTTGTGTTTGCAAAGCCCAAACTCAACACCGAGGCATCTTCGCAAGCGTTGGAGAACTCAGTGTCAGCTTCCATCAAGTTGGCCAAGTCGGGCCGTATTGTGCGGCAGGCATTGACTATGGCTGTGGAGGAAATGGATATGATTTTGGACGACGACGAGTTGAACGACTGGTTCTTCAAGCTGTTGCCGAGCCACAGAACCAAGATCTGGTGCTATTTCGCCCACTCTGATTACTGGGTCCACGACAACACACGGGCTTATATTTTGTCCAAGTATCACGAAGAGTCCAATCCCCACTTGTTGTTTCAAGTGGGTGATGTGGAGGATGGAATCACCCACAGTTTCTGCGTAGACCAAAGTGTAGAATTTGCGGAAATCACTCTTAAGATGATGAGCGAGTTTATAGATAAATGATTTAATATGTAAAATACAGCTAGCTTACAGATATCACCCTAAAATGATGGGATTACAAACTGTTAAAACAATTGAAATAAGTTTGTTGAAACTCCTTAGACAATGAGCAAGTTATAGATAACCAGTATGCCAATCCGATCTTCCTTCATGGCTGGTCGTCTCCTCCAACTCTATTGTCCCAATTGGTTTGCAGCCAAAAAAGAAATCGCGATGAGACCAAAACAAAATGAGAAGAGATTGAAAAAACTCTTCTCATCTTGCCAACTATGTCTGCCACTGATAAATCGTCATTGGCGTTCACCGAACAACATTACTTCTCCTCTTATGATCACTTTGGTATCCACGAGGAGATGTTGAAAGACTCCTCAAGAACCTTATCTTATAGGTCTGCTATGTACAAAAATAGACACCTTTTCAAAGATAAGGTTGTTTTGGATGTGGGATGCGGTACTGGAATCTTATCCATGTTTGCCATCAAGGCCGGTGCCAAGCATGTCTACGCCGTGGACATGTCCAATATCATTGAGAAGGCCAAGGAGATTGTTGAATTGAACGGATTCGCCGATCAGATCACCTTGATCCAAGGAAAGTTAGAGGACATAACCTTGCCAGTGGAAAATGTCGATATAATAGTGTCTGAGTGGATGGGATACTTCTTGTTGTACGAATCCATGTTGGACACCGTCTTGTACGCCAGAGACAAGTACTTGGTCAAAGGAGGTTTAATCTTGCCCGACAAGTGTACCATGCATATTGCTGGTATTGAAGACGGTGAATATAAAGATGAGAAAATCAACTACTGGAACGATGTTTACGGCTTTGACTACAGCCCATTCATCAAAGTTGCTATGGTCGAGCCCTTGGTCGACACTGTGGACAACAACTCGTTGATAACTAGCTCTCACCAATTTTTTGAGTTTGACATCAACAAGATCTCCAAAGATGACTTGGTTTTCTCGAGAGAATTCCAATTGAAGCCCACCACCAACGAATTGTGCCATGCATTCATTGTTTGGTTCGACTGTGAGTTCCCCGGTACCGAAAAGGTGTTCTTAAGAACCGGCCCCATGAGCCGTTACACCCACTGGAAGCAAACTGTCTTCTACATGGACCAAGTTTTAGACGTCAAGCAATCCGATGTGATTAAAGGCAGAATTTCCTCGAGACCAAACTCCAAGAACCCCAGAGAACTCGACATTGAAATCTCGTGGGACTTGGTGACCAATGACAAGTCGAGACAACAAAAGGGTAAGTACAATTACTTTATGCGTTAATAGTATAACAGGCGCAGTTTTTATGACATGTGACGTCTTTCTACATAGATAACAATAAATGTAAAGCAGAATTTCTATGCGCATAGAATCTTTCATCTTCAGAGTTGCATGAATCATCGAATATTAGCAACTTCTATTGGTTCAGCATTCAGATTCACTCCTAATATAAGACACTTCGTCAGGAACATGTCCAAGACCGACCAAGAATGGAGAGCCATTCTCTCCCCCAGCCAATTCAGGGTGTTACGCCAAAACGGCACCGAGGCTCCCGGCACTGGCGAATATGTCAAAAAGCCGCAGGATACCAATGCAACATATAAATGTGTAGGATGTGGTAATCCTCTTTACGAAGCTTCCACTCAGTTCGATGCCCACTGTGGGTGGCCTGCCTTCTACACTGCCATTCCTGGATCCATCACCACCAAAGTCGACAGCAGCCTTGGAATGGTGAGAGAAGAGATGAGATGTGCTCAGTGTGATGGGCACTTGGGCCATATTTTCCGGGGTGAAGGGTACGACACTCCCACGGATGTAAGACATTGTGTAAATAGCGTATGTTTGAAGCTCGAGAATCACTGAGCCTGCTATATATTACTATAGGAGAGAATGACTTGACTACGATATCATATATTTGTAGATGAGAACAATCGAAGTTGTTGGTGTCATAATGGGCATATTGAAGTTTCTTCACAAGTAATAAATGGTTTGATCCTACAAATTGTCACTGCTAATAGTCATGTCCTTCGACTCGCCCCTATTTCGCTAACAGACATGCCAGCTCAACAGCACATTTAAAGAACGTATGGGAACATGACCTTTCTGTTCAACTTCTTGTAATCGTCGCCGAACGTCTTCAAATAACGCTTGTGCTTGCCTACAGCCCAAACGTACATTTGAATGGTTCCCACGAGTGTGAAGACAAAGTAGCTCCAGTTCCCACTCAACACGGCCAATGTCAAGAACGACATCACTTCAAAGAAGTAGTTCGGACATGACACCCAGTTGAATCCAAATCCATATGGGATCTGGTAGCTCTTTGGGTCCCTTTCTCTGATCAAACTTAAGTTTCTGTGTGTGACAAAATTGGCGGCTTCAAAGAACACGAATATAAGCACGAAAAGAATCACCCAGTCGGTCAGGTACTCGTTAGTTCTGAACAAGAAACGCACAATTGGGTTCTTGGCTTTCCTTAACCCTGGAGGACCATAAACAAAGAAGCTGCACATCACTCCGTTCAAAAACCAGTAGTGGCCACAGTTCTTGAAGATATTGGAGAACGGCATGGTGGCATTGGAGAACTTATGAACGAACAACGTCTCATACTCTCTTTTGGCAAAGTGAAGCAAACTCAAATTGTACAAAACAAGTTGAGTGGTGGTCATTTCGTAACTCCCCAACAATTCTTTGAACCCATAGAAAAACAACGAGTGGAACACCACGGGGCCAAAATACTCCAACAAGTACACACCCTTCCAGGAGATTTGGGGGCCCAAGTCCTTGACACTCAATTCAGCCTTACCGGACAACCCGTAGGCCTTCAATTGCTTGTTAATTTCTAAGGGCTCTCTTTTGCCATCCTTGTCCACCGTGAGCCTGACTCGGTTCTTGCGCAAGCCATTTTCTTTACAGATCAACTCAATTACATCGTTGGTGAAAGAGATGGAAGAAAACTCGTCGGTCGAGATACTCTTGATACTCTTGGATCTGCTCTTGATTTCTAATTGCAAACTCATCCTGTGGTGTTGCTTTGGTGAAAAATTATTATAAATGTTGTGTGAAAAATCGTGCGGCTGAGAATCGTGAAAAGTCTTGGAACCGGGAAACCTACACACGGGATAAACACAGTTCTGTAGCCACAAAGGGTTTGAATGGTCCAACATGCCTAGACAATCCCAAGTAGAGGAATACGAGATGGTGGACAACCCAATTGACTCGAGTTTTTCGGGAACTCCCACGGCATATGAAGACGCGGTGTCGAGCGATACTGAGAGTGTTACATCGACTGTATTTGAGCAATTGGCTGTGGTAAGCGACGGGAACACCGGTGACGATGAAACTTACAAGGGCTTTGAACAGGATGTGAATTTTCAGGCGGTTTTGCTGCAGTATAAGGGTACATCACGAGGATCTAAGGTATGCTTCGTCATAGGTGCAGTGGGAGCATCGATATGGCTTATTATGCTCATAGTGTATGCCAACGTGAATGTGGGAGAGCTTCCAGCGAAACTACGGTGGCAGACTGACGTTCATATGGGAGGCGAGAACATCACGTTGAGTGCTTATAGCCCCAACAGGAAGAACCTTACGATGACGAGCATGAGAAATGGTGATGTTTTACCCACTTTCACTTACGTGCGGCTCTTGAATCGGGCCCAGTATCCTATGTCGAAGTCTGGTGCTGGCTACTACTTGACTAAGGGACCCAAAGGTAGTTTTGTGCTTCGAAACCAAAAAACTGATGAATCTGAATACTTCATCAAAGACATTCAATTTGCTTATGAAAACAACTTCTTTTACGCTAAAGATGTGATCTTGAACCCGTCAAAGCCCATAGATGATCCTCAGGCCTTCCACATCTTGAAGACGGACACTGTATCCCAATGGAGACATCTGTCGTTTGCACTCTACTGGCTCTATAGGCCTGCGACCGATGAATACATTCCCCTCCAGCCAGGTGGCTCTCCCGAGCCGGGGTCTCTCACATTGCTCAAATTGCACTTTGCTGAGTTTAGTCCTGATGGAGAAAAGGTGTTGTTCGGTGTCGACCACAATTTGTACGTCGAAAATTTGAAAACCCAAGAGGTTTCGAGAATCACTGACGATGGGTCGCCTGATATATTCAATGGAAAGCCTGATTGGGTTTACGAAGAGGAGATTTTGAGCTCAGACAGAGCGTTTTGGTGGTCCCCCGATAGCAAGAACGTCGTATATGCATCCATCAACGATACTGGGGTGTTAGAGTATGAGATAGACTACTACGTGAAAAATGCAGACGATATCGGAATGACCTTCGAATTGGACAAACCTAGCTCTACAGTAACTGATGTACACCAATACCCGATCAAGAAGAGCTATAAATACCCCAAGCCGGGAACCAAAAATCCCGTCTTGGCCCTATATAACTACAGCTTGAAGGACAAGAACCACACAGTCCTCAAGCTTCGGTCGCAGTGGCCTGACTTCATTTTGTACGATGCCATATGGATCGACAATGATCACTTTCTCGTCAAAATAACTGACAGAACGAGCTCCATTCAGTCCAAGCAGGTTTTAACCATCTCATCCAACCAATATAAGGAAATTGACAAAATTGATGCCTCGAGTTTTGGAGGTTGGTACGACAAGTATTCACCTGTAGTACTAGCTAATGGGGGATACATTGATAAAGTTGTTCACAGCAATAGAACTCATTTAGCTTTCTATGAAAACCCCTTAGCAAGAGCTCCTCGTATGCTAACTTCCTCTTCAGATTGGGATGTATTTGACCTGGCCCCAGTAATCTTCAATGAAAATGAACAAGTGATTTACACCTTGGCAAATATCAAAGGGTCAATGGAATCCCATCTCATAGGAGTCACCTTGGACTCCAAAGTGGATTTCATTCTAGGTGATAAAACTGATGGCAAGTTCTCGTTCACAAGTGATAAAGAAGGCCAATTCATCTTGTTAGAATATTCTGGGCCAAATCTACCATGGCAGAAGCTCATCAACACGGGCGATCTACACGTTTATGATGATCTAGATGATTACCTAGCAAAAAAGCCAACAATTAGCCTCTATGACCAGACCAAAAAGGTGCTAGAACAATACAACATGCCTACTAAGATATTCAAGACAGTCAAACTTAAAGGAGCAAGTATAAATATGATAGAGATTCTTCCCCCTAACTTCAACCCTGACAAGCGGAAGTATCCCATCTTGGTCAATGCATATGGAGGGCCAGGCTCTCAAAGCGTCACCAAAAATTATCAAGTAGGTTTTGAGGATGTAGTTAGCTGTCAATTGGATGCAATTGTGCTCATAATAGATCCAAGGGGCACAGACGGTTTTGGTTGGAAGTCAAAGACCTACGGTTTGAAACACATAGGACATTGGGAACCAAGAGATATTATCACGGTAGTGTCAGAGTACATCAAAAGGAGCAAGAAGTCTATTGACCAAGATGCAGTTGCCATTTGGGGATGGTCTTACGGTGGGTTTACAACTTTAAAAACTCTAGAAGTCGACAAGGGTAAGACGTTCAAGTTTGGCATGGCTGTGGCACCCGTAACCAATTTCTTATTCTATAACTCGTTCTACACTGAACGTTACATGAAATCTCCAAAGGACAATAAGAACTACTTAACAGATTCTGTGATTGTGGATGATGCTGCATTTAAGTCCCTTACCAGGTTTTTGATCATGCATGGTACTGCCGACGATAACGTGCATGTCCAGAATCTGCTCTGGCTATTAGACAAGTTCAATGCCAATGGAACTGAGAACTACGACGTCCATTTCTTTACGGACAGTGACCACGGAATCTCCTTCCACCAGTCTGATGTGGTGGTATATGATAAGCTCTTCCACTGGGTGGAAGACGCTTTTACTGGAAAGTTCAAAGACTTTGTATAGATATATATCGCTAATAAATCATCTCATCGAAAAACTCTCATCGCATCTTTTTTTTTAGAAAAAAAAATTTAATATAGCATCCACAACGGTTTCTAAGTCAGCATGGCCAAGACAAGTAAATCGACAAAGAAGTTTCAGAAGAAACACTTGAAGCACACTTTAGACCACAGAAAGGAGGTGCAAAAACATATCAAGAAAGTGGGCCCAAGAAAGAAAAAAACTGGCGATGAGGTTGAAGCTGCTGCTCCTAAGAAATCAAAGGAAGTGTTTGAGGACATGTCTGTTGATGCTTTTTTCGAAGGGGGATTTGAAGTTCCCAAGTCCAAGAATACAAAGAAGGCTGAGACCAAAGAAGAGTCCGAGGAATCGGAAGAACCCGAAGATGACGAACAGTCTTCTGATGAGGAAGATTTTAATATGGATGCATTAAAAGATAAAGATCCTGAATTTTACAAATACTTACAAAACAATGACAAAGAGTTGTTGGACTTTGAGGGAACTAATCCATTGGACGCCATCAGTGATGATGATATGGAGGAAGATGTGAGTGAAGAAGAGGAAGGGCAACAGGAGCCCCAAGAGGAGGAAGAGCTTCAAGGAGCTCAAGAAGTTCCAAAAACCGAAATCACTCTCAAATTGGTGAAGGCTTGGGAAGCTCAGTTGGAACGTAAACCTTCTGTTCAATCAATCAGACAGGTTTGTATTGCATTCAAGTCTGCTGTAAATATAAATAGTGACTCTAAGGAGTACAAATATGTCGTGACTGACCCCAAGGCTTTCAATGAATTGATGTTGTTGGCGTTGAAAAAAGTCCCTGATGCCATTCAGAAGTTGGTACCATACAAGACTAATGCAAGTGGAGTAAGAGTAGTCCCACAAAAGAACGAAAATCTCAAACATATCTCCAAAATCTTGAAGTCTCATGCTGGAACATTCATCACATTGTTAAATGACATTAACAACACAGAAACTGCCACTTTGGTATTGTTTTCTTTGCAAGAAGTATTCCCACACTATTTGTCTTTCAGAAGATTATTGAAAGAGCTCTTAGCATCCGTTGTGAACATTTGGTCTTCCACGAATGAAGTCCAGGTGCAAATTGCAACCTTTGCGTTCTTGAACAATGTTTCAAAAGAGTTCCCAAGTTCTATCTTGGAGACTGTGTTAAAGTCAACTTACACAATTTTCCTCAAGAACTGCAGAAAGACCAATCACTTCACCATGCCATTGTTGAACTTTTGTAAGAACTCAGCTGCCGAATTATATGGAATTGATGAAACTGTGGCCTTCCAAATCGGTTTTGAGTATGTGAGGCAATTGGCTATTCACTTAAGAAACAGCATCAGTGCTACCTCCAATGCTAAGGAAGGTTACAAGACCATTTACAACTGGCAATACTGTCATTCTTTAGACTTCTGGTCCAGAGTTTTAGCTCAACAATGTAATCCTGAAACTGAATTGCAAAAGCACAAAAGTAAGGAAAGCCCCTTAAGACAATTGATTTATCCGTTGGTGCAAGTTACTTTGGGGGCCATCAGATTGATTCCAACTGCTCAGTTCTTCCCATTAAGATTTTACTTAATCAGATCGTTGATAAGATTATCGCAATCAACTGGTGTGTTTATTCCTATCTTCCCATTGATAATAGAAGTGTTAAATTCTACTGCAATTAGTAAGTCTCCAAAGAGAACCAACTTACCCCCATTTGACTTTGAAAACAACATCAAGGTTAACCAACAGTATCTTGGCACCAAAGTGTACCAAGACGGTTTAACTGAACAATTCGTCGAGTTAACTTCCGAATTCTTTGTGTTGTATTCTAAAAGCGTTGCATTCCCCGAATTGGCTACTCCTGCCGTTATTTCCTTAAGAAGATTCATGAAGAAGTCCAAGAATGCTAAGTTCAACAAACAGTTGGGACAATTGGTGGAAAAGTTGAACGAAAATGCTAAGTTTATCACTGGTAGAAGATCTAATATTGAATATGGACCTTCTAACAAGCAAGAGGTTGCATTGTTCCTCAATGATTTCAAGTGGGACAAGACACCTTTGGGACAATACGTGGTTGTTCAAAGAAAGTCTAAGGAAGAAAGATTGAAATTGTTGAGAGAAGCCATTGAACAAGATGAAGAAGCAAAGAACAACAAAAGAAATGGCGATGAGGACGATGAAGCTGAGGCCGCTTTGGATGGAATGGAATCTGAAGACGACGATGAAGATGATGAATAAATACATAGAAAATCAAATAGCTAAATCATAATGATCGAATGTTGAATTGTATTTGTACAACTATATGTGTTTCTCTCTGTTAAGGGTCGATGGGAATGAAATTTCCTACTATACAACTGGGAATATTATACCGATCCCTACGGATGGTAAAGCTGAAGCAACAACTTTTCCGTTTGATACCATCTCTTGTTCTAAGGTTACAACTGGTTAAAACGGCCTTTTGTCCTTTATCAAAAGCAATGGCACCGTATTTTTCCCAAAAGTTAACTGCACTTTCTTCACTCATCAACTCATAAATAGCAAGCTTGCCGTCTTTCAAGTCATCTGTTACAACACCCACCAAAGAAGCGAACTCCTTATTTCCTCTATATATTTCACCAGTTCTTCTCCATAAGCACGCTGGGATGGCCATGGACGTGAAAACACGGTCGTAATCTAGCAACATTCTCTCGAAGCTTTCCTCCACAAGCACCAAATCCACATCTTTTAAAGTTCTAGCAATGGCTCTGAATGCTGGCCTGAACACAGACAATGGTTTTAAGATCCGTTGACGACTCGTGGAATTCATGTAATTGTCCATGTAATTTTGCAACCGTCCATATCCCTTGGCGTAATTGTACGGCTGCAATAAACCAGCTTCAAGCTTGGCCTTGATAACTTGCTTCAATCTTTCTTCAGGAGAGATTTCTGTGGTGGGGTCTGCTGCTGTCAAGAAAAACTTGTCCCTTGCAGCATCCGATATTACTGGCTGGTGGTCCAGATCTGTCTTGTTCAAGGGCCCAATCATCCTCTCAGTCAGTACCTGCTGTGAAGAAATAGAGCCAAACTGTTGGGAGGTCGGCTGCAGTGCTTGTAATTGTGAGGATTGTTGTTGCATAGATAGTAGCTGTTGTTGTACTTGCTGTGGGGGTTGCTGTGTAGGATACTGGCCAGAAAACAGAGGATATGACGAACTGCTGGGCGAATAGGCCAAGATATTTTGGATATTGTCAGTACTGGAATTCCCGTTGGTATTTCCCGGATTGTCGACCAATCCGAAGTTAAGCATTCCATTATTTTCATTGTTGTTTGTGCTATTCGGAGTGTCTTCATTCAATGCCCCATTCACCAAGTCTGGGTCGTCGATCATGGACAAGAAATCGTTCAAAGAACTGAACTCGCTTCCAGCATGTTCGGAGTAGAAGAAAGGCTCGAGATTGAAAGCCATGGTCTGCGATATTACCGACTTGTTGAACCCACCTTTCGGCTGATTGTCAGCAAGTTGAGGCAGCAGTTGCATCCCCCCATGTTGTTGCACCGGTGTCTGCGATATCAGACTCATGGACTGCTGGACTCCTATATACTGTGGGGAGTTGGACCTCGTCATCGGTCCCGGAGAAGACTCGCTTCGAGTGAGCTCTTGAGCTTTCTTCTTCTGCCTGGCATTCGCAGGCTCGTCGTAGCACAAGTGACCAATGCCCCGTTTTATGCACCGTTGACAAGGCCGGGAGTTGTCACAAATCATGTGGGACCGTCTGCAGTAAACACAGGCGATGTCGACCTTCTTTCTTCTCTTTTTGCGGGACATATTGGCTGTTGTGGAGTTGACTTCGGAGATCTCACCGACACTTTCAACCTTGTCAGGAGGAATGGAGTCTTCGGATTTTATGGACATTTTTTGGTTCAACTATGTATTGTAGATGTTACCTTATTCATATAGAGCCTTATTGATGATATGTATACCTAAACCGTTTAGATACCCTGGGATGTTTGTTTTGAAGGTTTCTAGGTTTTCGAGATTTTTTGCGTTAAGATGATTGGAAAGGCTGCGACATCAACGACATAAAGAATGCGGAGTCGATCCGGCATTCACCGGGCCTCTAGGCTGCAAAATGTTGGCTTCTGTGGGCTAGGGAGGGCTCTGTGGTGTATAATGACTGGGGTTCGAGTGGCTCGTGGTGGTTCTGGGGAGACGTGTGGAAATTGGAACGTCTAAGGCCAAAATATGTGGAACTGTGAGTATCTACAAATGTGTATACGGACACTTCCGAGACTGCGTTCCCTGTAATCTCTCGAGTTTCACATATTGTTCACTCTTATTCACTCTGATATATTTCTTGTACCACTTGTTGCTCAGTTCTAGTTCACTTCTCATTCACTTTTTATTCACTCTTGTTCACTTGTTGTTCAGTTCCAGTTCATTCTAATTCACTTCTTGTAGTCGCCAAATCTCTTGTATCATTTCATAGCTCAAGAAACTGGTGAAGCAATCACATACAATAGCATGTGACCACTCGATAAAACCACATATAAAGCTAAGTCGCAACTCCGGGCAGGACATAGAGGTGGGATTCATGATTGGGTTCAAAGTATTCATTGAGCTATTTACTTCCTAGTACGTGCTGTGTCCGGTCGTTTATACGTGAGAGTTGGCAGTGACAAACGACGACAACGTATGGCCGGCATCCGTTACCTGGCTGGGACTTGTCAAAGGACCACCACGAGGCTCCAGCAACATCGGAACCGCACTGTTGTGGACAATCTCAGCCATAGGCTCGGGAGTACTTGTGCCAGACGTATCAGCCACCGTAGAACCATAGCTGGATCCTGCAATTGGGTTTCCCAGAGAAGCCCGTCTGATGTTGGATGCTATGTTAGATTCTTCGTCACTGATACTCCCGTACGACTCAAAGGTTGGTTGGCCTGCAATCAAACTCGTGGAAACATTCTCAAACACTGACCGGTTGCACAACGGGCAGCTTCTCTTGAAGTTAACGAGCCAATTGGACAAACAAGCCTCGTGAAAGAAATGCTTGCAGTCCAAAATGAGAACTCGACTCTTCAAGGGCACGAACCTGTCTAGACAAATAGAACACTTGAACGATGGGTAAAAATCCTCGTTCATGAGGAGAACATTAAGCAGCTTAGCAAACTTCGTGATATCAATCCCGTTGACCTTGAAGTTTTTCATCGATGGATCCAGTGCACATGGCGATGGTTTGGGGGGCAGCGTCTCTGAGTCTGACTCTGCCAGTGAGGTCGATGAATCAAACACCTCGTTCATGAGCTCGTCAGTCTGCCCCGTTTTCTTCAAGTACTTGTAAAAGTTCTTGCTGTATACCAAATGGTTCTTGTTATAGATGTATACTGGAAGATTCCTGACGATTTTCTGGCTATGGCGACTTTGACGGATCTTTCTTAGCTGCTGGACCATTCGAATGATGCAGTAGAAGAAGAGAATAAGAAGTGGCGGTGACAACATCATCAGTATAATGATGTTCACCCAACTTCCGAGTGACACCGTTTGCATCTGAATAGCCACATTCTCAGCCTCGTGATCTCCGAGTATCTCGTACGACTCCCTATTGATAAACACGACCGGCACCGTCAACGAATGGTCCTCGTTGAATGTACTCGAGTACATCGTGATGAGAGCATGCGACATCTCGTCGTTGGCAATAACAATAGCTCGTGGGGCCAAGTCGGACTGGAGGATATTGTCCACCTTCTTGACGAAGGTGCATTTCCCTCTGAGAACAATCAATATCTTATCCTTATACTCACTCAAGTCCAACTTCGTCAAGTTTGAAGCGTCACATGCAGTGTCTGGAAGAATCCGGTAGTTGCCCAGTAATGGGAAGTTCAATATGGGGCTGAACGAGGCGTACCTAGCCACCATCTCGAAGTACTCTACGGTTGTATTCAACTCAATGCGGGCATCGATGGGGAATACCGAGTTAACGATACTGTTTAGCGGGTACTCGATCTCGTCGTACAATGGTCTTATTGCCTCTGTACCGGCCCTTAGTCCCTCGGCATGAACGTCGCCCTTGTGGCCCGGCCCGTGGTGTTTGACGGGAAAGTACTGATCCTTGATTTCTCTAAGCGAGTTTTTGGTCAAAAAAAGAGCATCTTCCATGTTGATCTGTGAACCCAATGCAGCATTGTGGATGAGGAACAACATGACCCCCAAAACACAAAAGAACACGAATCTCGAGCCCAAAGGCCCATTTCTGGATCTGCTCATCGATCTAGGAATAGCGAAGTAACCAGACGGCACGTGAAATATGGGGGTTGGCAAGCTCCGGCGCAGATACAGGCGTGTAGAATGTAAACAAGGAGTATGAAAACACTAATGGAGTTGAGTGTCAAGTCTTCACTCAAATAGAACCAGCTAAGCAACCTTGTGAATTGTAAGAAATCTCCTGGGGAAATCTTCTCTTGTCAAACGACAAAAAGTCGCGCACCTCCACAGGTTGGAGTGTAGAGGGAGTTGTTACGATGTGAGGGATACGAGGTACCGGGAGGAGTGGATGGTAGAGTGGATGGCAGAGCTGGGCCGCAAGGCAGAAGGGCATCTGGAGGCGGAAACTGTTTGGTTGGTGAGAGTGCTGCTTGCACAATTGGGTGTCTACGTCTCTGTCTAGGATTGGCTATGAGGAGCCCTTGGGTGCGCATCTGAATTGGTTGCAAATTTGGTTGCAATGTGGCAACGAAGGCAATAGAGGATCTGGATTCGTGGGTAGAGAGGATGCTGGGATAATGGGTATGGTGTTGGGTGGATTCGGCTTTTTGTAGACAAAAATAGGTTTTTTTGGGTGGGTTTAGCCTTCAGTAGGAGGAATTGCTGCTAAATTTTGCAACTTAGCGCATAACCAGGTTTGTTATCAAAAATCACTGATCTAAGATCCCACAATTATATTTATTTGGAGTATCTACAATGGTATTGACATGAGCGTAGATTTATTGCTTTGCTGAGTAATATTTGTTTGGTGAGTTTGGTCAAAACTCTAGTTTTAAAAGATAACAATGACTTTTTCATTTGTATCATGCTCAATAACATCGTAGCTCTGGCCGATTGTTGCATCGTCGGCCTCGTACGTCCGAGGCCGACAGAAATATTACTCTATATAGATATGGGTGGTTACAACATGCGTTCGGTGGTGTTTTTCGTTGGCTTGTTCACCGCTGAGTCTATGCTTTGTTAGTATTTTGTGTTGCATTGGAAAAGGTTCTTCGATGTTGACATTGAGCAGTACCATTTCTGGGCTTGTGGTTTAGCTCTTGATATCTACGGCCCCAATATATCACTGAACACATTGATCTGTTCATAGCTGAACATATGTATATCCACAGTTACTTTAGAGATAAATTGGATCTGGTCGCACTATAGTTATAAGGTAGAAGTAGTTCATCGATTAGGTAAAGCAGCTGGTGCTTCATGCTGCTATCTATGAGGGTCCATTGACCACTCCTACCACTCAGAGTCTAATTTGCAGTTCATCCCTAAAACTCTTGATTTTCTAGACAATATAAATTGTTGCAAGTGAGCCCTTATTACCAACACTCCAAACGGCTCTACGAAGAAAACCATTTTAGCCCAGTTCGGTAAATCTTACTGGTCTTGTACATATAGAGGTAGCCACGTAAGTCGATCGTCTGTGCCGTTTGACCAAAAAAGTGTATAAATAGTTTGACGAAGAAAGCCTTGCTCACCCTTGATAGTTGTCGAAAACTGAACAGGGTGTCAAACAGAGTGTCACTAGCAAATACAGCACATGATGGAACTGAGGAACCAATGGATCAGGGGCTAACTGGCGAGATCAATTAAGGTGAACGGAGGCCGACCAGGGTAGCTTTAGATCAATTGGCCACGTAAATGCAGAGACAAGCAAATCATCCCCTAAATATTGAAATTTGAAAAGTGTTTATTCTAGACTATCTCGACATACAGACACAATTAGTTCTTCTTCTTCTTGTCCTCTTCTTCATCCTTCTTGTAGTTTTCGTAGGCAGCCTTGGCCTTGTCTTGGTTGGTACCTTCAGTCTTTTGGAAGGTAGAGTAGGCTTCCTTAGCGTCTTCGGTGTATTCCTTACCTTGTTCGGAGCTCAAGAATTCTTTTCCCTTGTTAAGTAAATCCATATTTAATTGATGATTTAAGTTGTGATAAAAAAACTCATAAATGTAGCGCAACTATCCCCTTTTATAGTTGCACATTCCAGGTAACTCTTGGATAAGGGATATGGACGACTTTTCCTGCAAATAGATTGTTCTACACGTATGCCAATTCCACTGCCAAAATGGATGGAGAAATTTCATTGAGCTAGTGGAATGCCTGCATATTACTGCAGATTATTACGTTGTAAGTTCGGCAAACAATAAGCTTGGGATGACAACAGCAAGGATAAAGGTCACATGAGTGTTTTTGTTCACGAAAGCAACCAGCCTCAGACCCATGTTCATACTATAAGGCTTTTTGTAGATCAAGCCAGTTACCTGAATAAGTAAGCGAAAGCATCTAAAATGCAGTGATTTTGAATTGGGAAAATGCATTGGCTCTGAAAGATCCTACTGGATCCGCACAGCGACCACCCCCATAGCTTCCACAGCTATGGAGACAAGTTCAGGCTCTGGGTGGGGGATCTGGGTAACTCAACCGCCTAACTACTCTGTGCTCCTGTGGTTGAAACACGCAAACTGAATAGGGGTTATATGCCCTGTAATATGTAGGATCTTGCACCGTTGATATCGTTTTAACAGCCAAAGCCAAGGACTTACTACCACTATTTGGGTGGACCTTTCAGTTTGGTCTGTTTCACAAACTACTGTTGTATGATCGAGACTGCTTTGGTCACCAACTGGAAGTCGGCCAGTAGGAGATGCAATATTTAAGGGCCTCTAACTCCGCATGAGATAATATATTAGCTATTTCTCTATAATGTTATTTTGAGGTCCATGTTCTAAGATGAGCCCTGTAATAACTTCCTTGGTCAACAGGTGGTCAATAATCCCCTTGTTTCATCCATTTCTTCTTTTGTTTGTTGATTGCCTTCTACTCCAGGACAGGGAATGACGGTTTAGTTAATGGAATGCACTATAAAAAGAACAGGACCCTCCATCCTCTGTGACGAAGATGCTGTGTTTAACTTGTATATACTTCACAAATCATTGTCTCCGATTTCCGTTCCTCTACACTTCTGAATTGTACATCTACGTCAATCTTAAAAGCATATCTGGATACAATTCATTGATTTGTCCTTGAGACAAGTTGAAGGTTAAGCAAAACCAAATTGGCTCTGCAGCAAATTCAGAAAAGGTGCAAACATTAAATGCTGCTTCCCTATTAATTATGGTTTGTGTATGTAACCATCTACTGAAGAGAATGAAAGTGTCGAATCATGGGTCTTATAGCATTCCGTTTTACTATAATATATCTAATGCATCAATTAAAGATTGATTAGTGCTCATTGGTAGCATGCTTTAGTGAGTTTTTAAAATTTATAGAGAGAATGCATTACAAGCACGTGTGTGCACATGTATGCAACATAGTAAAAGGATGTTCTGTGTATGTTTAATACCTCAAGAAAAGGCTCATTGGGATTAGAGTTGTGGTTGATGCTTGCAAGACGCTGCAACTGATGCACTGATGAACACGATTTCTTTTGCAAGTTCTGTAGAAATATTATGTGAAGAGGCCAGTAGTGCTGTAGAATTCATTCCAATATCCCCAACTACTTGAAAACATTGCGTTACTCCACAGATATGGCATACTTTGTAGATGCAATTCTGGCTAGGTGCTCTTGATCTCGCGCAAAGGAATTTTTATGGTTTTAATTACGACCTCATAATTTCCGTTATTCAACAATATGAGCTTTTGCAAGGGAATGGACCACGTACGCTGTCCTTGTTTTCATCTGGTTTGTGTGATAAACATTTGTTAGCTGAGTTAGACTCTTAAGTTCCCCGAATTTATTTTTCTCTCATATTTCGGTTGTTAATTACTATGCGTATATATATTATACTTGCTACCTAGAAGACATCTCCTAAACGTAACCTTGGAGCAATATTCATGGATATTAACTCTTGGAATAACAACTTCGCAGCATATGGAATTGTCATCTTAATGACATTTTCAGAACTGCTACATGAAGTACACCAGTTGTTATGACCCATTAAGCCACACTTGTTGCAAACATCTACTTCAAATGCATCAGAAGACAACATTAATCTCTCCAACAACAACTGGGAAGCACCATAAGCAATCACACAGTCTCTTTCCATTTCTCCCAATCTTAATCCACCATCTCTGGATCTACCTTCCGTAGGCTGTCTAGTCAACACAGCCCTAGGACCTCTGGCTCTAGCATGCATCTTATCAAGAACCATGTGCTTCAATTTTTGATAATAGATCGGTCCGAAGAAAATGTAAGCCTGAAGACATTCGCCAGTGATACCTGAATAAAGCATATCTTTTCCACTGTAGTTGAATCCATTTTTCACCAATATTTCAGACATATCTTGCAAGTCAGACCCACCAAAACAAGTACCGTATTCCAATGTGCCATTCAACACACCTGCTTTACCACTGATTAATTCAATCATCTTTCCGACCGTCATTCTCGATGGGAAACCATGTGGATTCATGATAATGTCAGGTGAGATACCGTCGTCATTGAATGGTAAATCTTCTTGTTGCACAATAATACCACAGACACCTTTTTGACCGTGTCTAGATGAGAATTTGTCACCCAACTCCGGTCTTCTGGTCTGTCTCAATAGCACTTTGATCAAAGCCTGATCATTGTCACTGACCGACATCATTACTTGATCCACGTAGGAGGGCTCAGGACCCTTATAATATGCTGGGGTTTCTCTATGACTTTCAGCCGGTTGCTCGCTAGCAGATGGGCCATTCAACACAGTTTCACCAGCATTAGTGGGGACACACTTGTTGACGTAAACTTGCCCATTTTCGAGTCTCATACCTACTTCTCCCAATCCATCGGGCCCCAATGAGGCGTGTGGAGGAATAGGCTCGTTATTTTCATCCACTCTCATACCACTTAATATATCCTTAGTGTGATTTGGATACCTCTTCAATGTGATCGTATTCTTTCTCAATACTTGACATCTTCCGAAACCCCTGTCAAGAGATGCTTTGTTCAAAACCAAAGCATCTTCAATATCGTATCCCGAGTAAGACATCACCGCTACTGTGGCATTTTGTCCTGCCGGAAGTTTGTCGTAATCGATTAATTCGATGGTTTTTGTCTTCACCATCGGCTGTTGAGGATAAACCATTAAGTACAACAAGGTATCAATTCTCCTGAATTGATTGTATCCAATAGCACCGATAGCTTGCTTACCCATAGCACATTGATATGTGTTTCTTGGGGATTGGTTATGGTGAGGATAAGGAATCAACCCGGCCACTGCACCCAAGACAGTAAAAGGCTCTATTTCCAAATGCGTTATGTTCTGCTTGGAAGGATCACTCAAATCACTTTCGTAGATAGCAATCAACGAGTCATTCTCTTCATTGACATCAAGATATTCCACCAATCCATGCTTTAAAAAGTCGTCGAATGCCCATTCACCATTTTTCAACTTCAACAAGTGATGAGCTTTTACCTTGGACTTGTTGTTTTTGTCCACAATGATTAGAGGGCGACAAATTCTTCCTCCATCAGCTGCGATGTGCACTGCAGTTTGATGAGTGTTTGTGTAAATGGAAATAAATGCAGAAATCTTGCCGGTTCTTCTCAAATTACGGAAGTCACCCACAAATTTGGCAGGGAATCTTGTAGTACCAATCAAAGTACCGTTAAGATATACCCCGTAGTTACCTTGAGAGTGCAAGGTAGCAGAATCTATTTCGAGAATGTCTTCACATCCTAATATGAAACACAACTTTTTGATAGGATCTTCTTCATCATCGGTGGTGATGTGCGTCATTAAAGCCAAGTTTTTGACTAAACCACAAGCTTCACCTTCAGGAGTATCTGATGTACATAGCATACCAAACTGAGATGGTTGTAATGCCCTAGGACCCGAGACCTTACGTGACTTTTCGAACTGGGAAGATATTCTTGTCATCATCCCCAAAGCCGAAATATATGACAATCTGGATAAAACATGGGTAACACCAGCCCTTTCCATCTTAAAACGCTTCAAGGACCAGTTACCTGTTGATATAGCTCTATTCAAACCCATGGTGATGTTATTAGAATGAATGTTGATTGATAATAAAGCATCGAACTCAGAAGCCCTACTTGGTTTCTTCAAAATCTTGTCAATATTGGCTTTGAAATCAGAGTTGAACTTCTTGAACAAATCCTCAAATAATAAAGACATCAACTGACCGGCCAATTCCAATCTCTTGTTACCAACATAATCACGATCATCCACCATCTTGGGATTATCCATGGTCATTAGTACTCTCCTGGTCATCATGGCTATGTAAAGAGCCTTCTCTCTGAATTGCAAATCTGCAACCGTAAGATGGGCAATGACAGTGGTTGCGATAGCTTCGATACCCTCTTGTAATTGAGACAATTTGGGAGCTCCGGCCCTTCTTATGGTCTTGACTCTCTTTCCAACATAATTGAGAGCTTGTTGTTGAGTGAAAATCTCCAACTTAGCGGCTTCCTCGAAGTTTATGGCGAACAAGTCTTGGTAATTAGGATCATTACCACAAACCAACTGCAAGATCTCTAAGTCTGACGTAATACCAGCAGCTTTCAATATGATAACAATGGGGACATCTTCACTGATGGAATTATGCTTCAAATAGATCTTGTCATTTTTTGTGATGACATACGTTTTGGACTTTCTTTCGTGGGTGGAGGAGGTAACAGAAGCCTGTACTATTCCTTTCTTTTCGTCAGCTTCCACAATGATTCTGTTCTTCGATAATTGTTCCTGTACCAATATAACCTTTTCTGTTCCATTGACAATGAAGTATCCACCAGGATCAAGTGGGCATTCGTCATATTTGGCCATTTGCTTGTCGTCGATGCCGTCCAACAAACACTTGTTGGACCGCAACATAATGGGCATTCTTCCGATCTCTAAGTCTCGGTGCACGATTATCTTGCGTCCCCGGGTATACTCCACGTCGACATATATGGGAGCCGAGTATGTCAAATCTCTCAATCTACAATCATGAGGCACGAGGTTGACTTCTTTGGAGATGCCCTTGGCTGTGGTAGTAGATGATTTGTGGCCCACTCGGATATCAAGGTACTTCAAGTAGAACTCGGGATCCACATCCGACAACACCAACTCGTTGGCCTGAATAATCTTCTTCAAATCGGTGTCAACAAAATAATTGAAAGAATCGAGATGCTGCTTAACCAAACCTTTCACTTTCAAGAAAGCAGGCAAAAGATTCCACTTATCTTCGGCTGTATTGATTTTATCGGCAAGCTTTTTGCCCTTGTACACTTCCTGTAACAACGGCTGGAACGCCTCGTCCGTACTCAAGCCATCGTGGGCTATATGAGATGCTTTCCTCTTATTTCCCATCTTCACAACGTCTTCAATCTGACAAATTTTTTTTCCATCGCATTTCGTAAGCATCGCGAAACCGATCTCCAGCTTTTATCTAGCAGAAGATGTCCAGTGGAGAATTGTTCAAAGGAACGGTGATCAGGCACTTGGAAGGCCTTGACCAAACTACACAGTCTCGGTTGTATGAGGCCCCGGCAACGTGCTTGTCGATTTACCGATTGCTTCCTCCAATGGCCAAGTTTTATATCATGCTGATGCTCTTCTATGAGAAGCCAGTGGCCGTGAAAGACTTGGACAAGTGGTGCAAGCCGACCTCAAGACACCTCCAGCTGGAAGCCTTGAGGCGTATGACGTCCTTGCACTTGATGGAGCTCGACAACACAAACCTGTTTATCCGTCTACATCCTATCTTTAGGAAGAACTTTGCTGATTGTCTAACTGGTAATCAGTCGCCTGATGCGTTTGGGAACTTGAGCACCAGTGCTGAAAAACATCCCTTGGACTTGAAGTTCTTGGAGACGTTTGCATCAACAAAGTGGGAGACCATTTTGCACTACATGGTGGGGACAGAGTTGACTCTGACGCCGAGTAAGTCGGTGTTGAAGCTATTGAAGCTGGGGGGACTAATGGAGGGCAATACCGACTACGCCCGAGAGTTGAAGATCACCAATACAGGGTTCCAGTTCTTGCTACAGGATATTAACGCACAGATATGGACTTTGTTGTTACAGTATTTGAACCTTACGTTGGAGCTACAAATGGATGCTGTAGATGTTCTCAACTTCATATTCATGCTTGGTTCTCTTGAGCTCGGCAAAGGATACAGTGTGGCAGCACTTAGTGACACACAGATAGAAATGCTTTCAGATTTGAGGGACTTTGGATTGGTGTATCAGAGGTCGGCCACTTCGGACAGGTTCTACCCTACAAGGCTTGCTACCACGCTAACATCCGACTCCAACTCGTTGCAAACTCCTTCCATGGCTATAGATAAAGCAAATGCTGGAGTTGACTCTGTGGACTCGAAGCCAGGACAGGGTTCTATTATCATCGAAACCAACTTTAAGGTGTACTCTTATACCCAGAGTCCTTTGGAGATTGCAATCTTAAACTTGTTCGTTCACCTCAGAACAAGATTCGCCAATATGGTTACTGGACAGATCACCAGAGAGTCCATCAGAAATGCTTTGTATAATGGTATAACTGCAGGTCAGATCATTAAGTTTTTGGAAACACATGCCCATCCGCAAATGAGAATGCTTGCCCAAGAGAAGCTCGACAAGAAGATCGAGTTTGATACCAGCAACAATATCAATACTGCTGCTGGGGGTAGTGCTGGGGCTCAATCAGCAGAGCAAAATGTTCAGCACAAACTCGAGATATTGCCTCCTAATGTTGTGGATCAAATCAAGTTGTGGCAATTGGAATTGGACCGAATCCAAACTTACGATGGATACTTGTTCCGGGAATTTGCCAACCAAAAGGAGTACGAAGTCTTGAAAAACTATGCCAGTGACATAGGTGTACTCGTGTGGTCTGACAATAAGCAAAAGACCTTTTTTGTTACGAAAGAAGGTTTAAAACAAGTGTCGGACTTTTCAAGTAGAAGAAAGTAGATTAGTTCACGTTAGTGTTATATATACAGGTAATCTAACTATCAGAAGTATCATATTTTTAACAGGGTTTGGCTTCTAACCAGAACATGAATCACATGAGTTCGGGAAGTCTATTTTACAAAATCTTACAGTATCATCATAAATATCAACCTTATCATCAGCCGAAGGTGTTCTTTCTTCGGACACAGGTGTGATATCTTTAAACTTAGTTCTTTTGGGAGAGGTTTCAATGGTACCTTTTGTTTCCATATACCTTTTGCGTTTTAATGGGGAGTTGCTTTCTAAAGATGATGGATCCGTGCTCTTGGGGCTCCCTTTTTGAATGGTAAATTGAATTGCCTTGGAAGCAGCTTGGGTTCTCAAATAGTACATTCCAGTTTTCAATCCCAATTTCCACGAATGAAAGTGGCAACTGGTCAATTTAGAAAAAGACGGGTTCTTCATGTGAATGTTCATACTTTGCAGCTGATCTACAAAAGGCCCCCTATCGGCAGCCATTTCCAAAATGGCCTTCTGGGAAATTTCCCACACCGTCTTGTAGAGGTCTTTAGTGTCAGCTGGAATTTCTGCTATATCTTGTATCGAACCTTCTGCCAATAAAATTCTGTCTTTCAAATCTTGACTCCAGATCCCCAACTCGATCAAATCCTTAATCAAATACTTGTTTACCACCTGAAATTCACCTGAAGTGACTCTTCTTGTATATATGTTAGAAGTAAACGGTTCGAAGCATTCATTGAATCCTAAAATTTGTGAGGTGGTGGCGGTGGGCATTGGTGCAACTAGCAATGAGTTCCTGATCCCGTTCTCTATAATGTCGGCCTTCAAGTCATCCCAATCATCAAAGAGATCCGATGGCTTGTGCTTCCAAAGGTCAAACTGAAGGATGCCTTTGGAAATAGGAGAGCCTTTAAAACTTTCGTAAGCACCCTTCTCTTTGGCTATTTCAATTGAACCTTCAATTGCTGCATGGTATATTGTCTCGAAGATCTGAATATTCAATCTCTTTGCTTGATCTGAGTAGAAAGGCAACCTCAAGAGAGCAAAAACGTCGGCAAGTCCTTGAACACCAATGGCCACTGGTCTGTGTCTTTTATTGGATAGCCTTGCACTTTCGTCTGGATAGCTCGTAACATCAATAATTTTATCAAGATTCTTCCCTAAAACTTTGGTTACTTTATGAAGTTTGGTGAAATCAAATTCAACGCTGTCTTCATCTTCTTTGATGAAAGATGGTAAAGCCAACGATCCAAGGTTGCAGACAGCAGTTTCTTCCTTCGAGGAATACTCCACGATTTCACAACAGAGATTTGAAGACTTGATGGTTCCCAAGTGTTGGTGGTTTGACTTCATATTACAAGCATCCTTGTACAACATATAGGGACCCCCAGTTTCGGTCTGAGACTCAAGTATACTCTGCCACAACTTTTGGGCCTTAACAACCTTTGCAGCCCTTCCTTCTTTCTCGTACCGTTCATACAAGATATTAAACTCGTCTCCGTAACAATCTGACAAGCCTGGACACTCATCCGGGGTAAATAAACACCAGTCTTCGTTATCTTTGACCTTCTGCATGAATAAGTCGGGAATCCAGAGTCCATAGAATAAATCTCTTGTCCTCAACTCTTCCTTTCCGTAGTTCTTCCTCAAATCAAGAACATCAAACACATCAGCATGCCACGGCTCAATGTATATAGCAAAAGCACCGGGTCTTTTATTTCCACCTTGATCAACGTATCTAGCTGTATCATTGAACACTCTAAGCATTGGCACCAATCCACTAGACTTTCCTCCAGAAGAGGATATCGAAGCACCACTTGCTCGTATATTGTGTACGTGCAAGCCGATACCACCAGAAGCCTTGGAAATCATTGCTGTTTTATGTAAGGTCTTATAAATTCCATCAATTGAATCCTCTTCCATGGCCAACAAAAAGCAAGAACTCAAGTACTTTGAGTTGGTGCCAGCATTGAACAATGTAGGAGAAGCGTGGATGAAATACTTCTGGGACATCAAGTGGTAGGTCTCAATAGCATCATCGATATTATCACCATGAATACCAAGAGCCACCCTCATAAAAAGATACTGCGGGCTTTCAGCCACCTCTTCATTGATTCTGATCAAGTAAGACTTCTCCAAAGTCTTGATACCAAAATAGGCCAACTCAAAGTCACGACTAGTGTCAATAGCCGCATTGAGTATATCTCTATTATTTTGAACTCTTTCATACACATCCTGTGCCACAGAAGGACTGGGCTTCTTGGTTCGAGGATGAACATTATTGTATAACCTGTGAATGTTGTCACTAAACGAACACGACACAGTTTTCTGGATTTTCACGGCCTCCAATCTTCCAGCCAAGCTTGCATAGTCTGGATGAGTGGTTGTTCTGGATGCCAACAGTTCGGCCACATATTCAAGAAGATGATTAATAGTGGTTCGTGCAGCCAAAGAGTCAGCTACCTTATCCAAAACTTCGTCTATCTTCAAATACTCGTTGCTGAGATCCTTCAGAAGACTCTGCAAAAGATGACGGAGCCTTTGCTTCAGAAACGGGACCTCTGAGCCGTCCCTTTTGACTATCATGGAATCATCGTCGGCCATTATTAATCAATTCAATAAAGCCAAATTCGGCAATATTGCGAGAAGAGATGAAAAACTACTGAGTATCACAGTCTACTATGTTTACTATCAAAAGTATCCCGGTACTAGCAGGAAGATGGTATCGTGTAAATCCTTGGAGGACGGGGCTTTGCGTGCAAGCGAAAGCATATCTGTCCCAAGGAAACTCAGGCTCGCAAAGAGTGCCACCTAAAAAAGCAGAATTAAAGAATAGATTTGCTGATAGATTTGAGAACAAGCACTCCAGTAACAAAAAAAACAATCGGCATTGGGAAAAGAAACAGGATTTCAAACTCGAGGCTTTTACTCCCAAATCAAGGAGTGCTATTGATGCCATTATAAGCAAAGTGAGAGCGGAAACCCCATCTTTAAAGGTCAAGTATGTCAGTAATGGGAAACTTCGAGACAGACATCTCGCAGACATCGTCAACAAATTGGATGCTCAGAGTGAAGGAATTCAGCTAGTTCCCAACAATGATGGTCACCTAATTGTCAAGCTTATCGGAGTGCAGGAGATGATCAAAGCCTATACTAATGAGTTGGCCAAGGACATGGAACAACTCCTTATAGATCAAGGAAACAGAGCTGTGTCCAGAGTGCTCCGTCAGAGAGATAAGTCAGAGAAGAAGAAGTCATCTGCCAAGTTGGTTTCCTTGAAATGGAGTATAAGTTTGGGAGACTTGAGGTTGCAGAAGAAAAACGAGATCTTCAAAAGAATAAGTAAAGGGGAAAGGTTCCTGATACAGATCCATGGAAAGAAGAGGCCAGACCCCGAGAAAGCAGATCATTTCACCGAGTTCGATCCTAACTTAGACCAATTTGAGGTCAAAAGACGACAAGTGATTGTTGATGAACTTCTCCTTTGGTTGGAAGAAACAGAAACGAAGTTCGAAAAGACCGGAAATATCAGAGGGTTCCTAGCATTGAATTGTATCCCTAAAGAAACACCAGGTGACTCTAAGGCAACTGCTAGATCAGAGAAAAAACAGAAGCACGAAGAGAAAAGGAAACAGAAGCCAGAGCCCAAGCAGATCAAAGTAGAGGAGGAGGATTTGGATGCATTATATCTGTTTAAGATCGAAGGCTAGGATTCCCATCCCAAAAATCTTGTAAGTAAAACCCAATATTTGTACATTAAGCAGAAATAAATAGAATCTAGTGGACTCACACTATACTTCCATAGGTAGTGGAATGGCTACTTCTGTGTGTTGACCTTCCCCTATCAACCAGAGAAAGCCGACTTTCTCGTAATTTTTTGACCTTATAGCCGTACCGATGGCTGTCAATCACATTATCAATTACAGGATAATTGATGAGCCTTTTGACTTCTGATTGAGCCAACCGGTAGTTATTTATTTGCTGGTAAGCTGTATGATATAAAGTTTCGTCATCATCTAGCATTTCGTTATCGTAATTAAATTCATCATTATTAAGGGACTCTGCAATTGAGAACCCTCCAATCTCCTCAGTGGGGGACATATCAGGAGACAGACTAGAAGATGCCAAATTCTTGGGAGAATTTGATACTATTCCCAAAGTTGATGTCCCGAAAGAGTTGATTGACGAAGTACCCATGACATCGTCCCCAATAGTAGCGTTTTCCACAATTGATTTGTTGTCAACACTAACAGGTAACCAATGTTTCTGTTTCCCATCATAATGGTACCTCAATCCTTTGTTTATCTTCTTCATCCTAGCTCTGGAACTAGGGTGCTGTATGGAGGCGTTGACTGAGTCGAACGTTCTAAAGTCCTTATAATAATCCCCATAGTACGTGAGCTTGAAATCTTGAATCAAATCCTTGACCCCCAACATATCCCGAACAGCATAGTAGAAGCTCAATCTACTATTGGGAATGTACGCCAAAGTAAAGGGCTTGTATGAAAAAGAAAGCCAATGGCCTATTGCAAAAGCTATGAGTTCAACACAAAGAAGCGCATTTTGTATGGATATACCAATATTCGAGTTACTTGTGGAACTGTCATCAGAACCTGGCAACACATGGAAGTAGTTCAAAATAGCCAATAGCACCCCTTGCCAGTAAGAAGCAAAAATAATGAGCTTCACACATAGAAACTTACCTACTGGATTGAAAGGCTTCAAATCGTTCCACAAGATCTTCCAGAAAATTGCCAAGCAATACAAAGACACACTGACACTCAAGTTGTATAGCACCATTAGCCAGAGGTACATCGACTGAGCACTAATGTTGTTGACATTGTACATACCAAGTAGCTCAGTTAACATAGTCCCCAAACATATGAACGGCTTTAACCAAACGTACTGAAGAATCCCTCTTTTGATGACAAGGAACGACGTTGAATCTGAAATGTCGATATCTTGAAAAACATACTTCAAAACTCCGGGGTGACTTACAGGCTTCCTTCCACTGGTGTTGATGATGATACTTCTCTCACCTCCCAACATATCTGTGAGCAAAGAGAAGAAAGTGTATATGACGAATGCTTCGTAGATTTCTCTGATAGGCTCCAATATGAACCGGTTTATAGTGGACTCCGAATTGGCTAGCATGTTGTAACAAGAAACCGCAAAGAGTGGAACAATTAGCTGGATTCGTATCATTAGCCTCTGCTGAAATGGCTTTCGATAGTTTAAAAGATGGAGGAAAATGGATGCCACGATTATCAACGTCGCCATTATACATGAATACAATGATACGGTTGTTATCCACTGGGGGAGAACGAACTCCTTCCCATTTCCATCAGTCATAGCTTTTTTTTTTGCTGTGTTGTCACAATTGGGTTCGTATTAATCGATTTTTGAATGCGAGCAAGTGACAAATGTGGAAATAAATATTGTGACCAAGAGGATTGGAGCCTGACCATATTAGACAACTCTGAACTCTGATACTCAACACTCCTACAACTGAAACAGATTTAATTCTTAAAAATTTTAATAGTATTCTTAATTTCGAAGGAGATATTATTGATATTTTGATAGGTTCATCAGTTTTAAGTGAATCTATAACTCTATTTAGAGTTAAAGATCCTCTGGATGTCGTACTAGGTAGAGAGCGAATAGCAAGCAAACTGTAATGGCAATCAGCACATTAAGTACCTGAACCTCCAAGCTCGAGTATGGGACACATTTTGCTTTGTGTGTTTGTTTCATCTGGCGAGACTGGAATGCCGGGATATGGCCTACCCAAGGTCACATCTATTACATATACGACATATGGCTGCGAAATGAGGAAACATCTGCATTAATGCAAATAAATAATCTATAAAAGCATTCTATAATAAATAATCGGGCCCGAGTTTTACCATTTGGCACCCAATAGAATGGCATTGGGGTCTGTTGGCTTCTCCACCTCCTTGAACCAAGTTCTCAACAATCTAGTTTCAGACACGTTGAACTTGTTCGAGAAGCCTTGGCTCCAGCTGATCAAGTCGGGTATTAATGAGGCCGAAACGTCGTTTGAACCTAAAGCAAGTGAGGGAATCAACTGGTAGTTTTCAACGGCCTTCAAAAGCCAGTCCTTCTCAGAAATGTCCGTGGGGTTACTGATTTGTCCTCCACCATTTATGCACCCGTTGGGACAGGCCATCACTTCTACGTAATCACATTTTGAAGCGTCAGCCGACTCCCCTTGAGAGCCGGAGCTATCATTGGAAGCTTTTTGTACTCTGGCACGTCTCCGTGCCACCAATGGGTTTACCTTGGCAGCAGCGTTGCCACTTGCATTGGGCTTGAACTTTCTCACCAAGTTTTGAATATTCCTGAACCCATTCACAACAGCAGCACTGGCGACTTTTTCGTCATTATACATGAGCCTCAACTCAAACATGTCACTGTTCTTACCGTAAACGGTATCAATGCTAAAGTCCTCCTCCGAAAGCTCAGAGTTTTTTTTCATTAAATGGTTCTTCATTATCATCAAGTAATTGTATGAGTACCCACCTGAGGTAGACCCCGAATCGTTGGACCATGCGTACTCTGCCAACGGCCAGTTCTTAGGGGCCACCTTCTTGTATATTTCCGCGATCGGAACGTGTGGGCTTATCACATCATCAACATTCTCAGGGATCAATTGGAAGGAGTCTGCATGCTGGTCCAATAATGTCACCAACTCTTTGGCAGTCAACACACAGTCTACATCCTTACTAGCACCTTCCTCTTCTTCCTCTCCTTTCTCTGGTCTGGCACTTTCAAGCTTCTTATCGAAACATGGCATTATCGATAAGTGGTAGATATTGCTCTTTTCAACTTGCAACTCGTCAGCCATGATATTCTTCAACAAACAACCAGTTATTTGTTGGGGAGATTTGATGTCTGACATCTTGGGCAAAATATAAGGGTGTGTCTTCTCGGCGTACAAGACCCACCCAGGACATATGGAAGACATCAAAGGCCCTTCGAAATCCGCCGACTCTTTCTTATGGATGATGTTGTAGGCTTCGCTGATTAAAGACAACTTTCTTCCCAAAGAAGTCCCGATAACTGCTTTGAAGCCCATCTGATTCACAAACAAGTTTATGAGTAGTCTGTCGATCTGATCCACTGACAAATTTAGGGCCGTGGCAAGAGATGCCCTCGACTGATGAGATATGCTAGCAACAAAGTGAGTATTACCATCCTGTTGCTTGAGTGCCTTGAGCAACTCTTGGTGGGAATGTTGGGCCACCAAGATCTCCTCTGCAGAAGTAATACACCCGGAGCAAGCCAAGCAGTCAGCAAGGGATATTTGTGCTGGAGATAAATTAGAAGTAGAGCCATCGATTTTGGAAACCTCTAGTGCGCTTCCATCTGATCCTATTTGTACTTCCACCTCTCCGTTATTTGGGTTTTCCTTCTGTGTAGGTGGCTTTATACAAGCCGCACCCGGAGTAATGAAGTCGTTCAAGTCGTCGGCTGATAGTATAGCACTCATTATACGGTGATATGTTCTTATCCAAACGGTCTTCTGACTAATTAAAATGCGAGTGATTACGAATCTTTAAATTCGCACTTTTCTTTTTTATTCGCATTGGCTGCAAACAACCAAGACTTCTGTAATGGTACACCAGAGATGGTGATTATATACTGCGCCCTTTCAATACTATACCGTTACTTGTGTGATCACTTACCCACCATGGTCAAGACATTTGTACAAATCAATACATTACCGTTACTTATGTAAACCCACCATGGTCAAGACATTTGTACAAATCAATACGGTCGTTATTTATCACTGTACCATGGTCTGGGCATCGTCGTCAGAAACCTCGCTGAGCTCAAAGTTATCCACCTCGTTGGGTTCGACACTATGGTAGTCGTTAGTATGATGGTGGAGCTCACCGTCTTCATCGTGGCCTACCAATCTTAAGTATAAGTGAATTACTGCTAATATCCAGAGGCAGAGTGTAAACCCAGCTGCTACAACCACCAAAACATACGAAGCATATGTGGCACCCAAGTCATGAACCAAAATCAACTGTTCTTCAGTAGCACCCATAAACAACAACCCTGATAACACAAGACTCATGGGTGGAAAATACTGGAGTGACATTATATTACCGTTCTCTCCGTAATATTTGCCCTTCAAGACAAAGACAATTTCAATAATTCTACTAAAACCTGCACTCATCAATACCAACCCAAACATAGCATGGACTTTGGTTGAAATTTCCAACTTCTGGACATGTTGGGACATTGACCAGCCAGTGTAAATTAACAAGAGAGCGGGAATGAAGGTTCTTTGGTTCTTTCTAGACAAAAAAATACCAAGGAATCCTCCACAGGCCCAAATAATCCCCATAGAGGTATGGTCATAGTCGCCCATGCTCCACGGTTCTTTGCCCCATCTGTGCTCCGTGAAAGTGTTAACAATTCCCCATACACACATCAAGGTCGAATCGTAAAATTCCTGTGGTCTTCCACCTTCTCTCTTCCGTAACCATGGCACAACCAACACCCAAAACAACACAAACCCGTACATTATAAAAGAAGAGCCCATAATTCCGTGGGCAATACACTGGCCTGTGTGTTTACCGTAGCAGAAGCCAAACAATGAGATGGGTGCTATGCAAACTCTGACCCAGCCCGTCAACACACTGAGAAAAGACAACGTCTTGTATGTCTTCAAAACAAACCCGGTATTTTCCAATCGGCTCGAGGCCAATTGGGGATTAAGCTTATTGATGACTATATTCGATCCATTGAACAAGGTTCCCACAAACACTGTGGCACCCAATAACACACTTAAGAAAAACGATGTGCCGGTGGAGGTTTTGTTTTCATGGTCATCAATATTGTCGGGGAACCTCAAACAGAGAAACTCGAACACCGAGTATCCGGTCAGCACTAATTGTATCATCACCGAGACCTTTAATCTGTTGGCAAACGCAAAACTGGAAGCTACGCATGGTGCCATAAAGAGGAGAACTAACGTCAGGATCCAATGGAAGGTTTTTGAGCCGGCATTTTTTGGATGGAATTCCTTAGGTGGGTCCATGTCCATATGGTCATCACCGTGTGCTAAAGCACAAGCAGCAGAAGCCAAGATTACGGCTACGACTCTATAGGATTTCATTGAGGTCGAAGTGCTGAAGCGGTTTTCCGATATCGAAATCCGCGAACCCGAGCGAATTGCTGCAATTCTTTCTGTTTTTGGACAGCCATAATGAATGTTATTCAAGCTATTTGCTGTGCAAACTGGGTGGAAAAAGTACAGCCATCCAGGGGTATGCTAAAGATGAACAGGTACGGGGCTTGAATTTTTAGCTCCCATTTTTTCCTTTGCACCCATTTCTTCCTTAGTGACCATATCTCTGGTCATAAAGACCTCTATCTGTTTTTTGATTGCTTCAAATATCGTAATGTTTACAGATCGGCGTCTTCGAAACTGAATTAGTTGGAAGAAAGTGATCATATTTATGAGCTATTACATATATCATTCAGATATTGAGTATAATTTAATTCCTGAGAGAGTGTAGATAAATGCTGGTGACTACTTGGAAATAAAATGATTGTAATGATTGTTAAAGATACCACGGTGGGAACAATTTTGCAATTGTACTTTGGAGTTCGCAAGCGTATCTTCTTGGATGCTAGTAAATTTTCTTGACCCAAGAGCAACTGGAAGGAGGAGCAGAACTATCGAACTTAGTTTATACGTATTCATGTAAAAACTACCAGTTTTCCTAATCACCAAAGTGACATCCTTCGTTATCACATATGTAGAGACATATCATGCTGGAGTTTTATGGTCGTAAGATAGACGTCCAAAAAGAGAGTCGTTTCGGTTCAGGGGTTTCACTTTTGAAACTTGTTGCTCTAAGCATATCTCTTTTTGAGGTTATCGAAGAGCTTCTGTAAATTGAAGGATCTTGTGAGCATAAAAGTCATTAAGCTTCTCGGTAACAATGTCGTAATCCAAGCTAAAGTAGCCGACCCTCCCCTATAATAGTTGATCACACCAAGGGTAGCCTTTTCAAAATCTTTTACGACCATTTGGGCATAATCCAGAGGAGCAGTGCCCTTCTTCAAGAGTTCTTTCTTTGTAGAAAAGTATTCCTCGAGCCCTTTTTCGTTATAGAAAGTTGTTTGGAAGCCATTGGCATCTACAATTCCAGTGTCAACCACTCCCGTGATAAAATTAAGGACTTTGACTCCAAGAGGGGCCAATTCAAATGCTAAAGATGAAGCATATGTGTGAATAGCAGCTTTAGAACTTGAGTATATAGAAGAAAAGGGAGTCCCGATCAAGGCAGATATAGACCCTGTAAACCCAATAGCACCCTTAGTTTTAATCAAGAAAGGGGCCAATTCTCTCGTGACTCTAACCTGACCGTTGAAATTGACGGACATACAATTAGTAATTCTTTCGTCTGAAGCTTCAATGGCTGCCAGAGCACAAACTTGCCCAGCATTATTGAGTAAATACTTGACCTCCCCGTTGTAATCAGACTCAATCAAATCTTTCAATCCCTTAACCGATTCGGGAGACGTTACATCTAATTCGACAATTTTGACATTGAACTGTTCCAATTCCTTCATTGGAGAAAGTCTTCTAGCTCCAGCAATGACATTATATCCTTTGGTAGCGAACTCTTTGGCCACAGCAAAACCAATGCCCGAGGAGGCACCGGTGACTACAACTGTTTTACTGGCAGACATTATTAGATTATAAGCTGTTTGATGCGCTCCTAATGACACGACCCTAACACATTCTTGACTTAGCCCGATTTCTGGAAGTCGTAGATGCAGCTTTTCGTATGTTGGTTGCAGATAGGCACACTGTCCAAGTGCTTCTTAAGATAAGCCATAATGTTAGTTACGAATGTAGATATCGACAAGGATTGTTTCCCTAATCAAGCTGACAATTAACATATAAAATCAACCTTTGTTTCTTAGTCTACTCGACATTCCGTTTTCGTGTTGCATCCTAAAAATGCGACAACAATAAAACACCATAAAAACTTTAATCCAAAACCTTTCAACACACACATCCAACAAGTCCACTCGTTCAACAGGATGAATTTAAGAGCGGATTTACTTCTCGTGGTGTTAATGGCACTAATCCGTCTCTCTGGAGCCTTTAAGATCCCCACGAGGGACTACGCCAATAAAAACTACTTTATAGTTGAGTTGGACACCTCCGCATTCAGTGATCCATTGGCAGCTTTTATTGATCAGCATAGAGACACCTATTTATTTGAGCACCAGGTTCGTGGATTCGACAACCATTTTGTGTTCTCTCTTCCCAAGAACCATTCTCACAATGAGTTTTTGGGAAATTATAACTCCAATAACTACAATCCTATTCAGAAACGTGACGAGTTTGAAACCGAGTACGATATGCTCGTGAAAAATAGGGATTTGAAGTCGATCCACATGCTAGCTCCAAAGGTGTTGCAAAAGCGTGCTCCTGTTCCCATGGATCCTGAAGAAATGAAAATGGCAAGAGCCGTTATCCCTGTTGATTCGTCTCAGAAGCCTGTTAAAGATGCAAGTGAAAAGTTGGGTATATTCGACCCAACCTTCCCAAAACAGTGGCATTTAATAAACACCCAGTTTCCTGGAAATGATGTCAACGTGACAGGTTTGTGGTATGAGGGTATCACTGGTGAAGGTGTGGTGACCTCCGTGATCGATGATGGCTTGGACTATGATGATGCTGACTTGAAGAAAAACTTCAATAAGGAGGGATCTTGGGACTTTAATGATAACACCAACTTGCCAAAGCCTCGTCTTTTTAATGATTACCATGGAACAAGGTGTGCTGGGGAGATTGCGGCAGTCAAAAATGATGTTTGTGGGTTAGGTGTAGCATATGACTCCCAAGTTAGTGGGGTTAGGATTCTATCCGGTGCCATCAGTTCAGAAGATGAGGCAGCCGCAATGATATTCGGCCTTGATATCAACGATATCTACTCGTGCTCCTGGGGCCCTACAGACGACGGAAAAACGTTGTCAGCTCCCGAAAAAATAGTCAAGAAAGCTATGATCAAAGGTGTCCAAGAAGGTAGAGATAAAAAGGGTGCCATTTACGTGTTTGCATCTGGAAATGGGGGCCGTTATGATGATTCTTGCAATTTTGACGGTTATACCAACTCTATTTATTCTATTACTGTGGGGGCCATTGACTACAAAGGTTTCCACCCTAACTATGCAGAAGCATGCTCTGCCGTCATGGTTGTTACATATTCATCCGGTTCAGGGGAACATATTCGTACTACTGACATTCATGGAAAATGTACCGAAGCACACGGTGGAACATCTGCTGCTGCACCTTTGGCAGCAGGAATATTTGCTTTAGTTTTGCAATCAAACCCTGACTTAACTTGGAGAGATTTGCAATATGTAGCAGCTTTGAGTAGTGTTCCAGTTAATGATAATGACGGACATTACCAAACAACTGCATTAAACAGACAATACTCCCATAAATATGGGTATGGTAAAGTTGATGCTTATAGAATGGCCCATTTTGCTAAAACATGGAAAAATGTGAAGCCCCAATCATGGTACTACTCAGATGTGATCCCAGTCAATGAAGAAATAAAAATTGAAGCATCAGGAGGTGCTGACAAGAGTAAAATCATTCGTTCCATCTTGAAGATCAGTCAAGAGGAATTTGATGTAATGAACTTAGAAAGAATTGAGCACGTAACCGTAACTGTGAACATTGAATCCACTTTCCGTGGCCAAGTGGGTGCTCGCTTGATATCTCCTTTTGGAGTCACTAGCGACTTGGCCACGTTCCGTCCTCGTGATGTAAGTGGACAGGGTTTCAAGGATTGGACTTTCCTGTCAGTTGCTCACTGGGGTGAAGCTGGTATAGGAAATTGGACATTAGAAGTATTCAATGCGCCAGACTCCAATGGAAATGACATAAAGGTGGTGGACTGGCAATTGAGATTCTTCGGTGAAAGTCGTGATGCGGATAAGGCAGAAACTTATGATATTGATAAGGACTATGTCCAAGTTAGAAGAGACCGTATAGCCGAGTCTATTGAGAAGCCTACCACAGTATCCAGCCAGACCACGACAACGAGCACTAAAATGGATCCTCCATTGCCCAGTCAGACGAATAAAGACAAAAACAAAGAAGAAGGAGCTAAGATTACTACTTCTACTTCATCTTCGCCAAGTACACCTACTGAGTCATCCTCTCCAAGTAACTCAGACGCCGACCAGGAGCCGGCGTCTGACACTGACTCCGACAACGAAGACGGCAAGAACGCCTACTCCAAAGGACACAGCGGGCTTTACTTCATGGCACTTGTGGCCATAGGGTTTGTGGTTATTGCCGCCATTATGAAATACCACAAGACTCCGGGTAGCTCTCGTAGGAGACGGAGAAGAGACGAATACGAATTTGACATTATTCCCGGCGAAGATTATAGCGATAGCGAAGACATCGATTCACACGACTCCTTTGATCTCGGTGGCCGTAACGACGATAACATCAGCGTCAATGAAGATCGGGACAGGCTATACGATGAATTGAACTCGGAAACATTGCCGGATTATGACCACGACGATGAGATGTTCAAAATCGGAGAGGAAGACGAAGATCAGAGAGATCAGGCCAAAAAAGACACGAAACCCAAAAAGGTGAATTTCCAAGACGAAGTGGAATTGGAAACAGGTAATGCAGCTGGTACAGAAGCCAGTACTCCATCACCTACCAGTACAGATGAGAAACTTATTCAGTAAATAGCAGTTGTAAGTAAGCAATCCTACATCCATTAGCCGTCCACGACTCTTCTGTCCGCGGTAGTTCAACAAACGGCAAGACAACTCGGCCCGCGTCCGCCCACTAGCGCGTCACCATCCCCAACTCCGCAATGGGGCTGGACCTCCAAATCTGGACAACTTCGGACTACAGGGCAACACCAACATAAGTGATGAACGATGAACATGTGGCGAACCAGCTCGACAGCACTGATTCTGCCCGCTGTCTACATACTGTATGACCCTCTATTATTATAGCTAGAACGCCGTATATTGCTCACGTAGTACTCATCTTACTCTCTAACTCCACTCATTAGTAAGAATCCAAAAAAATTAGCGGCAAATTACACAAAACACTTCCCGAGCTTTGCGATCCCGGTTTTCGATAAATTGATCAAACATCGTTTCGTTTTTTCCTCTGATAATTCCAAGTAGATTCGGGAATCTAGTTTTAACTACAGCTTGAAGTTGTTTGAACACTCAATTGACTTGACACATATCTGGTTCATTAACTGCAAAGCATTTAGTGATCTGTGTTTGCTGCCCTTCCCCCAATAATATCTAGTTTCCTACTTTAATTAACTGAGCAACAATGTCTGATTCCTTCGGAGAATACACCTCGATTGTGGTTTTCGGTGCATCTGGTGACTTGGCCAAGAAGAAGACTTTCCCAGCTTTGTTTGGGTTGTTCCGTGAAGGACATTTGCCCAACACCGTCAATATCGTCGGTTATGCTAGAACTAAAATGGCGGACGAAGATTTTAAGGCAAGAATATCTGAGAATTTCAAGTATGGTGCTGAAGAAAATAAGCCCAAGGTGGCGGAATTCTTGAATTTGTGCTCATATGTTCAAGGACAATATGATTCACCAGAGGGTTTTCAAGAATTGGACAAACACATGGCTGAATACGAAAAGAAACATAGCTCCAAGGCCAAAAATGAGAGATTGTTCTACTTAGCTTTGCCACCATCCGTTTTTGGAGTGGTAGGTAAAAATATCAAGGAACATTCTTATCCTAAAGAAGGACGTCTTAGATTGATTGTAGAGAAGCCTTTTGGTCATGATTTGGAAAGTTCAACCGCATTGCAAAAGGAGTTGGCTCCATTATTCACTGAAGATGAATTATATAGAATTGACCATTATTTGGGTAAAGAAATGGTTAAAAACTTGTTGGTGTTGAGATTCGGTAATGAATTATTGAACGCTGCTTGGAACAACAAGCATATAAGGTCCATCCAGATTTCTTTCAAAGAGGCTTTTGGTACTGAAGGTAGAGGTGGATACTTTGACAATATTGGTATCATTAGAGATGTCATGCAAAATCATCTTTTGCAGGTCTTGACATTATTAACTATGGAAAGACCAACCTCTTTTGATCCAGAAGCTATCAGAGATGAAAAGGTAAAGGTGTTGAAGGCCATTGAGGAATTCGATGTCAACGATATTTTGTTGGGACAATACGGAAAATCAGAAGATGGTTCCAAACCTGGGTACTTGGACGATGAAACCGTCAAAAAAGACTCTAATTGTGTGACGTATGCCGCTCTTGGTATGAAGATCAGTAACGAGAGATGGGATGGTGTTCCAATCGTTTTAAGAGCTGGTAAGGCTTTGGATGAATCAAAGGTGGAAATCAGAATTCAATACAAGCCTGTGGCAAAGGGAGTGTTCAAGGACATTCAGAGAAACGAATTGGTTATTAGAGTGCAACCAAAGGAAGCTGTTTACCTTAAAGTCAACTCCAAGATTCCTGGTATTTCGACTGAAACCTCTTTAACCGATTTGGACTTAAGTTATGCATCTAGATATTCTAAGGAATTCTGGATTCCAGAAGCTTATGAGGCTTTGATCAGGGATTGTTTCTTGGGTAATCACTCTAATTTTGTTAGAGACGATGAATTACACATTAGTTGGTCCTTATTCACACCTTTGTTGAACTACATCGAATCAGAAAAGGCACCAACACCAGAAATCTACCCATACGGCTCCAAGGGTCCTAAGAATTTGAGACCTTTCATGAACGCTCATGGCTATGAATTCAGTGACCCAGGTACTTATCAATGGCCTTTAACCACCCCAAACGTTAAGGGCAAGATCTAGTTTCCCATTGATTAGCGAGTTATAATCAGAAAATATATAAATGTTCGATTATAGATTCTAGAAGACGATGATAGCGAGAATTAAACAAACAGTTGGGTGTTTAGTCAGACATCCATGGAAGGTCTAGAAGCGGTCACCGACATACTAAGATGGGTTCTTTATGTATGCTACCGAGGAAACTGCGAATGTTACACGGAAATTTCATCATTTAAATACACAACTGTATGTTGAACTATCACATCATCTCTCTTTATACTATCAGAGTAGACACATCAACAAAGATCTCTCTAGTAAGTGCTTAATTGATTGCATTAGTACGATCAATTACCACAAAAAAGTAAGTGAATCAGAATTGTAAATTACTGGCAAGTAAAAGTCAAGACCTCTAAGCTCAAGAGCGAAGGGAATCGACGAATTTTCAACCCTGTCGTCATAGTCGTATCAGACAGGCAAGAAGATACTCCATTTCATCAGCTTCACCAGTTCTTTTGTGTACAATCGTTCGTGATAATAGAATCACTAAGCCCTTACTAAAAAGTCTTTGAAGTCTTAGTAGTTAACTATTGAAAATTTTTTTGAGTGCAATCGATGCCTTTATATGTCTGCGCGATGGAACTTACCCGGATAGCACTTTTCTAACCAAAAAATGGAACATGGTCAGAAGGAAAAGGAGCGGTTAGAAGACAACGACAGCTAGTAACATAGTGTTGTGAGAGCAGTCGTATCAGCTGAAAGAGTAATATAGTGCTGGAAAGCAACTACTGGAAGAACAAAAAAATGGTCCCTAGCAGGATCGAACTGCTGATCTTGGCGTTATTAGCACCACGCCTTAACCAACTGGGCCAAGGGACCTACTATTCATTTAATCCCATCCAAAAAACGGGTAGTTGTCCAGACACTATCTAGAACTGGTCTAAAAGGTGAAGAGAGGGAGGCCCGGTAGCTTATTTCACACACAACCAATTCAACCAAGTGGATTGGAGGGACGTTGTTTACACAAAGATGAGTGAGGGACACGACTTTGGATCTTCCGACACCACAAAGTCTTCGTGTGACTTCACTCCATGAGAGAGGCTCAAACCTCTTCCCAAACGGGATAAAACGTACATGAAAACTGATTTCAGTCTGACAGGCCAATGGCCACAAACAATTTTTCCGTTTTTACTTCTAGCAACACATGTAAGCCATCAGCACTCGGGCATTTCTTGGGTAAGATGCGACAAAAGAAAAAGAATCATAAGTATTGTGAAGTTGGATCAATCTCAAAAACTCTTTGAATTTTACCTAAAATTTTTTTGAAACCCCTTGATCAAGATCTGAAGTATCCCGTAAGCACATATGATAGATGGCTTCAGTCTGTGATTTTTTCTAGATTTTAGGTGGTCTATTAAAATTTTAGGGAGTTCATTTCGAAATCAGATAAAAATTGGTAAATTTCACAATTTTAATGAGAAAATCTGTTATGATAGTGAATTATTGAGCAAAAGATTTAAGGAGAGACAGATATCAATTAAAACATTTTTATCTTAATTCAAAGTTGTCTCATTGTGGTTTATCCCTAGATTTTTGTTTATCCTTATGTTCCATAACGTTGTATTCGAAAGTGGCCTCTGGGCTGGGCCTGCGACTCACCGCGACTCACACCACACCTCGACCTTCGACAACATAATTCCACCCATGTCTGCATTACTACAAACTCTATAAATAACAAAGGACTACCAGCCTCATGTGCTCTCCGGTGGCTCGGAACATGTTTTGTAATTTAAAACTGCTTTTCAGACGGTAAGTAGGATTTCTAGAGTCTGACTGGAGCCGATGACCATTCCCAAATGGGAAACTTGTTCACCAATTAATTACCTGCTTTAACGAACTCGTCGGGCACAATTTTCCCGGTTCTTGCAAAGAGGGAGGTGTTTTTATGGGGGTGAGATACTCTCTTAACGACGAGAGCTTCGATCTAATAGCATTGTGTTATCACACCTATATGACAGACAAGTGATGTTCACTACTTAACGAAGCAGAAACGCGGCTTTTGTTAGCAGTCCCAAAACTGAGAAGATCTCGAAAAATTCCGTATCTCATCTCATCTCTGTACAATGAAGGTGTTAGTGTCATCGGATGAAACGGGCCTAGTAAAAGAGGTAATATGTCCTAAAGGAACAGATACCTCAAAGAAAGAAGGAGTAAAGCCGACGTCTATTGAAAAGGTCTGCCTAGAACCTTCTGGTTCTATGAAAGCAAGAGTACTCAATATGATAGTTTTGGAAGATTATTTGGTAACCTTAAGAATTGACGGTGTTGTGTGTCTTTACACTATGAGTGACTACACATTAGTTAAACATTTGAAGTTGTCCTCTGACAAGCCCATCTCCTTGATCAATTATTCACAGTTTGGGTGCTTTATAGCAGCATTCGAAACCAATAAAGTCTTCATAATGACTGTTTCAGATGATCCCGTGGAGCTCAATTTACCCGTCGACTTGCCAATAGCGACATTTGTGGCCAATCCTTTCAAAGATGGGGAGTTTGCTGTCGGAGGAGAAGAAAACGATGTGAAATTGGTCTCATTATTCGAAAAGCCAAACGAAAGTTTCATCAAAACCAAGTTCGACCCAAAAATCGTCTTTGAGGCAGAGAATGTTCCTAATGATTTTTTGGACTTGAGAGTACCTATAAGCGTCAAACATATCAGATTCATGGAAGAGAATAAGCTCCTTTCAGTTACCAAATATGGTCAATTACGTATATACGATACTACCATTAGGAAAAGACCCATTCATGATTTTAAAATTGGTACCAAACCCATAATACAGGTGGTGATTTCCGAAGACAATGCTATTTTGAGCGATACAACCAGTTTGATTGGAAAATATTCCCTAACTAAAATAGATGCAAATGCCACAAAAATTAATTCAGCATCAGCTGGAGAATTGAGGAGACCTTCGGTTAAGTTATTGGGTAAGTTCAATGAAGGAGGAAACACAGGTGCTACCCACGCAATCTATAACTTTGAAGACAAGTATGTTGCTACTGGTGGATTGGATAGATATCTCCGAGTTTTTGATATCAAAACAAGAAAACTTGTAGCAAAGGTATACCTTGGCACTCAGATATCTGACATCATCATTGTAGCTGACGAGGAAGCAAAATCCGAACAGGACGTGAAGCCAAGCAGCCACAAGAAGTCCAAGAAGAGGCATGAAAGTGAGGGAGATGATGATGATAGTGATGAGGAGGATCTTTGGAATCAATTGGAAAGTGACCAAAAAACAGTTACCACTAGCACCACAAAAAATCTTAAGAAAAAGTCCAGGAGGGTTTAAAATTATGTGCCACTTTAGAATACGCCTAATATAGTTCAATTCTGTACCTCTAAGTCTTCTTCGGTGACTCGATTAGGATCACTATTACTAGTATTGATAATGCTCATACACTTCCACTCATTAAGGTAATTGCATTTCCATAACCGTACCTTGCCGTCATCTCCTGCAGTACTCAAGATAGTGCCGGTCATATTCCAGTTAACCCTCCACACCTCACCATTGTGATCATTCAAAGCAGCAATAGTTTCGATCTTGAGCTCATTGTCGTTTGCTTCAACTGCCTTGAAGATTCTCGCATATCCATCCTTACATCCGGTGGCGATCAAGTGATACCCCCGTCCCATTGATGGAGCCCAGCTCACCGATCTGATTAAGCCGTTATGCTCGGGAAGATTTCCAATCTTTTTGTACTTGACACCATTATCATCATCCCCAGAAGCATCGTCACCTTGCTTGGAGTCGTTAAAAGAAGAGTATATGAACCCCTGATCCAAGGCTATTACGATGAATTTTTCACTGGTCGTAAACTTGGCTGGGCACCACTCAATGGAAAAGCTACTCTGCAAGTTCTTAGCTGGGAGCTGTGAATTCAAAATCGGAATCTCTGTGGTCAAAGTCCAATTGCTCAAATCAGAAGGATCAAGAGAATCATAAATTCTTAATATGCCGTCACTTCCTACACATCCCAATTTGAATCCTAGGTGGTTCGGGGCAAAAACAGCATCATATATGGGCCCATAAGACTCAAAAGCTAACGTAGCTAATTTCAACCATCTTCTACCGGAACCTTGCAATTCGTCGGGCTGCTCTTGCCATATTTTCACAGTCCTATCATAGGAACAGGATGCGATGATTTTGGAGCTCGAAAACTCCGGGTGTGCCCACGATACTTTGACTATCAGTGAATCGTGGGCTTTCCACAGGTCGTTTAGCACCCATGAATTGGTGGCCGAATTCAAGTCAAACACCTTGATGTGTTGGTCAGATGATACTGTGGCTATATGACGTCCATAGAAGTCGTATTTGATGTCGTGGACCAACTCCTCGTGCCCAGTGATAAATGGTTTCATTAGGTGGTAGTTAACAATCTGCCAAAAGTTTCGCGATATTCTTGACGAGTCGCTCTGGAAATTTTCAGTATTGGATTGTTGCAAACGTGTTGAAGAACAGATGTTTGGCTGGATCAAGCTTTCACTTTTGGTTGTGTCACTAGCCATGATCACACCAAACAACCCTATAAAGACGTCTGTGGCTTTTTCAATCATTGGCTACTTGATAACCGTTACGTTGATCCCACGTCTTGGAGACCTGTTTATAAAAATAGGCTTGAAGGGTAAGGATATGTCGAAAGCAGGGTCTGTCAAAGAGATTCCCGAGTCCATGGGGGTAGTGAGTGCAATAACATACTTGCTTGTGATGTTTGGGTTAATTCCTTTTGTATTTTTTAAGTACTTGGTTTCGTACTCCAACTTGTCTAATGAAACTTTTCAGTCCAATAATTATTTGGATCAATACAATTCGGTGGAGCATACCAAGTTGTTCCCCCACAACAAGTTATCGCAATACTTGAGTGCTATCATATGTTTGCAGGGTACTATTTTGTTAGGGCTCTTTGATGACTTGTTTGATATCAAATGGAGACATAAGTTCTTTTTACCAGCTGTGACATCGCTACCATTATTGATCGTGTATTATGTGGATTTTAGTGTCACATCTGTGGTGATTCCCACTTTTGTGATTAGCCATATACCGTATGGAGATCTTTTGCTTGACACACTCAACAAGATCATCAAATTGGGCAATCATATGGTAACTTATGTGACTGGACTTTCTTTCAGCACTTTGGGCTCCGACTACTTAGTGCCAGAAGGTACCCCCAAATTGCTTGATTTAGGGGTTTTCTACTATATCTACATGTCTTCTATTTCGATCTTTTGCCCTAACTCCATAAACATCCTTGCTGGTATAAATGGGTTGGAGGTGGGACAGTCGGTGGTTTTGTCCATAATATTCCTCATCAACGATGCGTGCTACCTCGCTTCCCCAGACGTGACAAACGCTGCCTACGACCTGCACTTGTTTTCGGTGATATTCTTGTTGCCGTTCTTGGGGGTTTCTCTCGGGCTTTTACATTTCAATTGGTTTCCATCTCAGGTATTTGTGGGCGACACTTACTGCTACTTCAGCGGAATGGTGTTTGCATTGGTTGGTATTCTTGGGCACTTCTCCAAGACTTTATTGATCTTTTTCCTCCCCCAGATTCTCAATTTCGTCTACTCAGTTCCTCAGTTGTTCCACATAGTTCCTTGTCCAAGACATAGGCTTCCCCGGTTTAGTGCAAAAGATGGCCTTATGTACCCGAGCTTCGGCGAAGTCAAGCGCACTACCGCCGTTTCCAAGGCTATATTAGTGGGATTAGAGAGATTCAGGTTAATCAAGCTCGACAGAGACGAAACCGGTAAAATCGTCAGGTTCTCTAACATGACTATCATCAACCTCAGTCTCGTTTGGTTTGGGCCATTGAGAGAGGACCGTCTATGTACACTAATTCTCGGCCAACAGCTTGCCCTTGGGATCACTATGGTGCTAGTGCGGCACACAGTGGGGCCCTGGCTTTTTGGCTACGACAACCTCAACTGGAGAATCAAGTAAACTTCAGGTTGGAATTTATAGAATATAGGCTTATAATAATTTCAGTCCGCGCACACTAAATTTACTCTCCAACAATCTGATCCTAGCGAGTGCCAGCTTGAGTTACGCCAATTATGCCACCTCCACCGCCACCTCCGCCACCTCCGCCACCAGGAGGCATGGGTGGACCTCCTCCACCTCCACCAATGCCCAATATGTCGGCATCTGCTCCAGTGCCTCCAGTCAACAGTGTTGGAAGGGACGCACTCTTGGGAGACATCAGGAAGGGAATGAAGTTGAAGAAAGCCACCACCATTGATAAGTCTAAGCCCATGATAGATGCTAAGCTGGCAAGCTCGGTGTCTGTGGCCCCAACACCACAAGCCTCAATGCCTGCCACCACTGCTTCCCTGCCTGGACCAGCAATTCCTCAGCTTGGTGATATCTTTGCTGGAGGAATGCCCAAATTGAAGCACAAGGATAATAGGGCAGGCAAGATCCCTCAGTCGGCTCCGCTGATTCCGGGCTCGCTTCCACCAGCTTTGCCGGCTCTGCAATCGACTCCAGCGTTTCCATCCGCAAGACCACACAGTAAACCGCCACCAGTGTCACCAAGTGTCCCACCAGTTCCCTCCCATGTGGCTCCTGCTCCACAAATGCCAGGATCTAGGCCACAGCGGAAGGTGTCTTCACTGGGCCAAGCGCCATCGGTTCCGTCCTCAGGCCCTCCCCCGATTCCAGGATCACTACCACCGCACATTCCCAGCTCGGCACCACCAGCACCACCAGGGCCTCCTCCGCCGCAGCTGTCATCGCTTCAGGTGCCAAGATTGCCTCCTTCACGCCCACTGAAGTCTGGTCATCTTCGTAGTAGCTCGAGATCCTCAGCTTCTTCGTTTGAGGACGTTGTGCCTACAGTCCCCTCTATGCCTCCACCGGTACCTCACTCGAACGCACCAGCAGCACCAGCAGCAGTCCCTCCAGTGGCACCTCCATTGCCTGCTATGGCTGCACCACCACCACCACCAGTTGTACCACCACTTCCATCGGTGTCGGCACCACCAGTTGCACCACCAGTTGCACCACCACTTCCATCGGTGTCGGCACCACCACCACCTCCTCCACCACAGCCTCTGAAGGCCACTTCTTCGCCTGCGGCTTCTCCTTTGGCTGGTGGTTTACCTTTCTTAGCAGAGATCAATGCAAGAAGAGATGAAAGTTTCGTTGTGGACTCCTCGAGCGTCGAAGCATCCAAGGGCTCATCGCCTGCTCCTACACCAGCACCTCCAAGAGTGCCCCCTGCACCTGTGGGTTCCCATCCCCCAACTCCAGGCTCAGCACCCCCAAGAGCACCCCCAATACCTTCAATGATGCCTCCCAAAGCGCCCCAAATTCCAAGTGCTGCTGCTCCAGCTCCAAAGGTTCCTGCTGCTATGCCACCAGCTCCAAAACTCCCATCAGCTGTGCCATCAGTGCCGAGACCTCCACCTTCGACAGCACCTCCAACCCGTAACGTCCCACCCTCTGCACCATCTACTAAAGCACCTCCAATTCCACCAATGTTTGGGGCACCGATGCCTTCTAGGGACAACGTCTACGGAAATGAAGATAGTGGCAACGAGTCCGAGTCCGAGTCCGACTTCGAGACGGGCCTGGATGAAGAGAGGTCCACACCACCCGCACCACCAGCTCCATCATTCCCTTCAATACACCCACCAGTGCCACAAGCACTTGTGCCATCTAAAGCTGCCCCAAGTGCTCCAGTAACAGAACCACCATTGGTGCCTCTGTCAGCACCACCGTCATCAGCGCCTGCTCCTCCTCCTCCAACGAGCAAACCTCATAAAAAGCTAGCTCCTCCTCCACCACCTCCAGGCTCCTCTTCTTTGGATTCACAACAACATGCTGGCGAGTCATTGAGAAAGATACTGGCTCTGGCCTACACCATCAATACATCTATAAGAGGAAATGGCACAAGCTCCTCATCTAGTAGAGTGAAAATACCGGATACAACCAGGTTTAAGTTCATCAACGCCAAGGCCATTCCTCATCCTAGAAGGTTTGAGGAAAATGGTAAAATCAAGTTATATCCCAGTGGAAGAGGTTCCTCTGTTCCCTTAGATTTGAGTCTATTTACTTAACTGAAGTGTATTTTTAAGGTTATATGGTATTAAATAAAATGTTTACGAGTTGGGGTCCCATGTTTGAACTACCTTATCGTAAAACGAACAGGTCGTAATTCCTCTTGGACCCCAGTCCCCGCCATAGCACATACTTTCATGATCTCCCTTGAAATATTTGGACACTACAAATTTGTCTTCTTGAACGTCCACAATACGAGCTCCATCATACATACAACAAATCATTACTCTGTTATCATTTTTGAGGGGAGAGGGAACGAGTCTCCACACACCACCTCCCAAATTCTCTTTGTGATGAACAATGGGAAGGTAACCTTCAATTAACGTTGGATTCTCCTTGTCCATCACTCTGAGGTCAAGAATTCTTAAGTTATCGTCATACGATCCAGTCCATATATGATGGGGATTGCCTACGTTCCAGTTCTGTGATGCTGGAAGCACAGACACGACACCTGCTTCATGGTGCCGCGTACCGGTCGACCATATTCTATCCTTTGTTCTAATATCGTGTGCAATCAACCTCGAATCATCTCCCCCAGTAAATATGACGTTAGATAACTCGCCTAGTTCTCCAAACGAACTGATCCAACACTCGAGAGTATGTGACGAATTGAAGTACTCTATACTGCCACTCTCTATATCTATGGAGCAAACCTGCCCATCTGTGCATGTGGCAATAATCGCATCACCACTGTGATTGAAGCTCACTGACGTAGCTGTGTCTTCAAAGACATCGAGTTCTTGAACCAAAGACATGGTCATATCACCTGGATCAAAGTTCCAGAGTTTCACACTCCCTTCATTATGGCACGTACATACAAGCTTCCCTCTGATTTTTAAGTCTAAAACAGCCGATGTGTGCTCTCTTGTTATCAACTTCAAATCTCCTGCACCGTTCTCATGCTGATATATGTCAATTGATCCGTGCTTCTGGCCACTTTCTTCAAGCTTATAAGTGCTTATAAATACTATGGACCTATCCTCTGGATAGTATTGAATACAGCACGGTGGAAGCTCTGTGTTAAATACCTGAAGCCTTTTGCAGCTATTCGAAGAAGACATGAGATGAGAACACTTCCAAGCGAAACTGCGAGAAATGTTTTTTTGAATCACTTCGAGCATGAGTCTCTACCAAAGGTGGATGAGCTTGCCCTTTAAAGCAAGAATGTATATCAGTGGGTCTACATTGGTTGCAGCTTTTGCCGCTGACTATGTTTTGGGGAAATTGGAGACAGAGGTGCAAGCTAGAAAACAGATTGAAGAGGAGCTTAAGAGCAAGCCCTGAGTGGTCTTATTGGATAGGCTACATGTAAATATTATTAAATATAAATTCTGAGTGCTAATGTCATTACTTAAAAACTACGATTTGATTCACGTTATAAACTAGTTAAGAAAGCCCTTTTTCCTGTAATCCTTTCTCGTTGAAGAAATAAACTCGAGGAATTTAGCTGGATTAGAATCGATACCTCTTGAGTAGACGAATCTGGAGGCCAAGTGGGAGGCAAACAAAGCCTTTAAGTAGGTTTCAGGAACTCTTTCAAGTATCTTTTCAATGCCGATTTCCTTCAATAACAAAGGTGGCAAGGAATCTAATAATACGGCATTTCTGAATTCGGTGTCTTCATTCCACAACTCTTTGGAGTTGGCCAATTCGTCTGCCAATTTGTTGATGGTAACGGATAATTTATCGGACAATTCGGTGAAGGTAATCCCTGTGTCCTTCTTCAAGTTCCACAAAACCTGGAATTCATTCTCTGCATTTTCAACGATGATACTCTGCACCTGCTTGACATACTCCTGATAGAATTTTGGCTTCTCATTGGTCTTTGAGTTGACACACATGTTACTCAAAAATCCCTTGTCGTCAAACGACAATGAGGCTAAGACTTCCAAAGAGGAAGATGTAACACCTCCTTTATTGGTAGATGCATCTTTGAAGATCACACAGCCAGCGTGTTCCAATAAAATCTTAGCAGACTGGGTGATGAACAAGTTAGCACCCTCCACAATATATGGAATAACAGACTTGCCAGTTTTACCGTCAATCAAGTCATGAACGTTATTGGTGTCAATGGCAGCAGGTCTACCACCACATGGAACGAACAAATCAACTAAACCATCACCGAAAACTTCTTGGATCTTCAAGTGGAAGGTGTTCCTAAATGAAACTCCAGAAGTTACGATGTATCCATTTGGTAGCTTGACATCAACATCATCGACCAACACTCTGTAACCATCTTTAGACAACTTGGAGATATCAAAGTTATCGATCATCTTTCTTTCCTTGGCTAACCTTAACAATTCCGTCTTGTTCAATCCATGGGGATCAGCAAGCACACCAGAACCATCAACAATACCAACGTACTGCTCATCTCTGGACAACAAGATCTCATTACTTCCTAAGTCACCATCTGGTCCACCGGTTTGAATCTTTTTGATGGCAGCATTGTCAATCTTCAATTGTTCATAGATCTTGTTGACATAAGCTCTGACGGACAAACTGGTCATACCATATTCATCGTGTGGAATACCACCAATAGTTGGGGACTTTCCGGTCAAGAATGACTTCCACCATGGAGCACCTCTGCTCTTGGCATGTAAAGTAGCCCAGTCAACATATCCTGCGGTACCTTCATCTGGTCCCAAAAACAAAATTTCAGGTTTGTTGTATAAGTCGATGTAGTTGTCCTTGACACCTGGAATGTTTTGCTTCAACAACAAGTCAATCAAAGCATCGATATACTTTTGGAAGTTAGCTTCTGGTCTTTCTTGTGCGCTACCTGGGTCTAATAATATAACACCCTTTGAGCCACCTTCCGGAATATCCTTGTTCTTTCTTTGTTGAGTACTGGCTAAGTTGTAGTTCTCGTCAAACAAGTTTCTTACGTTGACATTATAAGCATCATCAGATCTAGATCTAACGATTCTGATACCACCTCTAGCGATATCTCTGAATCTGATGTGGAAACCTCTGAATTCACTTCCTACAACGAAGAACATACCAAATGGAGTATCAGGGTACTCGGATTGTGGTAAGAAAGATGGGTCTAATCTGAAAGACAAAGCAACCTTAGTGGAGGTGTAGAAGTTAGTCTTCAAGATGTGCTTGTTGAAGGTGTACAAAGCTCTCAAAACCAAAACATGGTGTTCGTTCTGAGAACATTCACGACTTAAAATCTTTTCAAATTCTTCTTCGCTAGCAAAGGGGGTGATCTGACTGATTCTTTGATAAGACAAAGTCTTTTCCATAGAGGAACGAATGTAGTGAACATCAGCAAATTGACGGTACAATTTCTTGACAATCTCTTTTCTAGATTCGAATACTTCTTGGATATAGCTTTGAGTGTAGGTTTCAGCTCTCAATCTCTTTCTTAAACTACTCAACACTTCAGCATGTTTAGTGGATTTTGTTGGATCCAATAAGGAGGTCAATTTGTTGTATTCTGGGCCCAAACGATTCAAGAAATGGGTAACAAAGATAACACCACAGTGAGCATAAATAGATTCTTGGATAGACAATTCACCCTTGATAAAATCATTATGGAAGTAGTTGTAAGGAATTGAATACAACAAAGAAGCTTCCTTGATAACCTGGTAGATAGACAAATCGACAGGGTTTCTTTGGTGCTTCGAAGTGATATACATGGAAATCACTGTCACACCATTAGAAAACTGTTCAACGTACTTTCTGGTAACTCTCAACATATAGTAGTTAGTCAAATGAGTCAAAGCCGAATTATATCTAGAGGCAGATTTCTGCTTGAACCCAATGATAACTCTGTATTCCTCAGAATCTTCAATTGGGTAATGTCTAATGACTGGACCTGTAGTATTGAGGACCCCGAGGATTATCTCTTGATACAATTGCTTGGTGTTCTTAGAAGCAATCTTCAAGAAAGTGGAGTCACCGATCTTATCAATATCAGACTCAGATGCCGAAACATTTGGATTTTCATAGTTGTTCTTGTAAATAAAATGGCATCTGACCAATTGGTTTTTGATCAGTTGGTTCTTTTCGTATATCCCTGCCAAAATCGGGTCAGTTCTATAGTTCAAGCTGGCAGAGAAATACTCTGCTCTATAACTGTTAGAAACCGAGGAGGATGGGTCGATATACTTGTCATCAATTCTGGTTTCAAAACTAGACTGAGACGACCCAGACTCTTTCACCGAAGCAGTATCAAAGAACACAGCATGGTCTTCAGCCTCACGCTTGTATTGAATTAAAGGCTTATCGGAACCAGTCTCATTAGAGTAGGCCTGGACCTTACAGGCGTACAACGAATGGATATGGCTGGCAATACCTTCGGGGGATTCTCTGGCGAAAAATACATCGTCAATTCCTAACGATTCGTAAAACCACTTGGTTTCAGACTCGATCAACAGCTCAGGGATAAAGCCAGTGTTATCGAGAATATCCAAAACTTGGTCAAACTGCTCTTTTTTGCCACCGAAAGGACGATCCACATAATCGTGCTTGGTGCTTACCACCGACGAGGTGTTGGAAGGAGTTCTATTCAAACTCAAATGTTGGATTTCTTGATCTAAAGACATCATGGTTTGAGACTATCAGATGTAGAAGTGAAGAAAAGGGGGGAAACAGATTTCAACGAATTGTGCCAAACTATTTCTTAAGTAGATGGGCGTTGTAGATGGTTAATTCTGTGGAGTAAAGGAAGATTTATGTGGGAACAGCCTGTATTTATGGTATCTTGAAAAGTTTATTAGCCAGAGGCTGTATACAGGAGATCCCCCCGATTATCGAGCCCGGCTATTGAAGGAGCTGGAACACCTAGAGAATTCCTAGACAGGTTCCGAGAGCTAGCGCCCCACGGGATAGGTACAAGCATATACAAGAGGAGAGACGAAGGTGAGCCAGAGGACACAAGTACTGGCGGTTCGGCCAAAATTCATCCTCAATCGAACTCTCGAAACGTTAATCCCGCTATTTTGTGGATGTGGATGTGCCGGAAAATTAGTTCCGATGGCCATTTATTGACATTTTGAGCAGGGTTGTGGCGGGTCACGTACCGCTAATTGGCAAGGTCAGCGGTATGGCTTGGCCCAGCGGTCATGTGGACTATGAGGGCCCCACCTTGGCAATTCTCCGGGAATTCCAGCCGCAAATGTTCAGGGTATTGTGGGGCCTTTTTTGGACAATTGTTGCTGCTCATCGCAGCCAACTGAAAACAAATGCCATTTATTTTCCCCAGATTTCGGGAACTGCAAGTGGGCGCGAGGAGGGGAACAATGTGTGTAGCAGTAGCGAGCAGTGGTGAAGGGCGTTGGTTGGTAGTTGGAGCCGACATTGCCCGTTGTTGGGAAGTCCAAGACAGGGTGTCCGGTACACCCTCCGTAAAAACCGTTTGTTGATCTCACTTCTAGGCCTTCTGGATTTTTGCCGCTGTAGGATTCTTGGCTCAATAAGTCCTGGACAACAGGAAATGCGTTGGGGCTTTACGTTATGCAAATGTCTAGGTAACTTCGGAGAACTGGATGCCGTTTATAAGAATACTTACTAGTAAGCATATGCTAAAAGTACTGGGTCGATTCTTGAGTGTTGAGTTTGCATTGTATAATTGTCTCAGTGATGTCCACAGCATTCACTTTACGGATATTCGAATAAGCATATTTGATCGAATTTGCAACACATCTTTAGCTTTCCGACAGAGGCACTTGGTCGATTCTTCAACACATCTTTAGCTTTCCGACAGAGGCCCTCCGCAGATTCTTCAGTGTTGAGGTCACAATAACCAATTGGCTGAGAAGTTCTATTGTATGCCGTTCTATTTAGATATTTACAAGTAAGCGTAGTATCTGATCAATTTTTCAACACATCTTTTAGGTTTCCGAATGGAAGCACTTGGTCGATTCTTTCACTATTGGTGAAAAGCATGGATAGTCTGTCGATTCCACATCCCCATCCTCCAGTTGGTGGTAGACCAAATTCCAACAGCTTGATATAATTCCAATCTGGAATCAATGCCTCTTGGTCGTTGTAGTCCAGCTTAGACGCTTGTTGAATTTTGAATTTTTGAAGTTGGTCCGTGGGCGAGTTCTCTTCTTCGTAAGCATTGATGTACTCTTTACCCTTGATGAATAACTCGAATCTCAAGGAGATGTCGTATGTGCGTGAGTCGTAATGGATGTGAGTCGATTTGGATAGTGGGGAGAGTTCAGCTGGATGATTATATATGAACACTGGCTTGGTGGAGCTTTTGGATATCGGCTCTAAAAATATCGAGGCTAAGTTGTCCAACAAAATAGCAGGTGATTTCACAGATGGAACTTCAAGCCCCAATTTCTCATGATAAGCAATGAGGCCCGGTGAATCCAACACAGCTGGAAGCTTTAATTGCGATCTTTCTTCAAGAGTTGGAATGAACTCGACTTTGGTGAATGGTTCAGTAAGGGCCAGAAGCTTCGGAAGCGTCTCTCGAAGAACAGTCAATCCCATGTGATCTCCTTCGATCTCCAAGTTCTTATGCAAATAGGAAAACATCTCCTGAGTGAGCGACATTAAGTCATCCAAGTCGGCAAAACTCTGGTAGAACTCACACGTAGTGAACTCTGGATTGTGAGTAGCATCCACACCCTCGTTCCGGAAGCTGCTGCCAATTTCAAAAATTCTCTCGAAACCAGAAATAACTAATTTTTTTAGCCATAGCTCTGGAGCAACTCTCAATTGAAGGTCCGTATCTACATGGTTTGACCTGGTAGTAAAGGGACGAGCGTTGGCACCGGTCGAGTTTCCATTTATCAATGGAGTCTGAAATTCCATAAACCGCTTGGAGATCAAGAACTGGCGAATCAACTTGATAACTAAATTTTTCACTACAATTGTTTCTCTTGCGTGAGGACTCACTAAATAGTTCAAGATCCTATTGGAATTTATGATCTTCTTGTCCGACAAGTGCTGGGGTAAGACCATTGACTTCAAGCAGGGAGTTAAGATGTCAATGGGGCGGGTCAACTTCAACAGTAGTTCTCCGGTATTGGACACTGAAGGGTGCCCCACACAGTTGATATAATCGCCTTTCCTAAGGACATGATGGTGCTCTACGAAAGCATCCTTGGGCAAGTCCATCATCTTGTTGTTTGCCATTATTTGCACCTTGACAAAGTCTTGTGCCAAATCAATGAAATACAAATATTTTCCATTTCTTCGAACTGACTGGATCTTTCCCTGCAAGTTCACCAATTCAGGATGCTTTTTGGATGGGAACTGAGTGAAGTCCACAGCCCCGAACTCACCAATAAACTCGTCCACCCGGAGCTTGCGGTCGTAGGTTTTGGGCAATGATCTCAACGGTGGATAGTAGTTACGAGAAGTGTCTTTCGATATCACCAACTTCCTGTTTCTATACTCATCGTCCTCCAATTCAGATGTGGCCAGGGCACCTTCGCCAACCGAAAACGAGGAACTAGATGCATACGATACCAGTGATGATTGAAACCGAACCGTCGGACGCGGCACCAACAATGACAGGGCAATCCATGGCCTTTTTATGCTTAGCTTGGCTAAACGAGACATCTTGGAGTTCGAATTCGCAAATTACAATTTGGAAAATTAAAATACTAAAAACTGTAGCAGTGTTTGACTCTATATCACTATATACGTGTGCTTTGTTTCGTCCAAGGCAACTCACCGGTCTCTACATGTTTTCTACACATTCTCTCACCATCCATGATCAAACAACATCGACACGGACTCTCCGTTGTGGATTCGTCTGATGGCCTCTGCTAGTATTCTCAGCACATCCAACACCTCTAACTTGTCACCCAAAACAGCCGCAGTTTGGATTTGAGGAACGGAGTTTGTGGTGATGAGTTTGTCAATATCAGACTTAGCGATTCTGTTGGCGGCATCCCCACTGAAAATCCCATGTGTTACCAAAGCGTACACTTTCCTAGCACCCTGGTCCTTCAACAACCTGGCAGCTCTGGTAATGGTATAAGAAGTATCGACCAAGTCATCGATTAATACACACACACGGTCCTTGACATCTCCCACAAGCATCGTGGTAGCAACCATAGTGGTGGAGGATACCCCACAAGTGTAGCCGCCACTGGTATGACGCAGCATTGGTGATGCTTGGGTGGAGCTTCCATTGGAGCCTGAGGCATGAGGAGGTGCCTTAGCGACTTTGGCCCTTCTTTCCTTGTGTATCAACGCAAACGAGCATCCCAACGCATCCGCTATTGATGTGGCTCTCTTGGCTCCTCCACTGTCCGGAGACACGATCACACAGTTCTTATAGTCAGGTATGTAGTCGATAATATATCTCTTCAACAAGGGCTTGGAATATAGATTATCTACTGGCACGTTGAAGAAGCCCTGGAACTGAGGATCGTGCAAGTCCATGGTTATACAACGGTCTGCACCAGCTGTAGTAAGCAAATTCGCAATAAGGGTACCATTCTGTGCAACCCATTGCTTGTATCCACTCTCTGTTCTGCCATAAGCATCCACAGAAGGTATATTGATGGCAGCAGAGTTGGTTATGATTGCTGTTGGGGTGAGAGATGGAATCTTGTTAGCAACCCCCGCCGAGCTGGCCGCATCGTTGTTAGCATTGGGCATTCTCATGTTGTTCATGGTAGCTCTACTGAGCAAATCAGTACTAAAATTGGCTGACAGTGCCACAAGGTTCAACGGAGGTGGGGCCGTGCTGAATACATCCACAGCATCATCCCTCAAAGGTTTGGGGGTCCCCGGGGCACTTTCATAAGTATACTGATCTTTTTTCACTGTCACCGATGGAGCACCCGTCAAAGAAGCGGCATGGGGCACATCTGGTTGACGAGAATATGGAAACAAAGGGAGCACTGCGGTGACTCTCCGTGCACTGGCCGTTTTACAGGCAGCAATGGCAATCAACAACTCCATGAAGTTATCATTTACTTCACCACATCCCGATTGAATTATGAACACATCCTTCTCTCTGACAGAGTCCTGAATTTCGATCGAGGTTTCACCGTTTGAAAACCTCTTGGACACAAGAACTCCTTGTTCGATTGTGAGAACCTTGCAGATACTTCTGGTCAAGTTGGGATGACTGGAGCCGCTTAAAACAACTATATCCCTCATGATCAATGAGATGGGACTGTGAGAGAAATGTGCGAAAGATTTTGAATTATATTCCCAAATTGGATGCGTAGATATAGATGAAGCGTAAAAGATATGAGCACTATTTTGTGGCCCTGAGTTCATGGAAGCCTAGTACCGAATTTCGTAGGACCCGGACTGTGACAGGTACTTTACCCATTTGACTGTACGATAATTGGTCTTCTCCTGAATCCGCAAGTAGTTGACTGATAACCCTGAGCATGAGAACATGTCGATAACAAAGTCGAGCTTGATGGGTGGACGGTTCCACTTGATGAGCAGATGTATAGAATCATCGGAGAGTTCAACTTCGGCCGTTAATATATGCTCTTGGCCTCCGTAAAATTTGTTAAACTTCCAAACGATGATGTTCTCTCCAGCTTGGAACTTAGATTTGCCAGAGGATTCACTAGTAAGATGCCTCTTGACGCCCTCTGGTGTTGGGATACCAATTTTCACTTCTGTGGCACTCACTTTGGAGGGAAAGAGAGACTTTATCAGCACCTTGTACTGGAGCCTGGTAGAGCCCACCTGTTGAACCTGTGGAATCACTTTGAAGGGTAGATTGATGTTCAGCACGCTGTTGTAAGACATGAGTTGGAATTCCCCATCTGGGGGAATAAACTGTATGACTCTGTTGGTGTCGAACTTACTCAATTCTACGCATTGATGGAATTTACAATCTTCAAGCACAACATTGTTCTGGTTGCTGTTCCCTGCAGCGACCGTGTCCATTCTATTGGTGGTTGTACTGGTATTAATCACCAACCCGTCATCGTTCAAACCAAACTGGCACTCCGGCATGCCACTCAAGTGAGTTTTCAAGAGTATCTTCCCGTCCACGTAGGCTCGTATAATCTCCGACTGTTCATTGGTTAACACGTTGATTTTCTCTTCCACATTCACAAAGATCTCGTTTCGCCTGTACTTAATGCCCGGTTGTCTCCAGGTGATGTTCAGAAGTGCAGCACTGATATCACCACTCTTATTGGAGTGGAGCATGAACGAGCTACCTATTGATTTTCTCCTCGACAATGTAGTGTTAAGTTTGAAGCCATCGGATACGCTTACTCCAGGCAAAACTGCCAGCAAGTAAGCCGGCTCAAGGTTTATGGGGTAGCCGAATTGAACTATCTCATCCAACAACTGGTAGATACCGAAAAAGTTGTTGATAACAAGCTCGTCAGTTAGCACCGAATTGGCACCAAAAGTAGACTTCAACAAGACCTCGAGCTTATAGAGAAACTCGAGAATTGTGGCACAGTCCTGGTTGGATCTCGTGACCGCAACAATCCACAAGTTTCCTGACTTTATATAGATAAACGAGGTGGATCCAAGTGTGAGAATCGGTGATCGTACCTCTTTACCACTGCCGGCTTTATTGTTGGAGGAAATCACTTGGATGCGAAAGACGTCCGAGACATTCCTCTTGATCTCGTCTTTATACAACTTCGACATGAGCACATCTCCTTTGCCGTCGAAGATAAACAATCCTGTTATCATTGCTTCGGTTGTTTCTGGCTGAGTTTTGACAGTTCAACGCGATTTCCAGATTTGGATGGTGGAGATCGAGATGGAGTAAGTTTCAGAGAGATAGAGATAAACGATGCAGGAGAGGGAAAACGTACTATAGCTGAAGATATATGGGGGTCGGATACTTGATTTGTGGCAGCTGACTCTCAAACATTCTAGTAGTATTATTAGTATATATCGTATGGGTGCAAGTTTATAGCCCAGCAGTCTCGAGCTTGCTTTTTTTGTTGTGTTGTTTCTTCCTATTATGATTGGCCTTCTGGGCTTTGTTCTTGTCGTTGTAGTTGTAGGTGGCCTTCTGTGTGTTTCTTCCGTTTTTCTCGTTAGGCTTGCCTTTGTTCTTGTCTTGTTTGGGTTTACTTCCAGCAGGGCCGCCATGCTCCTCATTGGAGAGCACCAACATCTTACCCCAGTCCTCTATCAAGTTATCTGTCCAGCCAGTCTGCTCCTTCATGTACTTTCTTATGGATTTTCCTCTACTATCAGGCTCGAATGGTCTTATTCCCTCTGACTGGTACACGGCATACAAATAGTTATTATTATTCGTGGAGTCCAATGGCTCTCTTTCCTCAGTATGACTGCTGTTCTGCTCGTCGGAGACTCCCGGCTGTTTTCCCGCAAAATACTTTTCGAATTGGGTATATATTTCGGGGTCAGCCTCTTCGTCGTCCTCAAGGGTGCTCATCGCAAGCTCCATGGTTGCCTGTTTAAGTCTATCATCAAGACTATTGATCTTGATGGATCCATGCTTGTTTTTTTGTTTGATAGTATTGAATTCTTCGTTCTCCGATTTGAATCTGTTTCCCTCTCTGGTACTAATTGTTGCCTTAGGTGCTGGACTTGGAGCTGGCTGAGGTTTAGGCAACTTTATCTCGTTAACAACGTTTGGATCCTCGAGTAATATGTTGATTACACGCTCTACATCATTTGCATTTTGTTGAAGAACTGCCTTGGCCTTTTCTGGCCCTATATCAGGGAATATGCTCATCAAGTTGTTCAAATCGTCCTGAGATGGCTCTTCGGCAGATGAAGCTTCATTAGGAGCATCGTAAGCTGTGTCTGGTATAATGAACGACAACTTTTCATCTACACCAGCAATCAATTCGCTGAACTGAGGTGATATAACCACAGAGCACAACAACGGACTCAAGATCATCATTGAAGGCCGAGTGATATTTTGACTTTTGACTAGTTTTGCAACTTGTGTAGCTGGCAAGCTCACCAACGAAATAATCATTGCATCCATGGCTGCTTTGGTATGCACACCCTTTCCATTCGCATACACCTTCTCCAAGATATCCACCCATTCTTTGTTCACGAACTGTTCAGCAAACTGGATGGACTTCTTTTTGCTTATTGCACGCTCTGATTTACCACTGGTCAAGTTGACAGTTGTCTTGGACGATATTGACTGACCCAAGAGCTCTGCTAGAGTGTTGAGGTCTTTTTTGGTGAATTTTCCATTAAGCATTAGGTTTTCAAGATACCCATGAACTGAACTAATAGAGCTGATGTTACCTGACTTCTTGTTGTCATTGAACTTAGACTTGAAACTGCCATCCACTAGACCCCTTACAGTGGTATGATTTTTGTTGACGTAGACTCCAATGAAATACCAGATCGATTCCCCGATCAAGTTAAACTTGAGCAAACTGTAAAGTTTAATGACATAGAAAACCAGTTGTTTCAACTCTGCCTCGTTGTTCTGGATATCTACATTGATAGCACCGAGAGAAAAGATCTTGTTCTCTTCATCGTATGTCTCATATAAGTAACTTTTCAAGAACTGAAAAAGCTGTTGCCTGGATTTGATAGTCAAATACTGGAAGTTCTCGTCAGCAAGAAACTGGAAAAGCTTGATGTATCCTTCAAGCAAGTGCACCCATATCACCGGATCTTTGTCTATCAACAGCGACCGCAAGGAGAACGGAGGATACGACGGTATTGGTAATGCTATCTCTTGACTCATCTTCACAGTTGGTTAAGATTGAGAGAATCGCGGCTCTACAAAATTGCAAAATACGGATGTTGCAGGCTCTAAGAAAAGATATGAACGGCAGCGAAGAAGTTACTAAGTAAAGCTATGTAAAAAAACTCCGGGTGCTCGTAAAATGCCAAAAACAGACCTCAATTACAGCAATACCGCTCGGATACGCTATCTTCGTCAGATGCAAACGTCTGCTCATCAAACTGAAAAAATGCGAATATAAAACCTTCGTATATCTCTACATCTTTGCTATGGGCTGGTTTTCATTTTCTAAGGCATCGTCCCCATCAACTGTCTCTGTGCAAGTAGACCAACGGTCTCATCAGCCATTAGGGCTCTCTCCCGAGGGTACCGACATTTCCCATACTTTGAACCAAATCACGGGTGACCAAGAAACGTTGACTGTTAAACAAGAGAAGGCCAAGTCGGTTGAGGAAATGAACAAAGCAGTATCTGAATTTGTAAACAAAAGACCACAAAACATGTTTGTTGTTGACGGGGAAAAGGAGATAAACGAGAGTATAATCTGCACCAGCAACGAAACTGGTGGCAAAACCTGCTTGAAATTACGGTACAATTCCATCCAGCTATTCAAGCAGATGCAAAACTTAGAGTACTTTTGTTCGTTGCCGGATGACATTGATGCTACGTATTTTGAATGCCGGAAGATCAAGTGACTACGATTACCCCTTGTAAAAAAAACCCATCTTCACTACACTTTGACTTTTTAAAGGGTATATATTGAATAAGATATAATGAGAGATAATAAAACATAAAACATCGCCGTAAATTTCCCTGATTCTACTTCTAGAACAACAACCCTACTGCAAGTCCCAAACCAATGGTGGGAATGCTCAACCAGGAAATGCCGTTGGCACGATTTTCACAATCAATAGATGAAAGATTGGTGAAATTCGTGTGATTACTCTTGTTGTGATGATGGTGCTGGCCCTCGTTTTTGTAGCCAGACAGGCCATCATCCTGACCTTCATCAACGTCGTCATCAGAGCCATAGACGTCGTCCATGTCGATATCTCTTTTGCTCCTGGATCTAGAAGCCCTCAACACCTGCTCAGGACTGTATTGGTAATCGTTAGCAACGAAAGTCTTCAAGTCCAGATCTCCGTTTTGGGAATACTCTTGCTCTAAGCTTTTTAACCTAACATCAGTAGCAGCATTGATATTTGCACAGGCAAACTTGGTCAAGTTTGCAAAGTGAAACACCACCGATTTACCAATGATATTGGATTTCGAGTTTGTGTCAAGTGACAAGTACGGATCGTTGTACTTCTGTTCAAAGCACGTAGTATCAATGCAGCCATGCTTGCCACTCAAATCTCCCACCTGACAGTATGCATCTGTCTTTTGGGAATCACACTCTGAAGGGGCCTTGTATGGGTTAAAGTGTAACCCGGCAGCTTCACAATCACCGTCAGCACCAATAGGAGCCTCGTGAATATGGTACTGGAACGGACCTCCTTCTGCCGGCAACTTGGTCACATCTACGTGAACATTGACAGTCTTTCCCTTTTTTGCTGTGAACACAACGTTCCCTAAAATCTGCTGCCCTCCAGAGGGAAAGTCAGCAATAGCCACCACATCAGCCGGGTTCCTTTTTACCTTAGGAGCCTCTTCCGCCACCACAAACGATGCAGTCAAAGCTACAAGTAATGTATCTTGGAATCTCATTGTATATGTCTATTTCTACTGTAATATGCTCACCTACTGATTGTAAAACTAATCAAACTATTTGCATCCAATCCACAAATTCCTATATTTTTCGCAGCTACTGTTTGCAGCCCAAATGGGAAACCCAAACAAAGCGACGTGGAAACACCACTTCCGAACTTCGGCCATTGGTATTATATGAATGTATGAGTTACAGTGAGTGTATATTATGAATGTATGAGTAATCGTTAGGTTCTATTCGTTAAAAGCAATGCATAGATAAATGATGTAAAATAGGGGAAAAGTGTGGGGCCCGAGGCAAGAAATAAAAATATGAATGCAATGATCGGGAGTGGTCCAGTCAACCACAGTTACACCATGAATGACTCTCCACAACCGCAAGTACCCTTCGAGTTAGGATTCTTGAAGATGAATCTCGAAGACAACTTGTCCTCTAACCAGTCCATTTCGGAACCGACGATTGAAAAAAGAGCTTTCGAGTCAATGAACACTTTTACGCCGTCTTGCTCGACCAATTCGTCGAATTTACCGGCTTCATTGACATATTCTAGGTTGTAGGTCAATCCAGAGCATCCTCTATTTTGCACTCCTATTCTGATATACTTTCCTTGTGGTTTGGCCATCAACCCTTTTAAATGGTCCACTGCATTAGGAGTGAGCGATATGATGGCTTTCCTAGGCTTCAATACTCTTCTCTTTTTCTTGGGCTTCTCTACGCCCGCCGTGGGGGCGACAGTTGCGGTGGCAGCGACCACCGGCTCATCCTGCTGACGAGTGGGCTCAGGGGTCTTGATTTCTGGCTGTGGTGTTGCTTCAGGCACACTTACACTGGAAGCAGTGGTCACTGTCTCCAACGGCTTGGAGTCTTTGGTAGACTTGGCCTTGAACCTGGAGGCACGAGATCGTCTCAACGGCGTGGTTTCTTTATGTTCGTCTTTGTTCAATTTATAATGGTTCCATTTGGATCCTTGTAATGCATTGGTTGTGTCAACAGAGTTTCTGGACTTGATTGTGCTCATGTTGTAGTTCAAGCTGGCATAAAAGTCGTTGGCCGGCTTTCCAGTAATAGGGATAGTTTGAATGAACCTTCTTCCAGCTTTTTCTGACGAAGTTGAAGACGATACCGAGGTGGAACCGGACGTTGGTGATCCAACTTGCTGGTGGGAAGACGAATATCTCATCGACCGCTTGGCGGTGGAAATGGTACTGGCACTTGTGCGGACATTGAAATGTGATATGGACCTGCCGAACGTGGTCGTTACTGGGAATGTACGTAGCATAATGGCAAAAGATCCGATTAATAATGTTTAGTACTAAAAGATTTTCTTGCCAAATTCTTTCAGAATGTGAGGAGCACATTGTGTGAGTGCACGACGGGTCATTTTCTGGTAAGCAATTTTTTGTGGGCTGCGATTGGCTGGAGGACTAGCAGGAATAAGCGCAGTGTGATAGGGTGGACTAGAGTGGCTGGACTAGAGTGGCTGGACTAGAGTGGCTAGGACCAAAGGTTAGGAGTTTCATACCCCATGTCTACTCCTGCATTCCCTATGTTCTAATCTTTGGATTCCTATGTTCTAATCTTACATTCCCTATGTCTAATCCTACATTCTCTACCAACAGTCTTTCGTATTCCCTATATACCTAAATAGCACTGGTTTCTCTCAACAACCAGCAGTGGGTCAACGAGTCCTTCTCAAAGTACGGAGAGAGTTCGGTCCACACGGTACGGTGGTAGTCGTTGAGCCATACTTTCTCGTCGTGAGTCAACATAGACACCTCGATCAACTTCTTACAGAACGGAACTTTAGTCAAAGTCTCAAACTCATAGAACTTCTTGTCGTTGTAGACCTTATCAGTTTCCTTGACCACCATATCGTTCTCTAATCTGATACCGTACTCTCCTTCTTCGTAGTAACCAGGCTCATTGGATATTATGTTACCTGGTTGAATAGAAGTGGTGAATGCGGCAGGTCTCAACCCAATGCTTACGGGACCTTCATGAACATTCAAATATGATCCAATACCATGAGATGTACCATGTCCATAGTCCAAGTTATACTTCCATAAGTGCTGTCTGGCAATTGAGTCCAAGTAGGCTCCCTTGGAGTTTTGAGGAAACTGCAACGCAGATAATCCAATCAATCCTTTCAACACTAAGGTGTAATTTCTCTTCTCCAAATGGGAAGCTTTTCCCAAATGAATCGTCCTGGTGATATCTGTGGTACCCTCCAAGAAATGCGACCCAGAATCATTCAAGTAAATGTTGTCAGGGTTGATTAATGAGTAGTTGGTGGGAGTTGGTTTATAATGAATAATAGCAGCATTGGCTCCAGTGGCACTTATAGTGTCAAAAGACAAGCCCACAAAGTTTTCTTCTTCCATTCTGAACGTCGTCAATTGTTTGTCGGCTTGAACCTCATCAATCATTTCATTTTTACGAAGTAATTGGTCTTCCAACCATGCAAAAAATTTACACAATGCCCTACCATCCTTGATACCAGCCGATCGGGCACCTTCGATCTCTACCTCATTCTTTATGGCCTTCAAGTCTTCAATAGGAGATCTCGAAAGTTCGGTAAAGGAGCATTTCAAATTCCTTACCAATTCCCAGGAAGCATTCTTGGTAATCAACAATCTTTTATTCTCTAAGTTGAAGTCTTTAGAATAGTTGAAGATATGGGCCCAGAAGGATTGGTAATCCAATACGGCAATGTTGTTCAAAGTCAAATACTCAGATACGTCCTTATCAAATCTTGAAGAATCAACAAACAATATCACATCTCTGTTGGCATTTATGATCAAGTAACTGTAAAACAATGGGTTATAGGTAATATCGGCACCTCTCAAATTCAACAACCAAGCAATCTCATCCAAAGCAGTAACTACTAAAGCATCACCATTGTTCGCCTTAATGGTTCTGATAACCTTATTCAATTTATCAACAAACTCTTCACCACTGTATTTGACATCCAACTTCTTAATCAAGTTGGTAGAAGCAGGAGGTAAAGGCTCAAAGGTTTCCCATATACTAGCAATCAAGTTGTCTTTCACCGGAGTCAATTCGACTTCAGCCTTAGGATTCTTCTTCAATCTAGCGTCTATTTTTTCATTCATGTTCAAGTACTGCCCATAGGTTATCAATTTGGGATCAACACCAATTGAAACCTTGGAGCCCGAGTCCAAAGACATTTGCACGGCATGGTCAATGGCCCACTCTTCCCAACTGGGCTCATTAATAGCCCCTTGCCTCAACAAAGACCAGTTGAAATCCAACTCATTGGCTGCCTGACTGAAGTACCTGGCATCGGTCGACAAAGCAGCCAATCCTTCGGGACAGCTGTTCATACACGTGACGTCTCTCGTGATAACTGCCACACCAGCACTTCCTTGGAAGCCGGATATGAAGCTTCTCTTCTGGTCAATGGCAGAAACATACTCCGACTGGTGCTCGTCTTCACTGGGAACAATGTAGACACCCAAGCCGTACTCCTCCATCAAGCGTCGCAAATTCTCCAATCTTTTGGATGTGTTGATCTCCTTGTTCTCTGGCTGGCACAAAGTGGAAGCGTCAATAGAGAAAACCGACCCTTTTCTGCTCCCAATCTTGGTACCACTTCCCGTTCTCTTCAAGTTGATTTGGCGGGCAATCATGGAGCTTCTTCTGTTGGTTCTCGACAACAACCCAGGTGAGCATGTGCAGTTGTTGCACTGTGCTCTTGATACTCGACGCTGCATCATCATCCTCTGTTTCTCTTGGTTTCGCTGTAGTGAATAAACGATGTATAACCACTCCATTTTTGCTTTCGCATTTTTTTATGACATGCTTTGCACGGCAAGTAGTGTGCTTACCGGCGATTACAGGACCCTTTGTAAGCCAGAGACGGCTCTTAGTAATGCGACGTGAACCTTAGTAAGGCAAAGCTGGTGCCGGATGAATGACACAGCTTCGGCCACATTACTTCAGGTGGTGGTAATACGGTTAGGATTGTTGGTCCGATGAAAATTATTGTTCTTCAATGGAATATGCTACGACATTCGTATTCGAACATCTCTGGCATTGGCCACAATTTGGCCAATAATTATCTAAGAGGTTACCGAGGTGCCGAGCTCGCGGTGTGTTTGAGACTGCCAGGTGTTTACCCTTATAGCCGTTGGGTATTTGGGTCTGGCCGATATCTACGGCTGGCCGAGACCTGTGTGGGCTCGAAGTGGCAGATTGTCTGGAGTGAACCGAGAGCAAAAACACTTTTTGTTAAGCAATTTACCCCCAAACAAATCCTATCCTCTTGGACTCCACCTCCTGAACCACCTCCGGGTGTCCCAGGCCCAGAAACAGCACCATTGCTCCTCCGTCCCTCCTTTGTCCATCTTGTTTGCAGCCACCTCGCTAGTTCGTGCCATCGCGAAATATCTGAAGATCCAACGATGGTAACTTTGACCGAAGTGGTGGAGGTATGTATGGAGCAACCAGTGATATAGACATCAATACTAACAACACTGCAGAAGGTTGAGAAGTTGTATTCGACTCGGGATCCTGCCGAAGTGCAAGCTCTCCAGGGTGTGCTCCTCAATCTTCAAAAGCAAGATGATGGTCAATTGGCCAAGTCTCTTCTCGAGCGTGAGAGCCGTAATTGTCAGTATTTCGGGGCCCTAACTTACAGTGTGGTGATAAACAATACCAGAGAGTTTGAGGAGGCCCGTCTCGAGCTGCTCAAGTCCGATCTCGGTGCTCTTCTCACCGTTGGTGCATATGACTGGGTGGTGGTGAAGAAACTAATATCGAACTATTGCCTATTATTTTCCTATAACTACAAGCACTTCCACACGGACCCGGTGAAATTCCTATTGCTATGCCTAACGGGCAAATCGGAGTTGGATTTTTCTGTTTTAGACGGACGTTCGCTAGCAGTAGTAACCAACTTCTGCTCCATCTTAGTAGAAGATTTGATAAAGAAGGAACAAATTAACGATCTCCACGAGGCCGTGTTTAATCAAATATATCCCTATGTGTGCTCCATTTATAAACACTTAAACTCGTGCCTGATGGGCTCCATAGCATACGCCATCCACGAAGAAAGTCTAGAGTGTCTCAACTCTTGGGTTTGTTACATATCCATGTCAGAAACCCAATCGAAGATACGATACTCCGAAACAACAGAGCTCACTAAATACTTGTTTGGTTTCTTGGAAGGCTTGTCGTTCGACAGTATTGAGTCTCTCGAGTTGATCAACAAGTCGATATCTGCCATTACCGATATTTTGGAGATGAGCCCAGGTATGTTGGACTATGAGAAAAAACAGTACTTGAAATCCTTGCTCTTTGAAAAGTCGAAATTTGGTGATCGATTTCTTGAAGAAATAGCGTTCAATGAAGATCTCAAAGACCAATTCGCCGACGAAATCAGCAACTACGTGAACTTGTGTATAGTGTTTCTCCTGAACGATATGCTAAACATGACAAGGCATTTGACTGAGCCCACAAATCAATTTATCTTGAATCTCTTGTTGAAATTAACCAACTATGGTGCCATTCCAATGATCGAAGAAAACGTCAGTGATCAGTTTCTTACATTTTGGGAAGAATTTTTCAATGTCTTCATAGATGATGAAGATACATTGGAATCTTTGTACAGTGATGAGAGCATGAAGTCTGAGTTTTATGGACTAAGAAATGGTATTTGCAATGAAGTGTGTAAAATTTATTGGGACAAGATTAAGCTTCCTGATCCAGAAAAGCTTCAATCTAATAAATCAGAATTCTTCTACTACAAATCTAACGTGGGTGACTTTTTTTCAATTGTTTATTCCTTGTTAAAGTTACCATTCTATACTGACTTGATTGAGTTAGCCGCTTCTAAATTCAGATCCACTGAAATAGACTTAAACGGCTTGGAATCGGCGCTTTTCATATTGTACAAGATAAACGACGATTCTACGTTTTACGAAAGTCAAAGCAATATGCTTCTTGAACCCGTCAATTCATTAATGGAAGGGGGGCTTCTTGATATACTTCCTAATTTGACTCAATCTATACCCAACTATCAACACATTGTTTCCACGTTTGTTAACTTTATTGCATCCATACAGTTTTACTTGAAAACTGAGTATGGCCCCAAATATTTGGGCAATATATTAGATTTCTTATTTTCCATCATCATCAACTCAAAAGACCAGAGACTATCATTGACTTCGTCGAAAACCATTCTAAGTATTTGCCAGGAATGCAGATCCAATTTGGTGGTGTTTTTACCTACTTTAAAGGAGTTATTGAACGAGATGATCGAAAATGTGCAGTTTGACAATTTGATCCGAACTCGAATGACTAATGCATACGTATCCATTGCCCAAACGGCTCATTTGAAACTGCCTGCTGAGCTCAGTCTGGTGTTGTTTGACCTTTTGCAAACAATTCAGGTTAAATCAGCTTACTACATGAGCAATGGGGAGAAATTGGAAGAAGCAACAGAGGATTACCTTGTCTCTTTATTGTCGTGTGTAACTGAAATCGGAAAGGCCAGTGTGTTGCCGGAGGATCTAGAGGTTGTATACACACAAGATGAAGCAACCCTGGTGTCTGAATTCTGGGCTAATGAGCCCTCGATCAAACCAGCTATATTGAAGATTATTAGAGACTACTCGATCGATTTTCCAGCATTCCTCAACAAATCATCTATCACGGAAATCTGCTGTCATATCTTCAAAACTGGTTTGAATGAACCCATAAACAGCCCATTCAAGTTTGAATTACCAGTTATTTTCAACTTCTTGGCTTTGAAAATTCAACACTGTGACTCGAACTCCTTGTATCCCATTTTCAAGCTTATAGAAACTATCATTTTAACTAACTATAATTTGTTAGATGAACCAACAGTCAACGAGCTTTTGAGCACCGTTTTCTTGCCTCATTTCAAAAACCATGATAGCAACAGCGACCCGGACATGTTGTCGAGCTCTATCGACGTGTTCACGGGCATGCTAGAGAAATGGCCCTCTTTGTTGCTCTATTCAAATTTGCATTTATTCAAGGAGATTCTTTTCTTCAACTTGAGCCTTTACAAGTCAAGTGAAATAATCATTATCAAATCTCTACTGAAATTTTGGAGTTCAGTGATAACATTGAAGAGGGGTAATGAGCAAGATCACGGAGTCGTAAGGACCATACTAGCTCAGGAAAACCTTGGTAAAGTCCTAATGCAGGAGTTGCTCAGCTCGTTCTTGAGCAAATCCAGGTCTTCGTTGGAATACTACTACCTGGTTTTCCGATGCTTCATTTCTAAATATCAGATATATGTCAAAAATTGGCTTCTAGAGATTCTACCTACCATGCCTTTGGACCATGTCAACGATCACGAAAGGAAGATGTTCATTGACAAGCTTCTTTTGACTCGAGGTCAAAGACTGGCCAATGACGTATTGAAGAAGTTTTGGTTACAAGCAAATGGACTTGTTGAGTTCAATTCACAGAGCTACTAGATCTCCATTTGAAAACAATTCATTCATTATATAAACAAATAAACCTAATGAACTAACAAATAATACACGCTGTTAATAGTTTTGATTTCACTTTTAGCTTCACAAAACAGCTTCCAACTTCTGGATTAAGAAGTCACACTCACTTACAAAGTCGATGTCATAGACAGCCATAGCTTGGTATCTAATTCTCAGTTCTCCGTTGTATGTATCCAGTCTAGCTTTCAATCTGAAACCGTATTCCTTCATGATAATTTCTCTTCTGATAAGTTCGAATTCAGGATCGCCTTCTTCCTTCAATTTCCACAATTCATTGGCACTTACTCCAAGTATTTGCAGGGCTTCTTGGTCGAACAAGGTAACCCATAATTGGTCAGTGTGGTCCAGCAAAGAACAATTCAAGATATATCTGTAAGTAGGTTCGTCATAATTGACATCACACTTTTCACATCTCCAAGAACCACCCTGTTCACTGACTTTCCTATTACATGTATTTGTACTTCCTTCAGGCTTGTTGACACACGCAGGGTAGCAGAAATTGTCAGCCTTGAAGAAGTTGATAGTAGCTTTGATGGAGAAGTAATCGGGTTGTTCACCAGTTCCCAAGTTCTCCTCCTTGACTTCGCCAATGGTCTTTCTGGTCTTGATATAGTTTGCAGAATTGGAAGCGCTATCGGTCTTCAAAGTTTGGAACGTCTCGTTAGCCCCCTGGTTATCATACCATCCCTTCAATTGGTAAGCCTCGGGAGCATCAGGGTTTGGCAAGATAGACCCAGTCTGCGTCAAAGTTAAGCTCCTACCACCAAAATCCTGGATCTTACAGCCCTTGAAAGCTACTACGGTACCTTCACTCACGCTGAAGTCAATGGCAGAAGCATTCCATAATCCAACTGTAATGGAGAAATTCGAGTCGTCAACTATATCAATGTCTCTTCTGTCGAATGGCTTTCCAGTAGCTTTAGAAGTGATTTGAAAGGCTGGTTTAACTTCTCTTAATATTCCGATAACATCAACTACGGTGTTTGGCTCAGCACTCTGGATTTGGTTCAACTTGGTGAAGTTGAATTTCAACTTTGGAACATTTCCGTTATTAGCAAAACACTCTTCCACAATGGTGTCCCTATCCAAGGACAACTCATAGGCATGGCTCAATCTAGAGAACTGAGGTTTGGATGTCTGGATTCTAGCTTTACTGATATAGTATACCTTACCGTCTTCCAACAAGTTGTACATCTTCTCAGCTATCTCGTTGAAAGCAGTAGCTCTGATCTCATCGGAGTCATCTAAGAAATTCACATTGAACAACTTTCCAGACCCCTTGGCATTCTGCCAAGTTCTGAGCTCTCCCTTGAAAGAAACCCTAGCTTTGATGACCCAATTGTTCTGGTAGGGTGACAACAGCTCAATGGAACTGATTTTCTGGCCTTGGAACTCGTCTCGGGCAGTCTGCTGGGCAGGCCCCGAAGACACGGAAACCTGCGGCTTGTTGTCGGACTTACTGAAGTAGTTCTCCTCGGGATGCTCCTTGAAATACTCGGCTATCTTGATGGTATCGTGGGCCTCACTTTCAAACTTGGCCTGCACCATCACAGCATCGTCAATCAACGTGTAAAACTTGGAGGGCTCGAAGCATGAATGAGCCAAGATCTTGATCACCGAATACTTCTGGAACCCGTCGGCTTCCAACTTGTCGACAAGCGACTTGTCCAACAACCCGTGCATGTTATACTTGCCGTCATATAAAATCACTCTGGACTTTCCCTCGTAGTGCTTCAAGTTGATGACCTGCACGGTGAACGGTGTTTTGAGGTAGTTTTCTCTTTCGGCCACCGAGTATATCTTGGGCAATACCCCGAAGTCAACCACTGATTTAAACGACATGGTGTAGCAAAGGTATCAAAAAGCGATTAGTGTCGTTATGATTTAGGAACGCGCCGAGTTTCGCGTTGCGTGTGGAGGTCGCGGTCAATGATGGATGTCGCGGTCTGATGAGTTCCACTGATGAGTTCTACTCTGATGTCGCAATATTATCTGACTATCCATAAACTGTTTGGTGAACTATGATTGTATACACGTAAATATCGAACACTACAACTTGAACTGCACGTTGACGGCGTTAAAGAGTTCGTCCCTGTCGTTGACCTTGACGGCCCCGCTTTTCAACAAAGCCTTGGTCAAGTCGTCGATCAAGTCGTCGCAGTTCTCAATACCAATACATAATCTGATCAAGTCTTCGGGGAAATCTCTTTCTTCTCTGGTCTTGGCATCGATAGATGCGTGGGACATCTTACAGGGCATGGAGATCAACGAGTTGACACATCCGAACGACACGGCAATCCCGAAAATGTCGGTGTTTTCCACGATCTTTTCCGACATCTTGATGTTGCCGGTCTCAAAACTCAACACTCCACCAAAACCCCTGCACATGCTCTTGTGTAATTCGTGTTGAGGATGTTCCTTGAGTCCAGGATATCTCACCTTGAACCCGATGTTACTCAAAAATTGGGCAATTTGCTGACAGTTTTCTTGTTGTCTTTCCACTCTGATGGCCAAGGTCTTCAACCCCCGGCACAACAACCACGAGTCGAAGGGAGACAACCCACATCCGGTGGAGTTGATCACGAAGGCCACTTTTTCAGCTAGCTGAGCTGAACGGGTAGCAATGATGCCCGCCATGATATCGTGGTGCCCATTTAGGTACTTGGTAGCGGACTCGTACTGTATATCCACACCCAAATCCAAAGGAGTCATTAACACAGGAGACATCATTGTGTTGTCGAACACAATCACCACATTTGGGTTGATTTCACGGGCAGCCTTGCTGATGGACCGGACATCAACCACCTTGATCAATGGATTGGTGGGACTTTCAAGGAAAATCATCTTTGTGGAAGCTGTTACTTTGGAGATAATCAACTCTGTGTTTGTGGTGTCGTAATGGTGGACCTTCAAATCTCCCTTGTTGTTCAAATACGTCAAGAGTCTGTGAGTGCCTCCGTACAAGTCATCACCAGCAATGACCTCGTCTCCAGGACTTAATAAACGAGTGATCACATCCAAACACCCCATACCACTGGTCACAGCAAAAGCATGCTCAGCTTTCATGATTCGTGCCATGTTATTCTGTAAGTATGTTCTAGTGGGGTTTCCGGACCGAGTATAGTCGTACTCTCCCATGTTATCTAAGGAGGGTTGTTTGAAGGTGGCAGACTGGTATAATGGAGGAACAGATGCGTTGTACTGGTCGTTGCTCTTTGAGAACACCAACTCTGTTTCAAGGCTGTATGCCTTCTTGGTCTTTGGAGGCATGATGAATATAGTTGAAAAATCTCTGGCTTGAAATATATTTTTCTGAGTCAGAAATATTGCGAACTGATGAGCACAGCTCACGGGACCTGGATATTAGGCTGAAGTAGGTGTCTTAAGGGGGTGTAGATACGTAACGACAAGGGACATATGGTAGATTGTAGGTCAAGTAATGTATAGGCTTTGATTGTGACAATGGACCGGGTAGGTGGCCGAGTGAAGCTGACTTGTGCATTATCAAAACTCCGATGTGGAGTCAATTGCGAGTTTTGATAACAGATTTATTGTGATGAACATACAGAGTTGATTGTGAAGGATATACAGAGTTGATTGTGAAGGATATACAGAGTTGATTATGGCGTAAAGTCGGAGTTGACTGTGACCCATGTAGACTCAGATGACAGGCTTTACGGAAGACTCAGATAACAGGCTTTCTTATAGACTTAGATAACAGGCTCTCTTATAGACTCAGATAACAGGCTTTATCGTAGATTACAACAGATTTTATTGTACATGCCGTGTAACACAGATAACAGCTTTAATGGTGACTCGGTAACACAGTTCATCAGGGTTTCACATCTGAACGTCTAGAAAACTATCAGCAGACCCAATCGCTCCTGATCTTTTGTCTACTGTTTCTAAAGTATATTTCCTATGAATATCGGAGGAGCCATCTCTTGACCCTATGCTATTGATTGTCTACAAGTCGGCTCTTGTAAATTTCCTCATATCAGTTGGCTTGTCTCCCAACAACACCTTGGCTCCACTGAATGGCTCGCATGATTCCCTGCCACTTACAGGACCACACTTTTTCAATTCCTTACCTGCTTGTAACTGCTTTAACAATTCCACGGTTTTAGGGCCAGTCAAATCTTCAAAGTAGTCGTCGTTGATGGCCAACATTGGAGCATTCACACAAGCTCCTAAACACTCGACTTCTTGTAGGGTGAACAAGTTGTCCTCGGTGGTCTGACCTGGCTTGACCTTCAAGTGAGACGTCACGGCTTCCATTATTTCGTCGGATCCACACAACTGGCACGGAGTGGTGGTACAAATCTGTATGTTATATTTTCCCATTGGTCTTCTATTGTACATGGTGTAGAAAGTGGCTACTTCGTAGACTCTCATTGGAGGCATATCCAACATCTTGGCCACATAATTCATAACAGAAATGGAGGTGAATCCCAACTGACGTTGTCCCAAGTCCAATAATGGCATACAAGCACCTTTTTTATATTGAGGTGGGTATTTAGAGATGATTTCATCGGCTCTCTTTAAGTTTTCTGCAGTGAACTCAAATGGTAAATTGGGGTTATCCACTTCTTGGTTTCTGTGGACAGATATGATAGAAGAGAATCTCTTGCTGGAGAGGCCCATTGGTCTTGCCACCGGACCAGTGAATGACTTGACCAAATGTTTAAACATTGCTGGAACTAATAGTTGTTTAACTGGAATCCAAAAAACTTTTTTCTGTTTAAAATGCGTAAAACTGATTGACTGGCATTTCATTGGCTGAAGGCCCTCGCAATGTGAACATATAAGTAGAAGGAGGATCTGACGACATGAGAGAAGATTAGAGTCCGCATCTTAGTCATGGATGCAAAATGGGTTTATTCTGGTGTAGTTGGACAGAGATTCTGGTTTCTCTTGTTAAACTTTTATTGTGCTTTGCTTTCGGGAATGCAAAATTGTGCACGCACTCACTTTTCACTTCACTCTTACTGTTATTACGTTTACACACCTATTTCCCTACTTGGGACTGTTGGACATTCAATTACTGGGCCAATTACGTAGCCTCTTCCTCTAGCTATCAAGAGATGAAAACTTTTAGTAATTGAATTTTTTCATCTAATTGTGATTTTTACATATTGTAATGTTACTTTGCCCAAGTAACAAAAATTTTTTCTTTGTTAGATGATAACTTGAGTAAGGTCACTAAGAAATAGCATACCACTGACACCAAAAGCTTTGACAAGACTAAGTTCAATCTGAGCATTGGTATCAATTGGAATTAAGTGTAATTAGTAGTTTTGTTTCCTATGTCTTAATTTAAACTACGTTGATCCCCTTTTGGCGTACTTCACATTCAGGGTAGTGGCTCCAAAGATTTCGGGCCTCAAGTAAGCTATGATATCCAACTTCATTAAGAGGGAAACAGATAAACTCTGCACAGTGAGTTTTTGCACCCATCTTTTAAAATATATTATGTGCAGGAATACATCATTACCTCAACTGTTTCTTTACTTTATACAACACTTATCTTGAAGTCCGTTGTAAATTATCATTGGCCTGCTAGTCGGACATACTCCAAGTACTTTGGGCAAGCTGGCTACTTAAGAAAGTGACTGGAATAAATTTTTTTAGGTGGCTTTATACAGTTTTATTGCACTGTATGAGAGGCATTTCCGAGGACTTGGAACTACACGAGACCTGGTCCCAAAGACGCTGTACCTGGAAAGATTAAGTATACTGGAATAACGTCTGCAATTCTCTGAAGAGAAAAATCAACAGTAGCTTCTTGAAATCAAAAAACCGTATGCCAATTATACATTTGGTATGGCTTTTGTAGCAGGAAACAATCAATCATATAGAAGAGAACAAACAAAACAATTTAAGGTGAGACTTAAGAGGAGATATGAGGTGCCTAAATGTTTCTCGTAACAACTTGGGAATTTCCAACTTTCTTTTGAAGCAAAGGCAACTAAAGCCGACTCTTATCTCCAATGTGCTGAAAAATGGAGATATAAGAACGGGTATGGCTCATAAAATACCATTGTTACCCACTTTCCTGAAAAAAAACCACCCAACCCACTTAACAGAAAACATAAAGGGTACTCAAATTTAGGGCCGCCAATTGCAGTCTTAATAATGATTGATGTTACTTACCGACTCAATTAATTATATCGATATCGAGGACGAAAACAAAACAAACAAAGCAGAATAGTTTTAAGAAATAGTGTGCCACTACTACTCATATGCTACTAATATGTCACTAATACTGAGACATACCCTCTACCTCCCACAAATTGTTCTTCTCAAGCTGCGATGCAAGGTATTTTTACACCAAAGGAATACAACAGTTAGAACAGCTCTATAAAAAATAGAGAAGTTTCCAGATGGAAGTATATAGATACATAATCTACAGTACTGGTGACGGAAAACACTCTAGCATCAACGCAAGATGGAAAAGTAGTCAGAATCTATTTATACTTTTATACCTGCAAAACGTAATTTTCAGCTACAAAAATGTCCATGGTGAAAAGTGCTTGCAACAACAGGAGAGAGACTTCAATAAAACACAGTGTCACAAACAAAACGACTAAAACATTATCTGATACTCATATAGATAATACCACAAGTGGTTCACACTCAATGAAACCCATGCCCCCAACTACAGGAACAACTTGCCTTTTTTTACAGCCATCGTGGTGATCTTTGCGGCGAACATGTTAAAATATTTCGCGAAACTTTTATTTCTGAAAGGGTCAAAGCAAAGACAGAAGAGGTTATACCCATACAGCAAAAATATTCTCGAAGAATCTTCAAATCACATTGATATTGCGGCGGGACACAGAACCAGAGGTCTAGCATAGTAATTTCGAAACTTGCAACCGAAAAGTAATTGATTTGACCGACTTGCTAACGTTTGTCAGCTGTCGCCTTGTGCTCCACAAATTGCATATTAATTGAGTCAACACCCAGTGATAGATCACATATCCTCAAGTCGAAGAGTCATTTGAAATGGACAGGAGAGAAATTTTCCAGACGCCATCTTCTCCATCTCGTTCCACGAGGAGTTTGGACCCTCCTCACCCAAAGGATGGTATGCCAGCACTTTCCACATCCCCAAGGCGAAGAAATAATCAAAAGTCCATATTTAGTGACAGATACATTCCCAATCGGACGGGTGTGGATCTCCAAGCGGCGTTCAGTTTGAACAACAAGGAGATTTTGCCCAACTTGCGTAACAGAGTGGACAGAACCGAAGATGAAATAGAGCTCCAGAAAGAAGAAGAGGCAAATAGGACGTTTTCCACCGTATTGAAGAACGAGTTGTTTGGTGACCATGTGCCAATGGTCTCCACATCCAAAGCTCCAAAGCCCGTGAAGCCTAGACCCAACAGCACTGGGAATCCTGGTGTGAACAACGGAGTCTTTATAAATCAGTCTTCATCGAGATCAAGCGATTCCATTCCTATTTCTGCTGCTAATACTCCCATGCTCAGCCATAATGCCGGAAGCAACACCAGTATACCAACTTCTGGCCGTATAACTCCTCCTCCTAGATCTGGTTCTATTTCAGATACTCCTAGCATAAGTCATCAGGGTCTGAACCCTAACCTTACTCCCGATGACGGAAACACACATGACAGCACATCTGCTACTGATGTCACAAGCACTCTCCGTCAAAAAACAAACCTTTTCACCTACCAATCTCCCAGCAAGAATAGACCAATTTCAAGAGACATTCAGAGTGAAATATATTCGTTGTCGCCAGTTCGTCAAGAATCTCAAAAACTACTTTTATCACCACAAAAGAAACCTAGGAACATTTCAAAAGTACCGTATAGAGTGCTTGACGCTCCCGACTTACTGGACGATTTTTATTTAAATTTGGTGGATTGGGGTCAACAGGATATCCTAGCTGTTGGATTAAGCAATAGTGTCTATCTTTGGGACAGACTGACTCAATCTGTTCATCGTCTTTGCCTGCTTGACACAGAGAAAATCACCAGCTTAAGTTGGATAGGATCCGGAACCCATTTGGCGGTGGGTACCACCAAAGGGTTGGTAGAAATTTGGGATGCTACTAAAATGAAATGTATTCGAACTATGTCTGGACATAATTCGAGAGTAAGTGCACTTTCATGGAATGAACACATTCTATCATCAGGTTCCCGAGATCGAAGTATATTGAATAGAGATGTGAGAGTTGAACAGCATTACGTTAATAAGTTGTTGCATCATAAACAAGAGGTCTGTGGCCTCAAATGGAACGTTGAAGAGAATAAGTTGGCTAGTGGAGGAAACGACAATAAACTATTTGTTTGGGAAGGTTTGGAGACCACCCCAATACATGAGTTCACCCAACACAAGGCCGCCGTCAAAGCCATAGCATGGTCGCCGCATCAAAGAGGTATCTTGGCTACGGGAGGGGGCACAGCAGACAAAACCATCAAAACTTGGAATACCATTACCGGGAACTTGTTAAACGATGTCAACACCGGTTCCCAGGTGTGCAATCTAGTTTGGTCCAAGAACTCCAATGAATTTGTCTCCACTCATGGTTATTCTAGAAATCAGATCATAGTATGGAAGTATCCAACCATGCAACAGATATGTCAGCTTACAGGTCACACCTTCAGGGTCCTATACTTGTCTTTATCTCCAGACGGTGAAACCATAGTAACAGGTGCAGGTGACGAGACATTAAGATTCTGGAGTGTGTTTGAAAAGAACAAGATCGATGAGCCCCCTTCTTCTGTTTTATTGGATGCCTTTCTGCAGTTGAGGTGATCCAGCACCACTCCTTCTTATACACGTAATTTACACTACAATTACACTATCTCTATTGTTATCATAACCTGGATAATTATAATTATATGAGTAATCGCATTTTTTCTATATAAATGCTGAAAATTCACTAGTTGTACTTTTATCAAACTTCAAACAGCTAGCTCGAAATACGCAATGAGTCACGGACCCGCCAAAGATATTTCCCACTTGCTTTCCTATGAAGCAAAGTCCAGAAAGGCTTCTCCTTTAAGAGATTCCATTAAATACTATGGAAAACCCGATATTACCTTTCTCGGAGGTGGCTTACCATTATCCGAGTATTTTCCATTTGATTCAGTAAGTGCCAAAGTTCCCGAAGCTCCTTTCACTCATGGCATTGTTGGTTCGAAAATCCCTGAAGAAGGTTACGCCGAAGTGACTGTGACCAAGGCCAAGGGCCAAAAGAACCAGATCGAATTGTCTCGGTCTTTGCAGTATGGGTTTACCCAGGGCCACACTGAATTGATGGACTTTATAGCCGAGCACAACAAGCTTGTCCATGACTTCAAGTATGATGACTGGGGTGTCATTGGTACCAATGGTAACACAGAAGGGTTGGACTCCATCTTGAGAACCTTCTGTGAAAGAGGTGAAACAGCACTTGTGGAGGACCACAGTTTCTGTTCTTCCTTGGAGGCTTGTAATGGTGCGGGCGTCAACACCTTCCCAGTGCCAATGGATGCTGAAGGGATTATACCCGAAAATCTCGGAGAGTTGTTGGACAATTGGGTGGGTCCAAAACCTAAGTTGTTGTACACCATTCCAACGGGTCAAAACCCTACTGGGTCCAGTTTGAGCGCTGAAAGAAGAAAACAGATCTACCAATTGGCCTGTAAGCATGATTTTGTCATAGTTGAAGATGAACCATACTTCTTCTTGCAAATGGAAACCTACACCCGTGATAAAGCTGCCAGAGCTGGAAAGGCCGTCCACGACCACAAAGAGTTTCTTAAGGCTTTAGTTCCTTCTTTTGTCTCTATGGACACTGAAGGTAGAGTCGTGAGGTTGGACTCTTTCTCGAAAGTTTTGGCTCCAGGTGTGAGATTCGGTTGGATTACTGGGCAAGAAAGGGTTTTGGAAAGAATTATTAGACTTCACGAAGTTAGTATTATGGCCCCCTCTGGTTTCTCCCAGTCTTTGATCAATGGTTTGTTGCAAAAGTGGGGTCAGTTCGGCTACATTGACTGGTTGATCAAGATTAGAGAAGAATACACTCATAAAAGGGATGTTTGTATCGACGCTATCTACGAAAACTTCCCCTTAGAATACACCAGTCTCCTTCCACCCAGGGCCGGAATGTTTTTCACCGTTCATTTTGATGCCTCCAAGCACCCCAAGTTTGAGGAATTTGACGGGGATGTTCTCAAGGTTGAAACATCCATCTATGAGCAAGGTTTGAAACAAGGATGCTTGATGATTCCTGGTTCATGGTTCAAGACGGGAGGTAATTCTGTTCCTCCACAAGCAGAGATTCCTCATAATCCTGCCACAAAGAACTCGATCTTCTTCAGAGGTACTTACGCTGCTGTTCCATTAGACGACTTAGTTAAAGGTCTCAAAAATTTCGGTAGAGCCGTTAGAATCGAGTTCAATGCTGAGTAATTTATATTGATTTGATTGGAAAAGTAAGCAAAATACAAGTATATACTAGATTGAGTTATAAGAGAAATAAATTTAACATGTTCGCATGTATTTCTATTTACAGTTTCATCTTCTCTATTATAAGCTACTATCTTTACTTTTTCTTCATGCCACCTCTCTTCTCCAAAAAGTCTTTGGCTTCATTGACTTTGGTTGCCAAAAATGGGGATCCCCCTTTATCCGGGTGGTTCGCCAACATCAAACGCCTATGGTGTTCTTTCAATTTCGCTTGGGATAATGTGGATTCTTTCAAGCTCAAAATTTGCAATGCTTCTTTGGCAGACATCTTCTGACCAAAACTTCCGGTGATGAAGGTCTTCCCGTTGTAACCAGGCTTCTTGGACTTGAACATCCCAGCAGCAGCATAAGCGACTCCAAATGCCCCAATACCTGTGATCCATGGGTGTTCACCAATCCAGTTGGTAGCCTGATCAAAATACCATTCGGCACTTCCTTCAGGTGCCTGTTTTCTCTGTAAGTGACCCGTATACATCTGTTGCATTTGCTGATTGTCAGGGACTTCGTTACCCGTCACTGCTAAGACTGAGGGCTGCGTATTCGTTGGCGCCATCATAAAGGTGTTGATGACTTGAAAATTTTCGATGTGGAATCGCGAAAGAGCTCCAAGCTTTGGACATGTGTTGGAAAACAATGATAGTTGCAACGGGGGAAGGCGTTTACCTGAGACAGTACCTGCAGTAGAGCCGCATTTAGTTTGCATCCGTTTCGTAACTTATCTAGCCAAACTTGCGAGTCGTAGGCCCGCTACTTGTTGTGTGCACCCGATAGGTGGTTTGAAGATGTCACGTGACTTTCTCAAAATGCCTGGCTGGTCTTTTTTTGGCTCTTGGAGAATGAACGCAAACAACCCAATGGTTCTGTGAGCTTAGGACTGCAGCTAGCCCTCAGCATTCTCCAACCAATCTCTGTAATCAACGGTGTGGAGCGAGATGTCTTGAATCGCATTTCGCATTGTTTACACATTCACGCATCATAGATCAAAACACCTAATAAATGGAGTTAGTGACGAGTGACCAGCTTCTCGAACATGTGCGGTCGTTGGTGGCTTCTCCCGAGTCCCCCGAATCCCAGGAACTGTTTACGGAATATGAGGAATCCTCTATAAATCGGTTTATTCAGAGTTATATTCCCGACTCTATAGCTGCACTTTACACGAGTAACGACAAAATCACGATCACTTCTGAGCTAGACGAGGCAATTGGTGACGACCCTCCTGTGAGAATAGCTATAATCATCAAGCAAAGTGAACAGATTGCCAGTTTGAATCAAATTGAGTCGTTGGTGATTCCTTTGAACTCTTCAGATGGGAACGATGCATTTAATAGATTGAGATCGGTCATTAGTATGGGATTGCTCCCTATGTTTGAGATGCTCAGCTACAATAAGAAGTCAACATCAGACCTGTTCATACATTCAGCCAGGAAGAAGTTCAATGAATTATCCACTTCATTGCAAAATTTGCAGGAGAAGATCCAGGTTCCTGATCTTCTACTCTCAGTGCATCCTACCATCAAGCAATTTAACACAGAGCAGGACAATTTCGATGAGAGGCTTTTGAACGACTCTCAACTTCTCAACGAAGTAACGAGCATAGTCAATGGATGGACCAAGCAAATACAGTCAATCGCAAATTTGTCCAGTAATGTAAATAACCATGCTTCAATTGCAGAGGAAATCCAGTTTTGGAACTCCCTAGATATTTCTTTGAGCTCTATAGAGCAGCAACTACGGTCTCCCCAGGTGAAGAACTCCATCAACTTACTAAACAGAGCCAATAGGTTCCACGTAACATTGTCTTTTACTAACGATACCAATATCTCCTCCAAGATCTTGGAGGTTAAAGCCAATCTTATAATGTGGAAGGATTTCCCTCTCAGTGAAATGCTCGATATAAGCTCCAAAGATGCGGACTGCTTGAATGAATTCAACCGTCTGGTATCCTCTATTTTCAATCACATGAAGAGATTAAGAACAATAAATAATTTTCCCTTAAGCAAAGGATTACAGTTGACAGAATTATTATTGAAGGATGTTCTTGCCAAATTTGCCTATTTGGTGAATAGTCTTAACTTAATGACTATTGAGTTAGATGAGTTCCTTGCATTGTATGATGGTGAGCTATTGAATATATTCGAAACAATAGATTTGAACCTCAAGTATATGGTCAATTTGATAAGAGAATTGTTAAGGAAGCGACAAGAGAAGTTCTTCGTCGTGAGGCTAAACCGGGAAACAGTTGATCAGTTCAGGGATAGGCTAGACTTTTTGAAGACTTTCAGGATGAAACACGAGAACATCATCTTTATAATAAGAAGCTTCTTACAAGACCTTGACCAAGAGCCAAGATTGATTGGAGATTACAATAAATTGGCTGTTTTGAATCCTTTGGATTTTTCCAAACACGGTTCTTTCCAATGGTTCAGTGCTGAACGTCTTTACAACCACACTTATACCCAAATTCAGATGTCTGTTACCTCAAAGCTAAACAACCTTTTTGAAAAATGTCATGATTTCAACGATTTTGTTTCAGTAGCTGAAAAGTATAAATATTTGAAGATAGAGAATAGCTTTGACATCCTGTCCCTAATGAAAGAAGATCTTCGCTTACAAATACTTGAGACAGCAAGAACGGAAGTTATACAAATCATCAATTTCGACAACATCAACAAGGAGAAATCAATAATCTCGTTGAGCAGATTTGTACATAGTTATCAAGCTCACGATACTGACGAAGTTATTTCAGTATTTTTAAGAGCACTCTCTGTCAGAGATAAGCTTTCATTCTATGAAGGAAACTTAATTTCTTTGGTTGGAAAGGATTGGTTTAAGTACTCAATAGGGGGAAAATTGAAAGACCAAATGGTCAAGTTACTAAGCACATATGAGCCAGAAGCGATCTTCAACCAATTCTTGGCCCACTTGAGTGAGTTTGTGAGCGAACACAAAATAGAATTCAAGGGAACTGTGTTTCGGGTATTGAGCAGTAACCAAGGATCAGACCTCATTTTGAATATGAACAATGAACTTCTAAGGATGAAAGACAACTTGAGGTTCTTTCAGAACGTTGGTTTCAAAGTCCCAGTAACATTGTTGATAGAGTTCAAAAAAGTTAATAAAGTATTGCCAGTAATCACTGACTTAAGGGAAAACATATTAACAGTGAAAAGAGTGTTGGACAGAACTTTGAAGAAGGACTATTTTAAAAAATTCGATCCCATAATTGTGGCAGATAAAGCCCAATTGGCTACTATTCTTAGCTCGATGTCCAAGGTACGCTGGGAGCATATACTGCAAGCCATTGAGATACAAGACGTAAACGCCCACGACCTGGTAGCTGAGACTACGTCTCTTGATATAGTTCGTGAATTCCAATCTTTTATTGAGAAGTTGGTACTAAAGCTAAATGGTTTAACACGAGTTCAATCTTTTTTGTCCAAAAGCATCTACTACGATCTCAAGTATTGCAAGTTCGACTCAAGTTCTATCGAGTCTTTCCTTATTCCTCTAAAGGCCAACATTCAAGATTTGTACAATTTTGAGCATACAGAGATTTTGTACAAACAGGTAAATGAAGAGATCAAAGAAATCCTTCTAATGAGATGTAGAAAATCTATTGACAGCTACACCAGGAAATTGTCGACTTCTCTTGATTTTGAGATGCACGGGGTGAATTCGGAGGAAACAGAAGGTACAGAATTTCCCTTAATCCATTTAATGATTGTTTTCCGTAACCAAAACATAACCATTGATCCCTCAATTGACGACCTCAAAGCCCAACTAGTACTGAGGATCAGTCTGATGGTCTCAGTAGTCGAAATGCAATCTTTGCTCATGAATGAAAAGGCTTCGCTAGCAAATTCGGCTTTATCAACAGAACTCAGTCGGGCTATAATTCAAGTTGAGGAATTGGCTCAGGAGATTAGAGTATACTTCAATGACTGGTTAAAAGTGGGAACCTTGATCAATATGAGTTTAGAAAACGATAGTGACCTTAGACGGTTTGCCGCTTCCGATAGTATCGAAGACTGGCGTGAATCTATGCAGATGCTTCTAACGTTGGGGAATTTGTTTGAGAGAGATTCCATTCTTTTTGGAATTTGTAAGATAGACTTAAAAGATGTTCATTCGAAAGTTTACTTGAAGTTCAGCTCAGTTCAAAGATCATTGTCCATAATTTTTGGGGAGGTATACATACGGGAGACTAGCCAGTTTGATGACACACTCTCCAGCACAGTTTCTTCATTGCACTTCAATATAATGGACGTAAAGCACTTTATTGGTAATTTGATGAAATTTATCGAGACTAAAGGCTTGATACAAAATGAGTGGAGAAGGAAACTTGAGTCATTCACGGACTGCTCAAAGCTTTTCCCAAAGCTCAACTTCAAATACCCTAGTAAGTGGATTTATCCCGAGCAACTAGAGAATAAAATTACGGCTATCAAAATTAACTTGGGCAAAAAGCAGGCGACTATAGATGCAAATGTTGAGTTTATCAAATCAAGAATCACAAGCTTTGTAGAGGAGTTATCAGAAAACATTCTGAAGCTCAAAAATGACTGGATGTTAAAAAAACCGATTTCAGGAGATATGAATCCAATTCTAGTCTTGAATTCTTTGAACGGCTTTTCAGGGACTTGTTTAAACTACCAAGAAATGAACAAGAATTTGTCTACAATTACAAAGTTTTTGGGACTAGAGATTCCAGATTCAGATATGGAGACCTTATCGGAGGTGGGGAATGACGTTGACGCTTTCAAGAGCGTGTGGCTTTCCATCAACACATTGAGTGATCAGATAGAGAAGTTGAGGAAGATCAAATGGCTGGATGTTAAGCCAAGAGAGATAAGATTGAAGCTTGAGCACTTGCTAGAAGAATGTCGCATGTTGCCCATAAAGATAAGACAGTATGCTGCTTTTGATGATATTCAACAAACGACCAAAGACTTAATGAAGTCACACAAGTACCTAGTTGACTTGAAAAACCCTAATTTGAAAGAACGCCACTGGAAAAAGTTTCTTTCTGCAATTGGCTCCACCAGTAAAAGCTATCGTTTGATTACATTAGGTGATGTCTGGGGGTTCAATTTACTGCTACATGAGGTTGCTCTCAAATCAATAATAACACAAGCCAACAACGAACACACATTGGAGGAGACCATTGAAAATATGCAAGATCGTTGGAACCACATCACGTTCGATTACTTCAACTTCAACACCAAGCTCAAGTTGATTAAATCGTGGGATTCATTGTTCGAACAATGTAATAAAGATTTGAATGAGCTATCCAGTATGAGAAATTCTTCTAGCTTTGGGGTGTTTGAGCCCGAAATTATTCAATTGGAGAACAAGTTGACCTCGTTTTATGTTATTTTGGATGCTTGGATCGAAGTGCAAAGGCAATGGGTGTACTTAGAAGGGATATTCGAGTCCAAGAATAATATTGCCAATCTTTTGCCGGTGGAGTCCAAAAGATTCAACAATTTATCTTACCTGTTCTACGACATGATGAAAAAGGTTTACAAGACAGAATTGGCTATCGATGTTCTTCTTGTTGTAGAATTTAGACCAAGTTTGGACAAGCTTTTGGAAAGTTTTTCTAAGTTGAGGAGGTCATTGTCTGACTTTATAGAGAAGCAAAGAGAGAGCTTTGCAAGGTTTTACTTCTTAGGAAATGAGGACTTGTTAGAGTTGATTGGTAGCGGTGTCGATTTTGATAGGATTAATACCCATATCAATAAGTTGTTTGCTGGTGTCACATCTATTCAATTCAATAAAGAATCTTCGTCAATTGTTTCTGTCTCAAGCGCCCAAGGAGAGCTTTTGAAGCTCAAAGAGCCGGTATCCTTGGTGACATACCCTAGTTTGGTTGATTGGCTTAGCAAGTTAGAGCTTGAAATCAAAATCTCCATTGCTTTTGCAGTCAAAAAACACCTTGCAGCTGTTCAAAACATGTACGAATCTCCAACATCACAAGAATTGAGTGAACTAGTCGAGGAGGTCCCTTGTCAAGTTTTGTCCTTGTGTTGTCAGCTTGTGTTCACAAAACTTGTGGAGAGTGGAAAAGCTATCAGGGCCAATGTGGATAGAGTCGTAGGGATTTTGAGTACTTTGGGTATAAATTCCCTGACTTTGAAAAGAAGTAAGATAGAGAACCTTCTTGTACAAATTATTCACCAGTCAGATGTGCTTCAGAGCTTAGAAGGTGAACCAACCCTTAGATCAACTATATTATCTTCAGAGCTCTTATACTTTCTCGATGAGCATGAGACGGATGTATTGAAAAGCTTGAAAGTGAAACAGTTCCAGTATACTTTCGACTACGGGTTTGAGTACCTAGGAGTACAACAAAGATTGGTGCACACGCCTTTAGTAAGAGATTGTTTTGTAGCCATGACTCAGGCGTTGGGACAAAAGATGGGGGGCTCCCCATTGGGCCCTGCTGGTACAGGAAAAACAGAGTCTATAAAAGCCCTCGGCGATAGTTTGGGCCGGATGGTTACAGTTTTCTGCTGTGACGAGTCTTTTGACTTCCAGGCAATGAGTCGTATTTTCCTAGGACTATGCAAAGTTGGATGTTGGGGCTGTTTCGATGAGTTTAATAGGTTGGATGAGAAGTTATTATCAGCCGTGTCATCACAAATAGAGACAATTGAGCTTGGATTGAAAAATGAATCTACGTTGATCGAGCTTTCAGGTCAAAATTTATATGTTAAACCCGATACTGGTATATTCATCACAATGAATCCTGGCTACGTTGGCAGGAATGATTTGCCAGAGAACTTGAAAAAGCTTTTCAGAAGCTTTTCAATGGAAAGACCCGATAAAGAGATTATTGTGGATGTCTTATTGGCATCTAGGGGATTCCGAAATACCAAGGAATTAGCCAGAAGCATTGTTCCCTTTTTCCAGGAACTTGAGACAATGGCTTCAACACAAGACCATTACGATTTCGGGTTAAGATCTCTCAAAGCTGTTCTCAACAATAGTGGAAAATTGAAGAGGTCGTTAGATCAAGGAGTCAATGTTTCGGAGAAGCTGATAATATGCAGAAGTATTCACGAGAGTATCCTCCCAAAATTGACTACAGAAGACGAGATAATTTTCCATTCATTAACGAAAAAACACTTTCCTGATGCAACCTTTGAAGGGTTTGAAGAGAAGAAACTCTCTGAAACTCTCACAGAATTGTGCCTTACCAGGGGCCTTAACACCAACGGCCCCTGGATGCGTAAAGTGTTCCAATTGAACCAGGTGCGTGCCAATCATCATGGAATTATTATGGTGGGTGAGTCCGGTACAGGTAAGTCTACCTCGTGGAAGCTCTTGCTTGAATCTATCAAGGAGAGCACTGGCCAGGACTATATTAGCTATGTTATTGATGCTAAAGTCATGAGTAAAGATACACTCTATGGAAAGTTGGACCCAGTTACAAGAGAGTGGACTGATGGGTTGCTTACAAGTATTTTGAGAAAGATAACTGCAAACATGAGAGGCGAAATGAATAAGCTTTCGTGGATTATCTTGGACTGTGATGTTGATCCAGACTGGGCCGAGAATCTTAATAGTGTTCTTGATGATAATAAAATCTTAACGTTGCCCAACGGTGAAAGGATCGTGGTTCCCGAAAATGTTAGAATAGTATTCGAGACAGATAATTTGAAATCCACCACGTTGGCAACAGTAAGTAGATGTGGGATGATTTGGTTTGACAAAGATATTCTTGATGCTTATTCGATATTGGTGCACAAGTTATATGAGTTTTCAATGGAGAGTTTGTCTTTAGATGATGAAGAAATAGACGAGTCACAATGGCTACTTTACCAAAGAGAATTTGTTGAGTCGGTCCAGGAGAAAATATCAGAGGAAGTTTTGATGTCCATTATGTACGAGTCCAATAGACTTAAACATATAATGGATTATAATAACCACAGGTACTTGGCTTCTTTTGTCGATTTGCTCAAATCTTACTGCCGGGAGTTGGTTAGATACTGCCATGACAATAGCTTTAGGATAAGCGAGTGCACCAAGTTCATTGACAAGGCCGTTTTGATGTCAATAATTTGGTCTTTCGCAGGGGACAGTCTGTTGGACCAGAGAGAAGAGTTTGCAACGATAATTTCCAAGCTTTCTTGTTTTCACCATCTTGATCCCTGCGAGGACAACATTATCGATAATGACATTCAAATACCTTCAGGAGATTGGACCAAGTGGAGCTCAATGATTGAGCCTATAGAATTGGAGCCCAGTCAAGTGTCTGACCCAAATACAGTTGTCCAAACAGTTGACACTGTAAGACACAAAAGATTGATACACCTGGTCATCAAAGAACAGCGAACCTTGCTTCTTTGTGGACCTCCTGGATCTGGTAAGACCATGACATTTCTTGAGGTCCTCAAGAGTATGCCTGACCTCGATGTCTTACAGTTAAACTTCTCCAAAGAATCATCTCCTGAATCTTTGATGAGGTCATTGAAGCAGTATTGTGAGTATACGAGGACTTCAAATGGTCTAGTGTTCTCTCCAAAAGTATCTGGTAAAAGGGTGGTCGTATTCTGTGACGAAATCAACTTGCCTGGTGTTGACAAATATGGTTGCCAAAAAGTTATATCCTTGATGAGACAAATGATAGAGCATAACGGATTTTGGGACCCAAAAGAGTTGCAATGGGTTGGAATGAAGTGCGTTCAGTTTGTGGGTGCTTGTAATTCTCCCAAAGATCCTGGTCGTCATAGATTATCTGACAGATTCAGTCGCCATGTTACCTTGATAATGGTCGACTATCCTGGTGAGAGATCTTTGCATCAGATTTACGAAGAATTCAATGCAGCCGTTATGAAATGTGCCCCAGACTTGAGGGGCTATACAAAGTCCATAACTAAGGCCATGATTTCAGTGTATTTGAAGAGTAAGCAGAGATTAACTCCTGATATTCAGTCTCATTACGTTTACTCACCCAGAGAATTGACGAGATGGTCTCGTGGGTTATTGGAAGCATTGAAATCTAAACCATACACTGATTTGCAATCCTTCATCAGGTTGTGGTACCATGAAGGTCTTAGGCTATTTTACGATAGACTAGTTTCAGATGATGAAAAAGACTGGACAAAGATTCTCTTCCAGGATTCCATAAAAGAATCGTTTCCTTTTGCTGATACCGGTGCCATCATGAAAGAGCCCGTTCTCTTCTCCGATTGGCTTTCACTGAATTACGAGTCAGTGGATAAAGATGATGTGAGTAAGTTCATTGCCCAGCGCTTGATAACTTTTAGTGAAGAGGAATTCGACGTGGATTTAATTTTGTACGAAGACTTCTTGATTCATGCACTCAGAGTATACAGGGTGTTGAAGCAACCTCAGGGTCACTTGATTCTAGTTGGGACGTCTTCGAGTGGTAAGACCACTTTAACAAAATTTGTTGCTTGGATGAATGGGTTAAAAAGCATCCAGTTAAATGTGCACTCAAACTATACTATCGATGACTTTGATAAAAGCTTAAGAGATATTTTGATAAGATGTGCACGAGGAGAACAAATATGTTATATTATTGACGAGGCCAGTATAGTGGAAACGTCTTTCATTGAAAGAATGAATACTTTGTTGGCCAATTCAGAGGTCCCCGGACTTTTTGAAGGAGATGACTTCCATAACTTAATGAACATCTGCTTGGAAGAGTCACAAGCACAGGGAGTACTTTTGGACTCTGACGAAGAACTATACAAATGGTTTTCCCAACAAATTTCTGTGAATTTACATGTTGTTTTCACTTTGAGTCATTTGAGCAGTTCCGAAAGGATACAGATGATATCTTCCCCAGCTTTATTCAACAGATGCGTATTATGTTACATGGGCAATTGGTCGTCCAAAGCTTTCCTTGAGGTGAGTTCCAAGAAGCTTGAAAATATTCCAGTAGACCTTCAAAACTTTGATTCCCCCCACCACCTGTTGTCAAAAGACATCAACGGCTTCCGTGGTGCCCTTATCGAATGCCTTCAGTTCATCCATAATTCTGCTCAGGAAGCTCAATTATCGAACAATTTTGAACAGTACCCAAGCCAGTTTATGTCCTTAGTTTCATACTTCCTATCTATTTTCGACACGAAGAGATTCGAGCTGGAGGAAATCCAGAGACATACAACTTCTGGTCTTAACAAGTTGCGTGAGACTGTTTCTCAAGTTGCCCGATTGAAGGAACAGCTTTCTAAAAAGCAAAAGGAGCTCAGCATCAAAGATAAGGAAGCTAGGCAAATGTTAAACATAATGTTGTCAGAGCAGAATGAAGCCGAGAGGAAGCAGGAGTTCTCAATAACAGCACAGGAGGAATTGAACAAACAAGAGTTCGAAATTGAAAGCAGAAGAAAAGTAGCCTTGAAAGACCTAGAGGAAGCCGAACCTGCCATTTTGGAAGCAAGAAAGGGAGTTCAGAATATTAAAAAACAGCATTTAACTGAAATAAGAAGTATGACAAACCCTCCTGCAGCTGTTAAAATGGCAATGGAATCTGTTTGTGTTCTTGTTGGATATCAGGTGGGCAACTGGAGAGACATCCAGCTCGCTATAAGAAGGGATGACTTTATTCCAAATATCGTCAATTATAGAAATGAAAAGCAGTTGACTTTAGAACTCAGGAAACACATGGAATCAACTTATTTGTCTAGACCTGATTACACATTTGAGGTTGTGAATCGAGCTTCCAAAGCATGTGGTCCCTTGTTGTTGTGGGTAAAAGCACAATTGACTTACTCTTCAGCACTCGATAGGGTGGGCCCCTTGAAGGATGAGGTTGAAATACTCGAAAACGGGGCTAAGAAGACAAGGGCTCAGCTCGTTGCTTTGAGAGATATGGTGAAGGAGTTAGAGGAGAGAATTGAAAAATACAAGAATGATTACAGTTCTTTGATTAGAGATACTGAAAATATCAAAATTGAAATGGAATCAGTGGAGAATAAGGTAAAAAGGAGTTCCCAGTTGATGGAAAGTTTGACTTTAGAGAAGGACAGGTGGAAAAAGTCCACCCAGGAGTTTGCTAAGACGAATGAGAGGATGGTAGGTAACTCCATTCTAGGTTCTGCTTTTTTGGTGTACTGTGGATCATTTGATCAAAAGAAGCGTGAGTACTTGATGGCGAAGTGGAAAGACCAGCTAGACCGAACAGGAATAAAGTATGATAATACTGTTTCCACATTGAATTTACTTCCGTCGAGCTTCAACAGCTTAGAGTTTTTGGAGGAAAAACAATTGGACGATATGTCCATTGAGAATACAACGATACTCTCCAATAGTAGAGTACCGTTGCTTATTGATCCAAACTCGCAAACCATTGAAATATTGCATGCTTTTACACCCAAAGAGAAGTTAATGGTTACCAGCTTCTTGAATGAGTCGTTTGTTAGAGACTTAGAAAACGCTGTGAGGTTTGGGGGATCAATATTAATAAAGGATTTTGAGTATTATGATCCGATATTGGATCCAGTGTTAAGATGTGAGATCCACAAGAATGGGGGACGAAGAATGATAAAGATACGGGATACATACATTGACTTCAACGAAAGTTTCAAGCTATATCTTCACACCAGGAATCAGAACTTAAGACTTCAACCATTCGTTGCTTCAAGAGTTACTATAGTCAACTTTACAATTACTAGTACAAACTTTGAGTCTCAAATTCTCAATTTAGCATTGAAGTACACAGAGCCCGAAACTGAAGAGAAAAGAACAAAGTTAATCTTACTACAAACACAGTACAGACACAAGTTGAAGGCATTAGAAAATGAATTGTTGGATTCACTAGTGCAAGCCGGTGGAAGTATTCTAGATGATGATAAGATTATTGCAGATTTGAAGAGATTGAAAGATGAATCGAGCACTATTGACGACCAAATTAGGGAGTCAAAGACGGTGATGGAAAAAATTGACCATGTCAGGAATAAATTCGATGATGTGGCAATCCACTCCTCTTTTGTGTTTGATTTGTTGAAGAAATTGAACGGATTGAATCCTTTCTACAGATTTACTTTAGAAACGTTCAAGAAAATCTTTTTGAGTCTTCTCCATAAGATACAAAGTTCCGTTGACGTTAAGTCTTTGATTTTGGAGCTATACAGAGAGGTCTTCGCCGTCATCTCGCCTTCATTGATGGCATTGGACAGGACTGTTTTTTCCTTGGGATTGATGTTACTCTACTATTCAAGAGAAGTTGGTTCCCATTTCGAATCTTTTTTCAGAGACATATTGAGGTCACTAGGAAGCAATGAAAAAACCAAGTTAAATGAAGCATTTCACACCTTATTGATAGCCACCGACCAGAAAGATATCCAGACAATTCTTGAAGAGAACTCAGAGAATGAGGTGATAAAATTAACTAAATCTGTTATTTTAGCAGCCAGTAATTATGAGAATGCCCCTTCTGATTTCATAGAGTCATTGCAAAAGGTGTGTTCGTTTATGTTCTCTGACACCGGCCCTAATAATTCCAAGTACGATTTGAGCTACTTTATCGAAGAATCAGAGAAGCCAATACTTTTGAGCTCAGCCGAAGGCTATGATGCAACGTTCAAGGTGGAACAACTAGCAGCATCTAAGAATGAAAGGATCGAAATCGTTTCTATGGGATCTAAAGAGGGAGTGGAGGCTGCTAAAAGGGAGATACAAAATGCTGCGTCAAGAGGTGGCTGGTTATTAGTACAAAATATTCAGATGTCACCTGAATGGTTCAACAGCTTAGAAGGTATTCTACAGAACAAAGCTGCACACCATGAGGACTTCAAACTTTTCTTGACCTGTAATTTGAGTTCTAGTATCCCGGTGACGCTAATAAACTACACACAAGTGATTGTGTTTGAAAGCCAGCTGGGGTTGAAGCGTACTGTAATCGATACGTTCAACTTTTACAACTCAAGTGTCCTCAAGCAGAAGCCACCAGAGTACAGATACATATACTTTTTGTTGGTCTGGTACCACTCCCTTGTATTGACTCGATTGAGTTTTGTACCAGTGTCCTTCACCCACAGGTACGATATCAATGATTCCGATTTCAGTGCCGCTATAACCTCAATTGACAAGCTTTTAGAGCCTTCAATGAACAAGGGGGCACGAAACTTGCCTATGGATTTGATACCATTCGATCAGATCACCTTCATCATCGGGACTATTATTTACGGGGGAAAAATTGATAATGAACAGGATTCTAAGTATTTTGCCAGCCTTGCTGAATACTTGTTTAACATTTCATCATTTGATAACGAGTTTAATCTTATTTATGATACAAACGAAGTACAGCTACACAAGCCAGATGGCAATTCCACTGAAGCATATGATAGATGGATCGAAAAGTTACCAGAACACACACCATTAGTTTGGATTGGACTCAATGATGATGCAGATAAATTTATGGTGAGTAAACAAGGAGAGACGATCTGTGAAAAATTAGAACAGATCTTGTAATTTTAGCTAATAGAAGAATATATTGTAGAGATATTATACCGAGTTTCCAGTACTGTAAAATTATGTATTGTTGGACTATACATATTTAACATTATAATTTACAATGCTTTTCTTATTATGTCTTTAAAATATTTTGAGTAATTAGGAATAACATATAATAATTTATTCGTCATCTTCTAAGGTTTGAGCAGCAATACGGTCCAAATCTCTTTGTCCGTTTTCAGAGATTCTTCTACCACCCTTTGGAGAGATTTCAACAACACCAATCTTTTCCAAGGATTGCAAAACTCTTCTGTTAACGGAACCAGAAGCATCAACGTGCTTGTGTGGTCTGAAACCTCTGTTAATAGCACCACCGTATAATTTGTTCAACTTACCGACACCAACTTGCTTTCTCAAGTAGATGTGTCTGGCAACAGAAGCAGCTCTTTGGTAGAACCAAGTTTCAGCTTGTTGTGGTGGTAATTCGTTACCGGCAGAGGTCTTGACAATGTCAACGTAACCTGGGACTTCCAACTTACCTTGACGTTGCAAGAATTGAGCATAAGCGTTGATGAAGTCTTGAGCTGGAACGTCTCTAAAGAACACTTGTTAGTATAATGTTGACGATATTGTTGGGAATTTGAGGGCTTGGGAGTCAGCAAAGGGAAAAAAAAAACTTTTAAAATGGTTTCTATGTAATTCTTTGCATGGAAATCAGGAACTGCAATGCCACTGATGTGATACTCTTCAGCCAACTGGACGACCTGTTGGCATTTCAAATTTGGTAAGAATCTTTCAGTTGGACTACGCTTCAAACATCGTTTGATATCATATGGGGGTTTTCGTCTTCGTTAAGGATTTCAAGGACACTGCTGCTGACTCCGTTGTCACGCCTTCAAACTCAATACTCATGGGGAGTTTACGTACCTAACTGATACACCGGTCATCTTGATAGTTAATTATTTCAAGTGTGAATCTATGGATTTGTCTTAAATTTTTTTTCAATGAGACTTGAGGTTCTGAATTTTTTCAGCGACGTGGCGCACCCAATTCTTCATTGGAAAAAAGCAGTCACAGAGTCATGTGGTGTGTGTGCTGCCCAATACGGTTCAGTTTGCAGCCATTAATGTAGCGACTATTGGTGGAGCAGCTGTCAGTGCCAGATGCTACTGAGCTCGTTTCTTCGACTAGAGTACTGCTCAAGTTCCAGCAAGGAGGTCTCAGTGCTCCAGAAAGTTCGGGAGTTTTTGGCGTGGTCACCTTCGAGTGGACTGAATGCTAGCTCGTCGTAGTCAAAGCGATAGTGGAAGCAGTGCCTGAAGTTGGGAGTATTCACGAGCAGCCGGTGCCATTGCTTCAATGCTAATATGTACTTGGAGTTTTCATTCTCCAGGTGTGACGTGTCTCCCGTCACTCTACCTTGTATAAACTCTCTGAAAGCTGCCTCGTTTGCAGTTGACCACACCTGCTCTATTGAGACCGTAGTGATTTGATGTTCGTAGGCCTCGGAGTAAAACACAAGGAAGTCCTTGAGAAGCAGAAGAGCAGACAAGTCGGAATGTGACATGGGGTCCCCATACTGAAGGTTTATGTGGCTCGCTCCTAGTGCCTTGACGAGCAACGATAGCTTATACTTGAGGTCAGATAGTAATACAGGGAATATTAAGGAGGGCTCAATGATGGTGATGGTTTTACACAGGCCACTCCAATGGGGAGGGATGTTGGAAAAGCTCATGTGGCTGACGATTGACATGTCAACTGTGAAGTGTTCGAGTGATTTGCACCTACTCATGGCAGACAAGCAAGTGTCACCGTTGGCTGCGTTGAGCTCGTACCGTTCATCCTGGTGGCCGTTGTAGAACCTTCGTATCTCTCTGAGGGAAAGTCTCTGGAAAGTGCTCAATTGGCATGCGTTCTGGATCAAGTCTACAACAAGCTTTAGACGGATGGCTGAGGGCTCTTTCAAAAATAGATTGAGTTCTTTTAAAGACAGACAACTTTTGAGCAGTTGTCCGAGAACCTTCAAGTGGTTCAGTCTGGCGTCGTGAAGATCAATGTAGACGTCAAGCCGGGAAAGGGATGGTGTTGTGGAGGTGAACATCACTTCACTCACGATGTTATAACTCAAGAATTCAAGCAGTTCCATTGCACGAGTTTGCACTTGAACCGGTGGCAGTGGAGCATAATCTAGAAATTTCAAGGCCTTCAATCGGGGAAAGAGATCAAGGTACTTACCGTATACCCGGTGATCACACTCGAGATAAGTGACAAAGTTGTTGAAGCTGAAGTCTTTATATTTGTGACTAGCTGCTGGGCCCCTTTGGGTGGGTTGACCTGGCAGATCCGGAGCAGCGAACTGCCTCACCAGATCTAATATGGACAAATCAATGTGACTCTCACTTGGTGATCTGACTCTCAAAATAGCATCCAATTGACTTGACCTCACGAAGCTACAATTCTGGAAAAGAGAAGGCCCAATTAGCTTTCTGAGCCAACTACAAGTGGAAGACAAGTTAAGAAGATCACCATAACATGGGATCAAGCAATTGGGCTCAAATGTGTACGGTGGGTTCTGGTTCCTAGCGGTATTGGGACAACGGGAGCTGAGATTTACGACACCCAAAGTTAGAAACCCAATGATGTGAACAAGAACGTCCACCAGGAGCTGGTTCAAGCTCTTGGGGGAACTGGGCAGTGACGGAAGATACTTCTCCACAGTGTCTGCTGAAGCCATCAGTAGATGTTTATGAAACAACCTCAATGCGATTTTTCAGATGATAACAGAACCAACTACAAAGGTATTAACGAAACTATTTTACATCGTAAATTAATGATGGTTTGTACTATATAAATTAGATTACCTTAAACCTTGAAACCTCTAGATCTTCTCTTACCTCTAGCTCTTTCAAACTTTCTGCCCTTAGACATGACCTTTGGAGCCTTGTTCTTGTGAGGACCGAAACCGAAATGTCTAACGGCTTCTCTGGCGTTTCTTGGACCTCTCAAGATCAAAGTGTTTTGACCCTTTGGAGCTCTCAAAGCCAATTGATCCAAAGTGATGGCTTCACCACCAGCCTTCAAGATGGTGGCCTTGGCACTTTGGGTGAATCTCAAAGCAGCAACGGTGGCCTTTGGGAATTCCAACAATCTGCTGTCATCGGTAACGGTACCAACAACAACGATGGTCTTGTCGGCAGCACCCTTTTGCTTCAAAGCTTGGGAGATTCTAGAGACAGAAACTGGAGGTCTGTTGATCTTAGACAAGAACAAAGATCTCAAGATAACCTTGTTGAATGCAGCATCAGTACGACCTAAAAGAGAACTGTTAGTATATGGAATTTTTGACATCTGCTCAGAAGACGCACAAGACTCCCACCACCAGCCAGTGGCATATTATGGGTGTTGTACTCGCAGAACGAGATGGGCAGCTCCAACCAGGGAGCCATGCCGTCTCATTAGCATGGGAACCGAGGATATGCTGACTCGTTGCGTGGAGGGCTTCGTATTATTCTTTGTCGGTATTTCCACCGACGATAATAAAAGCTGCAACTCGACAGTTATCAACTCAAGGTGTCTCATGACTGTACAGTTACTAAACTGCTATGGTTATCATAATCATTGGGAGAATAAGACAATGGCTTTACGGGGCCACCATTCATATTTTGTGCATCTTCGAAGTCATTGAAAATTTTTTGTAGTCGATATCGAATTTAAGATATCAACTTCGGTGTGGTATACATACGAGCCAAGAAGGTGTATAACTTGACTAACAACTTCAAGTAGACGTTGTCAGACTTTGGAGCTTCTCTGTGACCAGATCTCTTGTGTTGTTTGGTGAAGTGATCTTTACCCATTTTGTATTAGTCGAGCTTAGTTGGTTTACTGAAGAAAAATTTTGTACAGTTTTTCAAACTAGAAACGAAGCGATGGTGGAGTGAGATGGGGTGCGCACGACTCTACTATATTTCACAGTCACGGCGACAGTCGAAGTGTCGGCGCGTGAGAATAAGGGCAACGGCCCTAGGAATCCACTGTACTGCGAGCGCAGTGGCACACGCCCCGCCACCGCCCTGTACTACGGCTGAAGTTGCGGAGCCAGGTCGCACTAGTCAGTTAGCTTGGCAATCAACTTTCGTCTATTAAAGATATGGCACAATTGACACCAATAAGGGGCTTTGTCAACACGCCCGTGACGAAGTTGGCATGCATGGTGATGACGGTGTTGGCACTCGTGGTGTCGATGTTCCAAATCAAGTATCTTTTGAAGTTAACCATCGACCCGTTCCTCACAGAGTACCATCAGTACTGGCGACTTTTGATATTCCAGGTGAGTTTTATTAACGAGAGTGACTACCTTCTCGCAGTTTTATTGGTTTTCCAGTTCAAGGTGTTGGAGAGGTTCTACGGGTCCAAGAAATACATGTCGCTCATGGTGATATTTGCTCTTTACAATGGAGTGTTGACGTTCCTTGTCATGAGCTTGGGCCAGCTTCTCATTAATTTTGGGGCGTTTTTGGTGTGTCGGATATTGAAGAGGGACGACTACAGGTTCTTTGCCACTTTGTTGAACAGCATAAGCCCGGGGCCCTTTGGGGTTATATCTTCTCTCTACATCTGCTTTGGCCATTACATTCCTGTGAGCTACCAGTTCAAGATCGTGCTATCACAGGGCCGGGGATCGGGGCGCACGGATGGCCAAGCGGAGTCCGCTGAGGCGAGTGATGAAGCGGTTGCAGCGGACCAGGATGACGTGAGATCGCTTATCTTGACAGACCACTTCCAGATTCACATACTTTATACGCTTTTCTTGATAAACAACGGGGTCCAGTCGCTAATACCCGGACTTATGGGTCTATTCATTGGGAAGCTATACGTAGAAAACCTTTTGCCGGGATCGAAGACATGGATGTTGCCGACAACGCTATTCAAGTTGGTGATCAGTCCTCTGAAAACATCTCAAAGGCTTTATCTGAGGTTGCGAGCTCGACTCTCGGGATACCAGAGCGTACAAGGCGGTGATTTGAACAACGAAAACTTGCCTGAGAACGACAATGATAACGAGCTATTTAATGACAATGATGATAGAGAAGAAGTGCTTGAGGACGATAGAACCAATTCTTACAATGAGATAAGGGCTGAAACTCCTGTGCGGCCGTTGGCCAGGCAGTTTCTAGATACGTTTCGTACTGGCCAAGAATCGTAGAGGTAGACGGATTTGCTATTGATATAGACTGTCATATGCTTTGTGTTGAGAAGCGTTCGCCTTTTTGAGCTGAAATCGTCCAACAAGTATCGGCTACAAATTAGGTCTTTAACGGCTCCAATTGAGTTTATCGATCCTCTATCCATTTATCCTTATAAAATACACACTACGAAAAATATCGAATATAAAAACAGAACTAAACTTTGACCTTGTTTCTTCTAAACCTGGAGAATACCAGTTTTTTGCTGCTTGAATGCAGTTTGGTATCCTCCGAGTTTACCGAAAATGTAGTCGACAAGGGAGTAGCAAACCCCTGTTCTATCCTTGGAGTAGGAGGTTCAATAATGAAGCCTCTTCTCTTGTATGGCATTGAAGTGTCTTCTTCATAGTCATTATCGAGACCACCAGGGCCGAAACCAAAGTGGCCTTCTTCTCTTATCAGAGAAATTCTGGTACTGGATTCGTTTGGCGATAAATTCAAAGACAAGTTTTTAGTGTTTCTTGTCAATTGATAAATATCATCAGCAGATGTGGTCGAAGTCATCATTGAGTTATCCATAGAATTGTTCGAAGTATCCGCAGAGTTAACCGAGCAGCTTCTCGATCTTTCGAGATTGGGTTCAGGAAGGCTATCGAAAGTAGCTATTTCAGTTCGAGAACTGTAGTTCTTCATGGTAAGTTCGAAAATCAAGAATCTTAAGAACCTCTCCCACAACCCGATTTCGTACGTGTTTTGATGGTTACCAACGGCACCTCTGATGTTATCTACAATCGTTTCAATGATTTTGTTAACCAAGTTTCTATGAACTTTCAAGCCATTCTCATGACGGATGTTCATAGTAGAGTTGAGTCTGGCTTGGTTGTCAAACAAATCTTGGTGCAAATTACTCATGAGCTTGAACCAGTCGTAGTCGAAATCCCTCAAGTATAAAAACCTATAACCGGACAACTTTTGCTGTTCAATCTCAGTTAAGCCACCCGTACTGCAAGAAATTGTCATCAAATTGAGTAGAAAATGTTCAATTATTTCTTTGTAGAAAGTAGCCAACTGGTGCAAACTAGGCAAAAGTTCAAAGTAATTATTTGTTGAGCTTAGCTCCATCAAGTTGTATCTCAATTCTTGATAGATATCGTTCCAGAATTGGTTGGATTTGAAATATTCTTTAATTGGCTGCTTTTTGGAATTCCACGACTCATATTGCTGATACAATGAACTGAAATCGGTGAAATCTTCGTTGTCCCCACCTCTTTCGTTATCCGAAGGCCCTTCCATAAGATCCTCCTCGTCGAGCATATCAGCTGCACTACTGATGGCTGTCAAGTCATCAGTGGAGATGCCGGGTAATCTTTGAATGGATTTTCTCTCCTTGGCTCTGTTTTCTTTCAATTTCCTCATATATTTCAATTTAGGAAGGTGATTTTCTTTGGCCTTCATATCCCGTATTATTTCGTTATAGTCATTAGTGAACTTCTTGAAGAATGTGTACCTCAATATGTTCAAGTTCTTTTCACTGAATAAATCGTCGTGTTCTTCAGAATACTTATTGAGCTCTTCATTGGCTTGATGGAACCTTGAGTTGCTCGACAAATTACTGTATGATTGGTGGTACTTCAGCAATCTGGTCTCGACTGGTGAGACGGTGATGTAAGAGGATGTGTTGATATCAAATCTCATTTTTGGTTTGCTGGGTTTGTCTGAACTCAACGACGATCTAGAAGACGTGGACGACTTAGTGGAGATGGATTTAGAATCATCACCATTTTTTCTACCTTTTCTTCTTTTTACTTGTTCGTTCATTCGATAGTTGCCCCCTTGGTGGGCCACCAAAAAAAGATAAGCAGACATTGTGTAAAAGAATACCTAAAACTGGTCCTCTGTGGCTATTCTTAAGATAGGAAGAAGTGGGCGTTATAAAGTAATGGAAATTAAAAAAAAAAAAGATTACATAAGCCGTATACTAACCATGTGCGACGCGCAAAAACTAACATCAATTAGGGAATTTTCAGCCCTTCCTACTGGATGAATTGTTTTTTTGAATCGCCTATATGTGCGTTGTGCATAAACAAATTAATTGACTGAATGTGACTTTTCGGAATCGTTATCGTCAAAGTTTTGTTCGTCCTGTTAAAAATCTGCTTGCATTCTTGAACCAGTTAATGTTGGTTTCGGATTTGCATTGAAGTTTGCGTGTGCCTACCCGGTTTCTTCATTAACCAGAGATACAATATCCTTCCCATACCAGAACCTCCATACCAGAATCTTCAGTTTATAGACTTAATCATTTGGAATGTCAGAAAATTGGCGCCGTATGCACAAAGTAATGTCAATTTATCCGCAGAATAAAGGCAAACCAAACCCTAACTCTATCTCCAATAAAATTCTCACTTCTGGAAACACCGTTGGGAAGACGTTTATACCTCTTTTGGAAAAATATAATTCAAAGTGCCATACAGAACACGAATTTAGATCGGAAGATATTTTTCTCTGAAGATTCTGTAAGGAGCAAGAGGTACAAAAGAGGGCGATGTTAATATCCGCCCCCCAATTTCCGGTGTTCATAAAGCATGGCTCACATGACTGACCTTGTGCAAACTATAATTCACAGAGAAAATGCCGGCAAACATGATCAGCTCACATGTCGAGGCAGAACCACAAGGCGTGTATTAGCAGTTCTAGTTCCTCGATATGTTTTCAAGTGGTATGGGATTGCACTCTTGTGAGCACTATTGAGTTAAAGATCTACATTCGGAAGCATACGCTAAAGTTCAAACTTTTGAGAAACTTTATCGTCCAGTTAATTACTGAGTGCGTTTGAAAACAATATTCATCGGTCGCATACATTGTAAGTCAAAGCAAGTTAATTTTGGACTATGAAGGTGAGGACTCCAGAAGATGCACTGAAAAGCGAAGTAATGACGTGATTCGTGGTGGAAATATTCGTTTACTCTTTAAGGCAAGGAGTGGCACCTCTAGAAATTATCTATCAAAGACAAAACGGCAGAATCTGGATACAGAGATGGCGTTTCGATGTGGGGCATGCGCTTAAAACCCACCTCATGTACGTGACGCCAAAACCGATACATTGTGAAAACGGTTTTTTGGCGCGCAATCAGAATCCTATTGTGTCAACAATGCTGCCCAACTCGGATGTGCCTTTTTCAATTCGGGTGACAATACTCATTAGTGCGCCTTCGGTCTTCACCAGCTTTCAAATATTTGAGGGGGATACCGCTCATCAAGTGGTTTCCAATTGGTTCTGTTATTCAAAACTCAGTGCATTTGAGGCACGTATTTAATGAAACGCTTCTTGCATAATTATACCGTTAATCTTTCGGCTATTTTGGTTAAAACAGTTCGTCTGGACGGCTTCCCCTTTTTTCTTGCGCTTTTCAAATTCTTACATCATCCTGCAGGATAGGTAATCTGCTATTGACCAACGCTTGAGAGGAGTTTGCAGGTTGGGAATGCTGGATTATAATAAGCGGCCCTTGGATGCTTCCTCAGATCAAAATGTTGGGCAGATGGGTTGCTTTGTAAAGACTTGGATTGCCAGACACTATGGCGAACCTAATTAAATTGGAACCAGATAAATCTTGTCATCAAAAAGTATAATCATATTATGAAGGGGTTTAGGCAAATAGCTCTAGAATACTTCCACTACTTCTAGAAGGAATGTTTGAGACGCCTTCTACTAGATCAAACTCGGGGTGCACAAGTCGTCCACACTTTCCCTGCCTTGCGCTTCGTAGATTGTATGCTGCTATTAAGTCGTGTGACTGTTGTCTGACTACTCGCCTAGCTAGGACTGTTGGCCACTAAGGTAATTAAAACCGTAGCAGAAAGATCTCATGCACATCGTTAACAAACCGCTTCTTCGATGGATTGTCCTTTAATTTTTTGAACCGTGGACAGTCGCTACTAAGTTTGAGTGCATGTCTGCCTAGCCTTAGGTGACCTGCCTTAGTTCGATGTCTGTCAGCTGGAGTCGAGGCATGTTTGTAGCATTCCTCTTATTGTTTGCATCGGAAAATGCTTCGAATTTGCAAATCTATAACCGTCTCTAAAAGGAGGCCAGTTCAACATTTTCTACAACTAATGCAACTACTTGAGCAATTGAACATTGCAATTTTGCTTACCTAAGGTATCTTGAAAGAAGCTGTCGCTGAACTCTTATCAATGTAGCTACAAAATTTTCAAAAAAAAAATTCCGATGCCGGGAGTCGAACCCGGGTTTGCTCTGTGAAAGAGAACCGTGCTAGCCGTTACACTACATCGGATTTTGATACATTTGCAGAATCCATTTGGATATTGTGCCTAAAGTTTAAGACAGATACCAGTCTCTATATTAAACCGGTACTACACGGCAGTTAGCCGTTTGAAGCGCATAGTAAGCCCTAAAGTTTCGGAATTATAGTCTGATGGTATATTCTCGCTGAAAATCAATTACTTCTGGCTGAGGAGATTGTGCTGCCACTATAAGCCAAAGCGAACAAGAAGCCCTTTAACGGGAACATACGCATGAACAGTAAGACTACAATAAACGCAATGTTTAGTGTCTATTCGAAGAATGAGTGGGTATAAATATGAAGAAACACTTCCTAACTAAATGCTGGATTTGTGGCCATTCATGTCAAGCTTGTAGATTCCAAGTACATAGCACACTCTGGTAACAACCAAATCTATAGCCATGTTGATAGAGTCCCTGACCAAGTCGATTTTCAGGCCATCTATTTCTTGCCAATTTACAGGGAGCTCTTTCATGTCAATTCCCTGATAGGATGCAATAAGTAAGATCTCCACATCAAATATCCACCTCTCCGTGTGCATGTGAGGAAATATCCGTCTGATACTCTCGAAATCAAACATCTTGAACCCACACTGTGTATCTTTAACACCCTGTATTCCAAACACATACACTAGCGTGTGTAACCCGTACATCAAGAGGTTTCGGATAAGCGATCTCTTCACAACGGCCTCTGTGTTGACCATATGAGCTCTCGAGCCAATGGCAATCCCTCCGTTGGGATTCTGAGCGGACTTAAAGTAGCCAAGCAACTGTTCCATGTCGCTGAACTTCGTGGCCCCATCAGCATCGGCAAACAACACAAATCGGCCTGAAGAATGGAGCATTCCATGGGTCACAGCACCTCCTTTTCCACGGTTCTGAGTCAACTCGACCACCTTGACAACATGCGGTGGCAAATCGTATTTGCGGGCCAACAGAATTGCATAGTCCGGCGTACCATCCTTGGACTCGTCGTCGACGATCAAGATCTCATATACAAGGCTGTGGTTCTTGAAGTATTCCATACACTCGTCGAACATGCTTCCCAAACGCTTGGTCTCGTTGTAGCACGGAACCACAACCGTGAGCTCGACCTCCCCGTCGCCCTGGCCACGCTCAGAAGCAGGATCAATTCTGGTGGGCAAGTCGTACCGTTGGTTGTGGGCATCGTTAGTTCTATATTTGAGTTCAGAGGGCGTAGGAAGCCTCGGGGAGTGGGAAAAGAAACAGGCAGTGAAGTAGACGGTCCCAAAAAGGACTGCTAGCGTCGCTGCCACGAGGAACACCGTACTTTGCTCCATATCGTGGTGCTTTAATGATGTTTTCAGGTCTCTACACGTTGAAATTTTTCGCGGTGGGTTTATTTATATCGTCAATAATTTTTCACCTTATATATACATACATATGGTACTACAATTGCAGCTACTTGGCCAACTTTGTCACACGGTTGTTCAAGCACCGTGCATTGTTGACAAAAACTTCGACCAACTCCTCGAACCGAATGGAGTTTGTACCGCTCTTAAACATGTCGAATCCCGCAAATAGCTCGGCCACATCGACTTCAAGCTCTACTTCGTAGGATTTCTCGTTGTCGACGATTCGCTTGCCAGTCAGAGTGTTTCTCAGTTCTTTGGGAGTCATGACACGCGTCAAGTCGAACTGGGTGATGGTCGGGCGATGGCTGAAACTGTTTCTCTGCTTGATTCTCACCTTCGTGGGCTTCAGTTTCTTCATGATGGGCTCGATTTCTTCGTTGGGGACTGGGTTTTCTAACGAAAGCGACAACCGCAAGTCATACATGGACGAGGGGTTGTGAATGTACAAGTCCGATATCCTCTGCTTGTTAATGGCAGAGTACCGTGGCGGATTCAAGAGATTATCCTTGGATATTCTGATAGACTTGGGCTGCTCGTTTCTGATTCTCGTATAGTAGACGGAGTCGGTGACGTCAGTTTCAAGTATATTGAATTTGCGCCTGGGTTTGCCTGGAGGCAGATTTTTCAACTCTTCCTGGTAGGACTTTTCCAACTCTTCGAAAAACTTGAGCATATCTTCGAACCCAACTTGATGTATTCCGCTCTCAAAGTATATGTTAGATACATCCGTGTATATGCATTCGGTTGACACCAGAATGCTGATTCTATTGTTGGACTTCTTGTCCATTATGGTTCCAAACTTCAATTCAAGCTCGACATTCTTTCTGTTTGGCTCGGTGATTTCCACGAAATTGGCATATATCCACTCGGCAATTCTCCGAGTCACACTGGGAGGAGGTATCACGCCGGTGATAGAACACTCGAGGTCCACACTGCTGGTGGTGTTCGTATTGAATATGGATTTCTCAGTCAACTGTAAAGAGGCCATCGACTCCTCGGGGTTTCGAGCCGTCGTAGCGTTGCCAAGCCGGGGGGTCCATTCCTGGGCCCACACAGGCGGCGTGGTGTATCTTTTGGGCTTGGTTTTCCCTTTAAGTTTGGTCAATTTCTCAATCTCTTCCTCTGCAAGTATGTTCACCAAACCATTGGTGTGGCCGGTTGGTTTGTCTTTCTTCACGCTATCCTCGTTCTTGCCATTCTCAGGAACCTGGGCCGTCTGCACAGAGCCGACTGTGTCCGGTTTTGCCTCGGGGTCCAGTTTTATCTCGTGTCTAAGGAGGGAGCCGGCCGATGGCCCTTGTTCTGGTGTTGGGGTGTTGTCGTCGTTTAGTAAGTTCACAATCGAGTTTCTTTGCCGGGGCTGTTTGTCCGATTGAGCTTGGGCAACAGCCGTGTTCACCGGGCGACTGGCCTCGCTGTCACTAGGCGTGTCGTCGTTCAATATCGATCCGACGTTCATGGTGAAGTTTTCAATATTGTTTAGATGCGTAAAATGCGCAACATTTACAGCGATGGAGTTTCTGTTCAAAGCATGGGAGATGTGAGTGGTTGGTGTTGGGGGTTGGTTGAGTGTGGATGATCACGTGGTCCGCTGCACCGAAGCTTGGATGCGTCACTCGAAGGCCGAGCTGGTTATGGTAAAGATCTCAGTCGAGTTATAAATGCGATGAGCTTGGAATTCACTCTATTTGACCTATTTCAGATCTTTTCACTCTCTCGGAACTGTTTTGTAGCGTCGGGACTGCTTTGCGGTGTTGGAACTGCTTTGTGGCCCCTGAAACGGCTTTGTTTGTGCTACATCAATGAATGAACTCTGCCTCTCTCTCAGCTATAAAATAATTGTACAGTTTTGAGTAGCAGGATCGCCACTAGCTTCACGATGGACAGGTTCCATAAAGTACAACATACCAGAACCTCTCAGACTCTCGTACGAAAGAATGCCAAACTTCAATAGGTTTAGACTGATACAAGTTTGGATCTAGACCTAAAAACCCAAAGCGTTTTGCACCTCTTTTGCAATTGCCTTTTCTGGTCACTTGCAGCCAAAGTAATCAGAAATATCATCAGATGGAGTTTGAGCTATAGATTCGATGCAAACAGGTAGGAATATCTCTGGTACCCCTTAAGCTGGTTGAGCTAGTGATACCCACATAAATAAGAGTTTAGAGCCATAAATCGCCACTAAACTTTTAGTTGAACTAAACTACGAACACAGTACCTCCTAAGGTATAACAACATGAGCTTTGATGGTGTACTTCCTGGTGGTTCTAAACGATGAAAATTTTCAAATATATTCAATAGTAATAAATAAAGAGAATTGTAAAGATATAACCTAGGCCAAGTTCTTGTCCAATCTGGTCTTGACGGAGTCTATGAACTCTTCGGTGGTGACATAAGAAGATCTTTCGGTTTTTCCTTGGGCCAAGGCCAAATCTTTTGTCATGACGTTGTCCAAAGCAACGGTCTCAATGACAGCCTTCTCTAAAGCCTCACCAAACTTGCTGACCTCAGGAGTGTTATCCAACTTACCTCTCTGGATAATACCTCTTGTCCAGGCGAAAATGGAGGCAATGGAGTTGGTAGAAGTTTCCTTACCTTGTTGATGTTGTCTATAGTGTCTGGTGACGGTACCATGAGCAGCTTCACTTTCGAAAGCCTTTCCGTCAGGGGTCATCAAAACCGAGGTCATCAAACCTAAGGAACCAAACCCTTGGGCGACAATGTCACTTTGCACGTCACCATCGTAGTTCTTCATGGCAATGACGTATCCACCCTTAGACTTCAACATCTGGGCAACCATATCGTCGATCAACCTGTGCTCGTACCAAATACCGTTCTTTTCGAATTCAGCCTTGTACTTGGACTCATACAAGCCTTCAAAGATGTCTTTGAATCTACCATCGTATTTCTTCAAGATGGTGTTCTTGGTCGAGGAAAACAAGTTCATCTTACGGTCCAATGCAAACTTGAACGACGACTCGGCAAAGTCCGTGATGGACTTGTCAGTGTTGTACATAGCCATGGCCACTCCACCAGCTTCGTAGTCAAACACATGGTGAACTTCGGGTTCGCTACCGTCAGCTGGCTTGAACACCAAAGACAATTCCCCGGCCTTCTTGATCACCACGTCCGTAGCCTTGTACTGGTCTCCGTAAGCATGTCTTCCGATGACAATAGGCTTTTCCCACTGAGGAACAATACGAGGAATATTGTCGATGACAATTGGTTCTCTGAACACAGTGCCTCCAAGAACGTTTCTCAAGGTACCGTTGGGCGAGAGCCACATTTTCTTCAAATTGAACTCCTTGACTCTGGCCTCATCGGGGGTGATCGTAGCACACTTGACACCGACCCCGTACTCCAAAATGGCATTGGCCGCATCTTGGGTGACTTGATCGTTGGTTTCATCTCTATACTCCATTCCCAAATCGTAGTACTTCAAGTCCACGTCCAAGTATGGCAAAATCAACTTGTCCTTGATAAATTGCCAGATGATTCTAGTCATCTCATCACCGTCCATTTCCACAATGGGGTTTACCACCTTAATTTTGTCAACCATGTTGTATTGTCTGATTTGCTGAAATTATTATGGGGATTCCCCAGTATTTATAGTTATTTCCCACGGAACCATAATACAGGAATTTATGGGGTAAATACGTGAAATCCCGGGGCGCCAATAAGATCGTGCGCAACCGTCAATGTTACCAATCGTGGGGGATTTGGTTGGCTGGATTCTGGTGGTAGCCAGCCGGTGTCTGGGTTCGCCAGCTATGTGTATATATCTATGGAATGGGAGTAGAGGGACGCCCTGGGTCAATGTTTACAAGGTTTTAGCTGGGACGATCTCCTAATTGGGTAGTGGGTACTTCTCGGTTAAGCTATTCGCCGGGATTATGTGGAGCGCGGGGCATTAGCGGGATACTTGATTGAGTGAGCCAGTTGAATTAGCCGAAGACCAAGTGTTATAGCTAAGCACCAGAATGACTTGTGAGCACCACTCTGCCTCCATTATTGTGGTACTACTGTGTCTCTGATCCAGAGAGAGCCTACCATGAGCCGTGTAATGGCACAAACATATGTTTCTATACATCACCATAGACCCTGCAATATCTCCAAATCGAGATAAGCAGAGGTCAACTAACAAGTACACTAGTATCAAGGCATTGGTTTCTCCCACGCTTGAAATAACATTCAGCCTACCACTCAACATAATCTCTGCCCACCACTCTAAATACTCTAACTTGGCCACTCTTCATTTCGCTCATCTTATATGACTCTTTCTTCAATTGGCCATTGACAAGCTCAAATACCTTGAATTTATCCTTCTTGCTGTCATACTCATAAATCACACTGGCAAAGATTTCTTCATCGCCAACAATCACAGTCTTACTGCCTAATCCTTTATGAACTTGGAACTTCCCATTTTTGATGCACAAGATATCACCTGGTCTTATTTCATCGATCTTAGCAATGCTGTGGTTGTTGGAGCTTCTGTAGATCGTTACACCATACGATTTGTTTCCAATCACAGGCAAAACACTTGGATCGAGATGGCTGAAAATGTACTCAATGATGTTGCTTCTACCACTAAAGGAACCTCCTGATTCGAGGGAGTGTAGAATTGCTGCCCCATACTTACTGTAGTACTTATCCAAGAGATCCTTTCTAATTATAGGGATACCCTTGGTGAAGGCATTGGTGAATTTGATACTGGTTCTAGGATCTTCAGCCTCATACTCCAACTCAAGCACTATCGAGCTCATATCATAGAACAAGATGTAGTAGTCTTTGTAAACTTTACTTCTATTGCCTCTTTTTTCAATAGAGTTTGTGTCTACCTCATATATCAACTCACTTCCAATCTTTGGAGCCAAAAACTCGGGCAACAGTCCTTTGAGCCACCAGCTAGATGCAGTACTTATATTGGCAATTTCCAACTCCAATTTACCAAACACTAACTCCGCTTGAGTAGCGTTCTTGCCTCTTGCGACTTCTGTGGAGCTTCTCTTCAAAGAGCCGAAAGAGCTGCCAGTATTGTTGAAGGTCAAGGGAGAGACGTCTGTTGACGACTTCTTCACGGGTTGGGGTGGAGCAGCTGCTGAAGGAGGAGCTGCATGACCCCTATGTTCGGGAATAGGAGGTGGCATTGTAGGAGGTAGAGTTTTAGATCTGGAAGTAGACACGAAATCAAAATCGTCATCCTCATAAAGAGCTGCTTCGTCATCACCAGAATCACTATCGTCTTCGAATTCTTCATTGGGCCTTATAAGCTGCTCTTCGGAGCTTTCAGTTGGAACTTGCGGTACAGGATGCGGAGCAGAAGTAGATGACGGCAATGGAGGAGCTCTGGACTCGGGAACAGAGGGTGCTGGAGGCAATGGAGGAGCTCTGGACTCGGGAACAGGTGGTACCGGCGGAGCCAGTGCTCTCGGAGGCACCACTGGCTCAGATGGTACAGGGGGAACTGGTGCAATAGCTGGAACCTGAGGAACTCTGGACTCGGGAACAGGTGGTACCGGCGGAGCCAGTGCTCTCGGAGGCACCACTGGCTCAGATGGTACAGGGGGAACTGGTGCAATAGCTGGAACCTGAGGAGCAGTGTGCTCAACATCAGCTGACCTCATGATAGGTGTCGATTCATCTGAAGCATCAACAAGTTTCTTCTCAGTTTCTTCATCTGCTTCATATCCAGCAGCCTCTTTAGCTGATGGCTCTCCTAAATCTTCCGTAGATTCTATGCCACTGTCAGTCTGCATTGCATCCTCCTTCTTTACTGTTGGGATCGTGGGAATGGGTGGGGGTGGCCTGCTCCTGATGTCAGACTCCGAATCATGGTCTTCTCCCATCGAAGAATCTTCTTTGAGAGGAGCATCAGCTGCAACCTGAACAGTGTTTTCAGGCTCTTCTACATTTTTGGCTGCTTCAGACTCCAACTTTTGTCCAGTGTGAGCCTTTTTGAGCTTCTGTAAAGCAGCTGGATCTGCGAATGGCATTATTGGCACTGGTATTGCTTCTTCCGATTCATCAGACTGTTCATCGTCAACCGGGGGCTCTTCAGCCTTCGTATCCTTTTTCTTATCAGCAGGCGAAGGCGCAGATTTACCGAATGGGGACATTCCCATCATACCAAACATGTTTCTTCCCCCTGAAATTTTGGCCATTCTCTCAACCAACTTCCTTCTCCGAATTTCCTCGTCGTCATCGTCTTCCTCCTGTTGATCGTCAGCTGCCTGTTGGGCAGCAGCAGCATCAGCGTCAGCTTCGGTTTCTTCTGACTCGATACGGCCTGCCACTAAATCTCCGCCAGTCTCTTCGTCCTCATCTTCACTCGAATCGTTGTCTACATCCTCATCTTCCTTATCAATGGTTCCAGAAGTCTGCTCGAGATCCTTTCTGGAAGTCCCGGTATGGGTGGTTTCAATGGACTTGTTATCGTTGTCGGGCTCTTCAAGACCCTGAGCGATTCTCTCTTCTTTCTCTTGTTGTTCCCGCAACCTTCTTTCTTTCTCCTCCGCTGCCTTTTGCTTTCTAGCTTCCTGTCTTTTCAATGCAGCAGTCTCACGTTCGGCTTCCTCTTGCTGTCTCTTCTGCAATAACGCGATCCGCTCCTTCAAACTCAATTTCTCTTCAGCAGCTGGCTGCTCCTCTTCAGACTCATCCATGTGTTCTCTGTAAATTTCGCCCGTATTCACCTTCTCGTCCTGACGATGGCCTCCGATCAAAAACGAATCATCCCGGGGCTTGACCTGCGGAACATACGACGACTTAGCACTGGCAATGAATTGCTTCTTGACGGCATACGGGTCGTCTCTTTTCTGGGAGTTGGGGAATATAGGAAGCGAAGAGGGCTTTTTGGGGGTGTCGTGTTCCGTAGTTTTGGCCAGGGAAGTGTCCGCAGACGTGGCTGCCACTTTTGGAGCCTCTGACTCAGCCTTCTGTTCCTCTGACACTTTTGGCACTTCTACAACTTCAGGAACAGTTTCTGGGGCCTCTGAATACTCTAAAGCCTTCTGTTCCTCAATTGGCACAGAACTGGCCGCAGTTTCCACCCTAGAACTCTCCAGGCCGCCATCGTCCCCAATGACCTCCACAAAGTTCCGGGGGAACATACCTGACTTCCCGTCCAAAACCCCACTGAACCAGTCGTCGTCCTCAATTTCCGTCACCTGGATAACTTTTCCCACGTCAAAACTCAAATCGTCTTCGTAGTCAGACTTGTACTCGAACACCGAGCGCACCGCGAATGGAATCTTTGGTAGAGACATCTCCTATCAATACAATTACTTATTGTCTGCCCCTATCGAGTTTGAAGTGATTCGCAAACAAATGATTGCCGCACCGATTTGTCGCAATTTGTTAAGATTTGTCGCACCATTTCTTTAAGATTTCTGAGCAATTTGTTAGCGACTGATTATTAGCGAATGGTTGCGAATTGTGGGACGGGGGACCGGGGAGGAACTTGAGAGGTAGAGAAGAGGTGTGCCTGGAGTAGTAGGGCTTTGCAACTGTTCGTGTCCCTGGAACAGCAGCTAGCGTAGTTTGGGGAGCACAGAAGTGCTGGTGCTACACTCCCCACAGAAACGCTAAAGAATCGATTCGCAGCGATGAATTTTTCACTCTGACATGTCGAAGAAATCCAGCTCAACCATAGTGGTGGACAACCAGGCGCTTCTGTCGCTTGTGCCACGCAAGACGTTCGACTACCACCAGGGGGCCAGTATTACGTCGCTCTGTTTTGATGATTCGGGGCAGTACTTGATCAGTGCCGGTGTTGATAAGTCCATCCAGCTCTACGACATCTACAAGGGCATCCACTACAAAGACATCCAGTCGCAGAAATACGGGGCTCACCTCGCCAAGTTCACCCATAAGGACTTAAACTGTCTCTACGTGTCGACCCCCGAGGCCAACCCCAAGGACGACCCCATTGACAACGCTATTCGGTACTTGTCGTTGTCCGATAAGAAATACCTTCGATATTTCAAGGGCCACAAGAACCAGGTGGTATCGTTGGAAGTGGACCCGGTCCACGACGTGTTCATCAGTTCAAGCTACGATAAGACCGTCAAGACCTGGGATCTTCGGTCGCCCAATCCCACTGGCAACATCGAGGTGGGCCAGCCCGGGTTGTTGGCGTACGATCCTCATGGCATTGTATTTGTGGTGGGCAAGTATCCCAGGCTAAGTGACGGGGCCAAAAGAGGTGTGGGGGAATTAGAGTTCTACGACACAAAGAACGTCCAGCAGGCTCCATTCTTGAAAACCTCCATCCACACGAGCTCTGATTGTACGTGGACTAGCATCGAGTTCGCCAACAACGGCAAGTACTTGTTGATATCTACCGACACCAGCGAACACTACTTGGTGGACGCATTTCTGGGCACACTACTCACCCGTTTGGTGATGAACCGCAGTGAGTCGATCCTCAGATCTCAGTATCCGGTTTCTACCACGTCGTGCTTCTCATCGTGTGGCCGTTTCGTGGTGGCTGGAGGCAGTAACCTGGCGTTACTGTTTTTCGACCTCACATCCATGCGATCCTCTAACGGCTCTGCTCCCGTCAAAGACTCGGACAATCCTCTGAGCCTTCATCCTTTCAAGGTCGTCCCCACCAACCAAGGGTTGCCCAAACTCATAGCATTCAACCCCAAGCTTTTCACAGTTGCCACTGCCGACAACTCGGTCACTCTCTGGCAGCCCAGCTTGTAATCTAGATGTATAATAATAACAACTTCATCATAATAACACCTTCATTGCATCTCTTTTCGCACCCAAATTTCAATTGGTTTCGGCATCGCCATCTCGATGATCTCAGACGTTTGCCAGAAGCTCATACCCGAGGCTCGCAGGAGCTTGGTAAGGCATCCCCGTGCATCCGTACTACTGAACAGGGTCCAGCCATCCAATCTGCTTCCTCTAGGGCCGGTCAAATTGCTGCATCTCAAGTTCAAGACTGCTGAGCAGTTCATCAAAGAGTTTAAACCTCCAACCTTTATTGACAGAAATAGTCTCCCCACAAGACCCACGGACATAAGAGGGATAGATGCTTCTGGATACAGCTATTTCAGCCACCGGCTGATCCTAAAGTTCCCAATTCTCACTTCCAACTCATACATTCAGCTTAAGTTCTTTCCAGATTCACACTTCATCTCGTCGATTCGGAAGTCAAACATAGCCCTTGGAAACTTCAACAATCCCATAAGCTTGCTCAATGACCCGGTCCTCGAGAAAGCATTGAAGTCCTATAAGGGGAAATACCTGGGACAGAAGTACTTTATGGAAAGATCGCATCCTCTTTCTACGGCAGTTGCTAGAGCTCGATATAAGAAGTTCATCAAGAGTTGTTTATTCGAAAGTGTGCTTGACAAGGATGTTACAAGAGTAAGAGGTTTCTATTTCGTAAGGTACAACAAGGTGCCGGTTCATGAACACGAGAAAAACGAGTTGAAACAACTCATCCGCAAGGCAGTCGACAGACTTACTAGTGATGACAAGTTCTATGCTAATCTTGTCAATATGTCTCAGTCAGCAGATGCACCGAAGGATTTGAGAAAAAACGTCACACCTCAAAACTGGTACGGAGCAAAGCAAGAGCCTGTTTATTATCCTAAGCTTCCGTTTCTATAAATCACACCAGCTAGGGAGGGGAGTCTGGAAGTCGAACGATTGACTCGGGTCGTCTTCACAATTGTATTTGTATCTGTAGGCATGTAAATAGATAGAAGAGTTGTCTCTATCACGTTCAAGCTCGAATAATGACCGTCCACACTCCATGCAGTTCTGCTCTTTGTAGCTCTCTATCCGCTCGGTGGCCATGCCCTTTATTGTTTTTAGCTTTTCCTTGATGACAGAGTCGTTCTCGATGAGAGCCTCCAAATCGACATGACTTTCTGAGTTACCAACGTCCAAAACTTGCGGATAAGCTTCAAAGAGCTTATCGTAAATGGAGAGCTCGATGTCGTTTTTCAATACATTTATCTTGCTCAATTCTGATTGATTATTGTATACCCAGTCGTTTGTTATGGGAAACCCTAGGTTACGAAGGTGAATACGAATCTGATGCATTTTACCAGATATAGGAGTGCACTCCACTATGCTTTCATCCAACTCTTCGTTATACTTGAGACGTTTGAACTTGGTAGTCGACGAGGTTACTAGGTTTTGGAAATTTCCTGGCATCAAATAACCACCGTTAGGGTTCACCAACAAAATGGGGCATCTATACGTATACTCTTCAGGTAACTTTCCTTGTACTCGAGCATAGTACGTCTTTACAGTGTGGTCCAGCTTGTGCTCGATGACTTTCAGGAGCCTCGAAGCTGCATCTTTAGTTAACCCAAAGATAAGAACACCCAGGGTTACCTTGTCCAACCGATGGGTAGTCCATATATTCTCCAATCCTAAGTCAAACTTCAAGATCTCACTGAGCGAGTTGTATCGGTAGTTCAGAGTCGGGTGCACTGGGATTCCAGCCGGCTTGTTGACCACCAAATAGTGTTGATCGTGGAAAATCACATTGATTTGGGTATTCGAAGCATTAGGTTTGATGCTCTCATCCACTACTACCAGTGGTTCATGCATATGACGCAAGCTATATATTACATCGTGTTTTTGAATGCAGCGACTTTGTAAGCTATCCCACCCCTTCACAAATCCTGAGGTCTTCTTTCCGAAATTCTGGAGAACGTAAATTTTATTCTCAGAAATCTCTCTCGATATAACCTCCGGTGGTTGACCCAACTCAGCCGAAAAGACATCAACTATTGTACGTCCTTCCCATCGCGTCTTGATATGTGTTTTGTACATCTGGTAATATGGCACAACCTTGCGTAGGCCCTTTTCGAAAACATACGTAGGAGTTGAAGACATGGTTTATCGAGCTCTTCGCATTTTTTTGCAACTTTATGTTGAAGCACAACTTATGTAGAAGTAGGTTTCAAGACTGCCAAGGACGATTGTTGGAATGTAGATGCTATAATGGCTAAAAAGAGTAGGGGTGTTTTATTATATACGAAAGTCACCTTTCTTTAAACCAAAATGTATATTAGAATCATTATTGTTTTTACATGTATTTAACACACCGTGAAGTCGGCATCCCGGTCGACATTCCACGATGCAATTTTATTTTTTCTAATCCTTAGGAACTAGGAGGGAACACATTGGCTCTGTTTTGGCCAACGAAGTTTCCTGGAGGGTCATATTCACATACAACATAGAGTCCCCAATTTTCTGCCGAGCAATCTTTATAAGCACACCCAACGGAAGTGGATCCCTTCCAGACAACTTGAGTGAAATGATCGTATGTGTTGGCAGAAGAGTAGTCGTACGTTTGACCTTCTTCATACCAAGCGTCAACGGCAGCAGATCCTGTCTTAAAGCCGGCAGCCAAATTCTCTCCGAACTTACCATGCGTGTGAGTCAAAACACCTGAACAGTCGTAGTTATCAGCGTTATTTTGGGCATACTGGTAGGCTTCATCGTTCCAGCTCAATGCTCCTACACTATGGATGGCACGATATTTATTATGGGCATCCAAGATGTCTTGAGCAAAGCTTGTGTCTGAACCACTTACACCTTGAGTACTGGAGGCATCATTGGAAGCAACAGGACTAGAACCACCATTTAAGGTCGAGGTGGTAAATGTAGTTGGAAGGGCCTTGGTAGCCTGGGGGGTATAGTATGTCGAAGTAGCAGCAGATGTTTTCTTGCCTGGACTAGTGAACCAAGTAAAACCGTCGGTGTCAATAGGAGCATCAGTAGAGGCCGGGGCAGCAGCAGCAGGTGTGGTGGCGGCTTGGGTAGCAGCAACTGGAGCAGGGGTATCCCCAGTAGCATCGTCGCCAGATCCGACACCAAAGTAACCAAGAACCTTGTCAAACAAACTTTCCAAGTTCAACTTGGAACCACTGGAAGCAGGTGCTGCAGGTGTGGCAGCTGGTGTGGCAGCTGGTGTGGCCGCGGCAGGAGCTGGAGTTGGGGCATCACTATCATCAAAAAGACCTTTCAAGAGGGTAAACAAGCTCCCGTCGTTGTTTGTCACTTGAGTGGCAGTTTGCCATATTGTTTGGACTTCTGGAGCTGGAGCTGCTTCAGCACTTCGAGATAATGCGATAGCAGTTATTACTAATAATGGTGTAACTTTCATATTGAAAGTAATGGTAAAAAAAAGTGATAAAATACTCTGAATTCTTCACCTGGATTTGGATAGCTTATATTGTTTGGAAAGTACAAGGCATCTTCATCAAGAAATTCCCTAAATAAGCAAAGTTTCTAGTTGCAAAACCCTTTGAAAATGAAAAACTACTATGAAATTATTACCTAAATAGGTAATGTAATTAAATCAATTTCCTCATTAGGCAAAGTAATTAATATTTGTCAACAAGAAGGTTTACATCGAGTAAACATTTAAAGAATGTAAAACTTTTCTGGGGCAACAGTTGAACTCCAACTCTCTAGACCACCTTTTGACCAAGGTGAGTGGGGTCAGAATTTATTAATCACAAGGTGAAACAACTGAGTGCAATTCTTGTCGAAGGGGAATTACCGCATGCGGAAAACAAGAACTTCAGTTGCAAAAATAAATTCTACGTAGTAGCTGAATCAAACATGTAAACTAAACAAACGACAGCTCCGATATGAGTAGTCTGAAGAAACCAGCTTTGTCTGTGTTGGATTTTACAACTTTGGTAACTGGAAACGCCAAACAATTGCAGATGTTAAAAATAGCTAATATATAAGTTTTCATAGAGAAGTTGTGGAAGCTTGTTCGGTCAAAGAATTGGCTACATGAAGTGTTTATTTTTCCTTGAGTTTTTAGCTACATGTTGTGAGCAGCCTTTATGGCTCTTGGGTTTTTTTGTTATGTCCGTTCTCTGATCATCCCCAAAGATATCTCTTGCTTCTACTCTCTGTTTCAAATCAAACACCAGCTTTCTCCTAAACATCTGATTGAAATTTTTCTTCTCAGGCAGCCTTCCTATAGCTCTAGAATTTGTCATGAAATATTTCTCCCATAGCTAAAGCAATCACTTCTGCCACTCCCTCGCCAGTGCATTTGGCGGTTATCTCGAAATGCCTGCATTCAGGATCAACGCTTTTGATAGAAATCAAGACACCATAATTACTGGCTTGAGTATGAAGAATACCAGCCGCTAAAACAAGAACCTTAGTCTGGTCCTCGTCGCCACTGCTGAACACAATAGAAAATTTGAGCCTCTGCACAAGTCTCACGATATTGGAAACGGTGTACTTGTGAGAAGTTTTTGGGCGGATCGTATACTCACCCTTACTATTGGGGAGCAATTGGTTAATTTGGAGCCATCTAGACTTGAACTCGTCTACCAATAAAGTTGTGGGAGAAAGAGTTTTCAACACATTAACCGGGAATTTCAAGTTCAATTGCGAGAAAGACCCTCCGCAGTTGAACGTGATTGCTAAAAGTGGTGACTCTTGAGGTTCTATTATTCCTCTAACCTTCACCTCTATGTCAATTTGAGACTTGTCTTCAATAACCTGGTCAGCGGATCTGGTGAGTTTTATGATATAGCTAGGGTTAACATTGCTGGCATTACTTTTTAAGTCCAAAATTTTGAAACTGGTTAGGTGATTTCCCGTCGACTTGTAGGAATTGTTAATAACTTGGAATCTGTATCCTATTAAGAAATTATCTGAACGATCAACCTTGTAAGTTATCCTGACCAATTGACTCTCATAGAATATACCTGCATCAAAATGGAGCATACGATGGAATCCATTGTACCAATTGGGGGACAATACCTGCTTTTCTGCAAAAACATTTTCTGGCTCGTCCTCTATTCCAACCAAACTTTCAACCCCATTTAGTGACTTTTTCTGGATCTTGTCAGGATTAACCACAGACTTGGATCTATCGTTACCCACTATTTGGTTGAGAGTACCAATTCTTGACAAAAGGTGGTTCTGTCTGGTTTCAAATGGGGGAAGAGGTTTGGTAATGTTCGACATGAGCCCCTTGGAATCAACTTTGAACAAGTTCAAATACTCATTGGCACGGGACTGAATCTCTATATCAATTGAATCTCGTTCAATTTCGAACAAATCAACAATATTTGGAATGAAGTCTTCATTGGGGTAGCTGTTACAGAATTTGAGGAAAGTTGAAAGTATCATAGATCTGGCGACAGAGTTGCTCGTCACATAGATCTTATAAAGGACTTGAAATTGAACGTGTGGAGCGAACTCGGATTTGATCAAGTGACCATATTCTCCGATCAAAAATGCAGACATTTTCACCAAATTTTCACCCAACTGAACTTGGTCAGCTCTAGCCAATTTTCCCATCAATAACTTGCAGGTTTTAACATGGAGCTCGTCATTGTTAACGATGATCTGGATGATTCTTTCCCATATTTCGTTATTGAGAAATTCGGAGTTCGAAGATGATCCAGGAATTGATAACAAACGTATCATGATATTTACATACCACGTGGAATCTTTGGCAAACTTCTCTGATAGTATGGCTATTTTGATTGATAATTCTGATTTTAGTTGGTGGTCCAAAAGTGGGAAAAAATCAATCAACTTATTAATGATAATTTGGTAGTTTTGATCGTTAGTGATAATATAGAATAAATCCAACGTCTTTCTCTTTATGCTTATGTCTTTATCGTTCAAGAGGCCCTCGACAATCGCCACATTCTGAAAGATCAAGCTGTTGCAAGACTGAACCAACTTCTCATCCGAAGATCTACCTATGATCTTGATCAATACGTCCAACGACAAATACCGTGTGTTCGTATCATGGGACCTCAAAAGATGTAGCAAAGCATTGATAGCACCCAAAATGGAGTCGCTCGATGCGTTCAAGAAAACAGCCAAGGCTACCGATTGGAAGAGTATCGAACTCTGGATGTTTTTGTCAGACAGAGCACTAATAGACTTGGTCAGTTTGTTTATAGAGACAGATATTACCTGCTTCACGTCCTTGAGGTTTGCAGGATTCAAAGACATCACCAAGGATGAGTCCACAAGAAAGCAAGTCTCCAATAGCTGGAACAACCTTATTGTGATCCACGGAGCAGGAATGCTGTGATAAAAGTAAGACTCATCGCAGTTATTATCGATTACAAGCTGGTGGAGATCGTTGATGAGAGAAGTCACCAAATTCTTCACCTGAGCCGGCCTTAGACGGATCACCAACTCGGCCACCAGCAACCCATTCAAAACTATCAGCAAGTCGTTATGGTAGTCCACCAAGCTAAACAACCGTGGAATCCAATTGTCATTGACCACCAAAAGATTGGGGTACAACAGGATAAGCAACCTCAAGCACACAAGTGACTTCTTCTTCAACACCAACGAGGACATGGGGCTGATTGCAAACGAGTATACCTGGTCAGCCAACTCTATGAAACTGTTGACCACCGGACTCGAGTCCGGCACCGTAAACCCCGGCAAATTAAAGTTGTTTGCAATGAATTGAAGAGCCAACGCATTGGAGTTCTCGTTGTCGATTCGAAGATCGTCAGCAAGTTGTACATACACCAAATTAAAGAGCTCGTCGAAGTACCCTGAGACGTTGGTTACGCTGGTGAAGATAATGGACAAGGTCAAATACCCCAAAGACTTTTCCAGGGTGTTTTTGGCCCCAATCATCCGCAAGCTCTCCTTGATACCCAATTCCGTCAAATTATCATACCCCAGCAAATAAATGTAGATCAACTTGCAAAGATACTTCTTCCTCTGATAAGCATTCAAGCTCGAAGACGCAAACTTCGACTGGACATTGTGGATCTCCACATTCATCCGCTTCTTCTCCTGCTCGAAATCCTGGGAGTTCCGAATGTCGATGATGAACTGGGTCAATCCCTTCATACTCGAGGAAGACATGGCAGGCGTAGTTAGTTGATTCCCAGCACCACGCGACATACCCACACGCCGGCCCACAAGCCGCGGCGGCCTACGACGGTACGACGACACGCCGACACGACGGTGTAGAGGCCCCCAGTGTGCGCACGACCACTATTCCATTGGCCAATGGAATCGCCAGTTGGAGAATTGCGAAGTGAAAAAAAGTTCGGGAAATAATCAATATTGTCACCTACCAACACAGCAAGATGTCTTCCGTTGCCAAAGCCGCTAGCACCAAAGTCGATTGGGCTTCCATCATCTCCAAGTTGGGATTGACCGGAACCACCGCCAGTTCTTTGACTGCTTTCAAGAAGAGACACGACGAGGCCAAGAAGGAGTACTTGAGCTTGTCTCAACAGCCTACCACCGTTGATTTCGACCACTACAAGTCGGTCTTGAACAACCAAAAGGTGGTAGACGAAATCGCCAAGAAGGTCAGTGAATTCAAACCCGTGACCTACGATGTTTCCAAGACTCTCAAGACCATCGAAGTGTTTGAAGCCAAGGCTGTTGAAAACGCTAAGTTGACTGAAAAATCAGTTTTGGACGAGATCAACCAATTGAACAACACCTTGAAGGACATTGAAAACTCCAGACCTTTCGACCAATTGACAGTTGAGGACGTTGCCAAGGCCAGACCAGACTTGGATGACAAGGTCAACTACATGATCAAGAACGGTAAATGGAATGTTCCTGGTTATAAAGAGAAGTTTGGTGACTTGACGGTCATGTAAGATCTCTATTCCCATTGCCAGCATTTTTGGAGGCAATATCACGTTCTACGATTCACCATTACTCCAACTTCAAACTACTGCAGAATACTATATATTCCGTCATTATCAATAAATAAAACCCGATCCATATTGCGGAAGTAGGGCCGGGGGAGGTACGACACCGTCTCCACTGAGTTGCCGGAACCAATGGTTTCAATGTCAGCACTAGCGGGACGCCGGGCGTACACTCCTCGCTCAAACTGCTTGCTCCAGCTCGTCACTACAACGTTGCAATTGTACTTCTCCCTGATGTCTCGCAACTGCTCCAGTAGCCGGTGGAAACCCCCAAGCTCTCCGTCTGCCTTGAGACGCCAGTAGAACCGTGACACCCCGTCCACCACCAACCACCGTAGCACCCCGGCCACATGATCAGTCACGTGACTCACCTCTTCGAGTAGCACTGCCATGGTGTCAGCGTACACCGTGGCATCTGAGGGCCAGTTTCCCCCCTGCGTGCAGTCGAGCACCACCGTGGCGGGCTCGTGCACATGGGCTGCCACATATGCGTTTTTGGCGTCACGAGACTCAAACACAATATGGCACGTCTCGGTGTTGGACGCTGGTAGTGACAATGGTGCAGCTGGGGCTGCAGGCACCACTATTTGTCGCAAGCTCTTTGTGTAAATCATTGTTCCACAGGCGATACGATATCACCAATGGCTCGAACGCTTGTCAAGCTCTTTGCTATAGCCTCGTCTCGTATGATACTTCAGCACCGTGAATTCCGCGATACCCTCAAAGCTGGCCGCCTTGAATACCACCGCGCAGGGCCAACCCTCGCATCCGGTCGGCCCACCACTCGTCTAAATTTAGTGGGATTTTTTTTTTCACAAAATGTTCCGTTGCGCAAAGTTGTTTTTTTTTCACCATACAAGGCAAGGCTTGCAAGGACTCACATCCACAACAGGAGTTTGTAAAGGCTGAATCGACCCGTTTCGAGATCCAGTGTGTGTTTGCCTGTGGTGATAACACAACTACACTATCGAGTGCCTCTGTTCCGCAGATGTTGTCTTTCAAACGGCGTGTATACCTGCCCATATCCCACCTAAAGCCTCTACTATCGCACCTTTACCGGTGTTGGCTCAACGATAGAACCTTGCTTCAGACTCTTGTGGTGTTCATACGAAACTGCGTGCCACTATGTGTATGGCTTCTTCTTTTCAACACCATCAACCTCATCCCCAAACTGATCAAGCCCCGGATTAACGTGCGACTTGTCATGAGACTTGACGAATACGTGTTTCTGAGCTGGGAAGGAGGGTGCATGACATTGGTGTGTCTTATTGTCGGGGGGGTGTTGGTTTTCAGCCGGTTTTACGGGGCTGGAAACGGGGCCAATGCCAGCCTGCTGCCAGCTCGTCATCATGCCATTGTGCTAGCTGACTTGGAGTCCAATAAGCAGCCTCCGGCTGAAGCTGATGACTGGATACAAGCTCAGGTACGGCGTGAAAACGTAGGTTCACCGGCCACCGGTGTATTGTATCAGTTCGGGTCTTCAATTTGGGACAGGCTCCCAGTTTATCTGATGATGTTTGGGTGGGTGATACTCAATGTAATCCACTGCTTCAAAGACCCCCATAATAAGGCGAAAAACATTGTTGCGTTGGTGTTTTACCTCATGGGACATGTGTTGATCTTGCCAGCCTGTTCCTGGTACTTTTACATGTTTCAGTCCCCCAAAGTGCTCAAGCTATTTGTCACAGTCATTGGAATCCAAAGCATATTCGTTAATCTCACCCACTTGGTATTTCCCAACGTACCGCCTATTTATATTCAATACTATGGAGAAAACAAAAACCCTACTTATGATCTGCCGGGGTACTCGGAAGGATTGACTCGTATTGAGTTGAACTTCACCTTCAACAAGGTGCTAAATTTCTTCATTTTCCATGTCAAATCCATTGAGTTTGGAATCCTTCCCTCTTTACACTCATGCATGACACTTACCAGTGTATACTTTCTAGTTAACCTTGTCAAGTATCGGATCGTCAAGATAGCATTACTAGTTTACTGCTGCTTCCAGATGTGGTCTTCGATTTATTTGGACCACCATTGGCGTATCGACATCTTGTTCTCAGTCATCTACTCGATGTTCTCGTATGTGATCATAAAGGACAAGTTGGCCTCGATCAGAGCCGAGTTTCGCTACGATGCCAAACTCGGGGGGGTGAACACCATGGGGATGAGGATCTTCCAAGGCACGAAGCTCGAACGATTGTTCAATCCATTGTTGTAGGCCCTGAGGGCCCGCAGGCTTTCCATGGGAGATCCATACATGACCCATTATAGAACCAAATCATGATAACGATAGAGCATCAGCTGTAGACTTCTCTCAACTACAAACCCTCTTGTACATAGGCGTGTGATAGGAGATGGACCCAGGAGTCGTGTGGCCAAGCCGTATGCCAGGAGTCGTGTGTTGGTAATATATTCAACGACTAGTGAAGAGGCTTGGTACATGTACATCGTCACAACGATCTCTCGTTTATGCCTTACCACTCCGCATAAACCCTAATTGAACTGTTTATAGACTATGAGGGAAATGTCGCTACAAACCGAACAAATAAGCCCCAGGCTTCTACCAACATTTCCCCGTCCCCCGGCAGCGCTTCTACTGTATAGGAGGTGGTTATGCGTGACAAAATACACACCCAAGCTTTATTGTTGGGGCTTACATCGACGAAATAGGGGAAAATCAAGATCGACTGTTTGGGTGAAGTTTTACCAAGACAATCTTGCAGCACTCTCGTCAGTGCAATGACTTAATTACTATGTCTCTTTGCTCTCGTGTCAGATTCATCGTACTCTATACAGGAACCGTACTTGACCAAGCAATAGTTAAATTTTTTCTGAAGTGGTTCTGATGATCAGTAGAAGTCGCCAACATGGGGCTGTACAACATACATGGCAACCGATATATGTAAGGGGTAGCCTTATTTTGACACAGTCAAATTGCGGGCACCTACCCCCACTAAAAGTTTAACCTTTTGGCATCTCGTGAAATTCTCAGCCTCATCCTAATACCAATTTTCTTTTGCTATTTTATTCGGCAATTTGTACAAAATAACCAGTTTTTTCACCGTCTGTTGCTTTCCAATCAGAATTTTAGCCAGAATTTTCATTCAGTGTTACCGATATAGCATTTAGGCACTAGGGGAGTTTCCATCTAACCTGTCCCTATCTTCATTTCTTGTTCGTTACTGGATCTTGTGAGCACTAAATTTTCAGGACTCGCTTGTTATTCTTTGCTGGCATCATGACCCCATTACCTCGATTATACAACAAGAAGATCAAGTTATACCTACCACTTTTCCTTGTGGCCATATGCACCATTTACCAGCTTCATGCGGTGCTTCTCACGCCCGTCAACCAACAACGGTTGGATCTTAAGGCCCTCCACAGCCAGAGAGAATCGGGGTTTAATCCCAAATTAAGCACCTATGCTTTGTACACCTATATCAACAAGGTCCGTGATGCCGATACTCTCTTCTTGCATTGGGACGACTTGGTCGATATGCTGGTGGGAAGTCTGATGTTCGACAAGTTTCGTGAGGACGATGGCGAGAGCAAATGCTCACCTGGTGTGGAGGCATTTGCTTCCGTCAACTCCTACTGGCTCGAGAGCTACAACACCAAGGTGCTTCGTAGTATGGCCAATTTGTTCTGCATCAAGGATGTGCCAAACCAGGTGTTTGTACGGTCCGAGAACGGGTACCTTCGATTGCCTGTTGTTGGCCGTCGCCGGTACGGGACGTTGTTGAACACACTGTTCACAGACGCCGACTTCATGGCAGAGTTCAAGAAATTGGAGACCAACGTTGACAAGTACGACTATTTCCCCATCAGGTCGTTGAACTCCTCGGTAGATATCGACATCAACGACTTCTACTTTGATTCCGAGTACGAGATTTTTCAGTTGAGCCAATTGCAGCAGAAGCACCAATTGACAGCGGAGGACCTGAAGTATCTCAGTTTCCTCAGGTATTCGAACTCCATTGTTGACCATAGTGATAGATACTTCAAATATCCATGGATCTACTCAGATGTGGTGCAAGGTAATTCCCACCACTTGGCGCATCCGTTCTTCAAGCGGTTCATATCCATAAGAGAAAGACAAAGTATAATCCAGCATATGATCCGTGCATGGTTCGAGTTTGCGGAAGCCATCCAGGTGCCTCTGTGGGTAAACTACGGTTCATTGCTTGGTTGGGCTTACAATGGAGCCAATATGCCATGGGATACTGACGTAGATATCCAATTGTCCATTCGGCATTTGGACTACTTGCTGAGGCACTACAACAACTCGTTGGTGCTTGAAAACCCCAAATGGGGAAATGCCAAGTACTTGCTCGATATAAGCCCCACATACGTTCGTCAAGGAAACGGACGAAATTTCATTGATGGAAGATTCATTGACATCAACTCCGGGTTATACATTGATATCTCGGCATTGAGCCATACCAACTTCCAGCCCCCGGCAGACTTGGCAGCAGAAAAGGACATCTTAGTCCATTGTAAGCATTTCAACTGGCATTCACTTGCTGAGATTTTACCTCTCAGGCACACATATTTCGAAGGATCATCAGTCTACATTCCTTCCAACATCAGTTCAATCTTGGGTCGTAAATACGGAAAAGAGAGTTTCACCACCAAATTGAACTTCATGAATTACAACTACCAAAAAGACATAAACTTGTGGGTGCCCGACAGCATCTGCCCCAAAAGCCCCGAATTCAACCGGTTCGAGTCACCTTCCCTGTTAAGCCTAAAAGGTGCCTGTAACTCCCGCTTATTGCAAGATGAGTACAGAATCAACTGGGGTTTTAACCATAGACACACCATGTTGAACTCCGATATCGACCATCCTGCTGATTACAACATCAAACAGTTGGGTGATTTGCCAATCACCAGAAAAGATCCATGGCAGTACTACCACGACTTACTTCTGGGACGGGCTGATAATGAAAACTGGTTTCACGAATATAACGATTGATTTCCGCATGTGTATAGCATCAATATACCACTCTAGTTGAAATGCGACTGTAAAGCGTAATTGAATTTTTCACTGATAATGGATCCTACTTCTTTTGCTAGTGTGCTTGCTGGTGTCAAGCGGATGCGGGAGGAGTACGGAGAAGACGGGGCTGATTCTGGGGCTCCCAAGTCGAGTGCCAAGCGGCCAGAAACGACGGTTTCAGGCGGAGACACTGTGTCAAACCCTGTGGCTGGTCCCACAGGCTCATCTGGACCGGTTCCAGCAAGTGTCCTGACTACTGGCTCGGCAACGGAGCGTTCTTCGGTGGCTGTGGCCACAGCACAACTGCCTGCTTCTGGTACTCCTCCTCCCAACCGACAAACAGCCACGCCCGTGGGCGTAGGAAGCACTCGGACGCAGCCTGTGTTCAGGCCAAACCAACCAGCCGTGCAAATGTACAGCCAGATACAAGTGTCTCCGTCGCAGAAGGGCAACCCACTCTTCCAAAGTCCTCTCCTTAAGCTGAAGCCAATTGCATTCAACAAAGAGATCTTGTGCGACTACTACATCAATCCTACGCTCCAGGTGTTGTTCTTGTCATTAAAGTATCACCAATTGCACCCGGAATATATTTGGAGAAGATGCAAAAAGTTGAACCAGGGGTCGACGGTTCTGCGTGTGAAGGACAACACATTGAGAGTTCTCTTGGCAGTGATAGACATCGACAGTCCCCAAGAGGTGCTACGAAAGTTGAACAATATCTGTATAAAACAGGATTTGTCCTTGCTCGTAGCATGGAACTTTGAACAAGCAGGTAACTACATTGCTATGTTGAAGGATAATGAGCTTTCGAGAAACAAGTTGAACTTGATAATTCGAGGTCACAAGCAGACCGATTTCAAGTCCAATCTTACTGACACTTTGACCAATATAAGGTCGATCAACAAGACAGATGTCATTAACTTGATGACGGAAATCGGCTCTTTTAAGAACATTGTGGAGGCCAATAACTACAAGATCCACGGGTTTGGTGACAGGAAGATTCTGAACCTCAAAGCCACTTTCAGCCAACCGTTCATCTACAACAAAGAGCTGACTCCAGACAGCCACAAAGAGCTGACTTCAGTCATCGACAATGAGGCTCTGAACAACGAAGTTTCCAACGTAATGTGATATATATTAATATACATGTAAGTATTAAGGTTATTCCAGAGCTTGGCTCTTCTCTTTCTCCATCTGTACAACTTTGGACCGCAACACAAGATTCAACTGGTTCAAAATTTCGTTCTTTTGAACCAAGATCTCTTTTAACTTGGCAGAGTCCTCGTTCAACTTGTTGATTTTCGACGTATACACTCTCTTGGCATTCTCACTGGACTTCTCCACATAATATCCGGTTCCTATATCCACCAAGAACTTTTCAGGGTCCTGAACTTTTCCTGGTAAATACAATGAGCTCGTTAAGGGCACAAGCAACTGCTTGTCTTTCTGAGATTTCATATTATCAACACTGCTTATACAATCCTTCAATTTTGCCTGGGCAGCTTGCAATGCTTGTAGAGAAGAGGCGAAATGGTTCACCTCTTCTTCTGTGGACTTCTTGATCTCCACAAGCTGTTGTGGATGAAGCTGTGTCAAATCAATCTTCTGCGACATGGTTATGGTCAGAGATTTTGGAAATTTTTCAGTGAGACTTTCTACCATGGGAAACGATGGAGGAACTATTGCCAAACGACAAGATATAATAAACTTATACAAAGCAGATGCTGAAGCGGACGCCCTGGCTGTTCCCGAAGATGGTGAAGACTTATCGAAATGTCCTCTTTCTCACCACACTTTGGTGAACGAGAAGGTGGTTGCAGATTACAAGGGTACGATGTTCCTGAAACAGCTGATACTCGAGTTTTTGTTGGCAAAGGACTATAAGAAAAACAAAGCCTTCGGGCACATCAAGTCGTTGAATGATGTCATAGACATCAAGCCCATTTTTCAGGAGAATAAGTTGGTTTGTCTGGTCACGAAGTCATCCAAATCATTTGTATATTTGAGAAGCTGTGGCTGCGTTTTGGACCAAAAGCTCATCACTAAACTCATCGAGCTCAAGAGCTTCGGGTGTCCTTCATGTCAGACAGCTTACAAAGTGGTTGATGTGGTGGTAATAAATCCTAGTTTTCGGGATATGGAGGCGAACCAGTCAGCTTTTGAAAGTCTTCGAGAGAATGGCTTCTACCACAATAAAAAACCCGTGAAAAAGAAGGGAAAATCCGCCAAACCTCATGATTCTACGAACGAAAAGCCTGTTAAGAAACGTAAATTATAGACTATGTACAAATGAATAAAAATGCCCCTGCAGCCTACTTATCTTCCTTTTGTTCGGGATTGAATCTCAACTTTTCTCTGTTCATCTTTGCATAGTCTGAGTTCATGTATATGTTGAAAGTGATGGAGCCAAGCCCCACCACACAGATGCCCACCAATCCAAGGACCGTGCTTCTGTGGATGATATCAGTTGCTCTGACTCTGAAAGGAAGTTGTTGTGACATTTGGAGTTTTGGTGTCTATGATAAATTTTGATTTTAATAACGTGAGCAGACATTGGAAGTAGTGCGCGCAAACGGCGTAATTGCCTGGTTTAGGGCAGTGCTGGTGCGGTGTTGGGCGAGGCTCGCACTAAGCTGTCGCTGTAGAAGTAATTTCCCATACATTTTATTACTACAATCTATACAATAAACATCACATTAAGTATTTGATCCAGTCATGGCTCACCAAATCGATTTCCACGAGCACAGGATTCGTGTAGACCAAATCCAATAACCATTCGGAATTGTATAGCCTGAAAATGTTCACCAAGTCTTCCGAATTGGAGAATTTGGGTACATCGTTTAGTATATAGTCCAAGATGTCCTTGGCAAGAAGATTGATCTTGCTCAATTTCAAGCCGGCGGAACTGAACAAGATCTTCGAATTCAACCGCTTCAAAGAATCCTTGAATTTGGCTGTGTCAATCGAGCCAACTGGTAAGTTCTCGTTGGTACCTTTATTGTCTACTACAACCTTTCTCTTCAATGCCTCAAAGTTTCCAACATCGATCTCAACTGCAAATTGTCTAGGTTGGATACCTCTGATGATGAACTTCTTCTTAGGGGGATCTACTTCATTCATCATAACAACCATAGCCTCCGAGTTGGGAAACGCATTTGTGACGTTTTTGATGAAGTCTACAGCTGGTAGTAACTCGGGGAAGTCACCCAACTTGTTCACCCAAATGGGCTCGAATTGCTTCTCGTAGGCTTTCCATAAAGATATCTGTGTCACTTCCCCAATAAGACCTTCACCCGTCGAGTTGTCGTCGTAAGAGTCATTGAAGATTGGTTCATAACAGCATCTCAACCAAACGCTAGATCTCATGGGTTCGGGGAATTTGGCAATAATATTGTACAACTCTGGAGACAACAACGGTGGTGCCAGGGGCACACTTGTGAAGTTGGACCTCTTGGCCAACTGTACTTCCGCTTTGAAATCGGTGATGGGTTCGTTCAAAACTAAATCAGTGGTCAATAATACTGGTAATTGCTTGAGCAAAGTGTATAAGTTATTTTTGCTGGTATTTATTTGTAGCAATTTGCTCAATCTGTTGAGCTTAGACTCTTTTAAGGTCTGGTTTTTATTGGAAGCACCCGAATTCAAGTACTGTTTCAAAAAGTCCAACACAGCCACATTCAACTTGGGATCATTGAGCAACAAGTAGTTTGAAAAATGCTCTAGATGCTCCTCTTTGAAGTTGTCAATACAGTTATCATAGAGGGGGATCAAATTATCGTCTCCAGACTTGGGTGTAGATTGGTTGTTGAATTCTTTGTTCTCGTTTTCCGAAATGGTGTCTGCCTTGGTAAACAACAAGTGAGTCAAACAATTCAAAGACCCCACAATCAAGAATTTGTCATTGGAGTTGGTGGAAATGAACAACATAAGATTGAACAACTCATCAGTTTTGGGGTTGTTGATGTAATAGCAGGTTAAGGTATCCAAGATGTCTATTGAGTGGAAAAGATACTCGACAAACTGGTCCTTGTATTTGGTCAAATGGAAGTCAGGGCCATCGTGATAGACCCAGTCCACCAAAAGCATCAATACCTCGGTGAGATCCTTCTTAAACTCATAAATCTGTGAAAGCCACTGCTGGTTGTTGATGTCCTGAATGGAGTTTCTGATACTCAACAACGCATTCAAACTCAAGTTGATGCTGGAGTTAGAGATGTCGGCGGACTTTCCCTGCTGCATCATTCGGAATGGTTCCAAAAAGTACTTGATCAACTGCTTCCCCAAATATTCGTTCTTCTCAAAGTCTATCGTGTCAGGAGATACAAACGATTGCTGGTAAGTGCTGGTCAAAGCCCACTCCACTTCTGACGGAACGTTAGACTTGAGCGACATGATGATCCTGGTCATCAAGTTGGCCCCCATGTGGCCGTTTCCAATCAAGTTCATGTGGCTGGCATTGTTATTGATGGATGTGGTGGACGAAGTGTAGACGTTTATGGGCACAAGGTTGGCTGGCACGGCTGACATTATGTGTTTTGGTATGTGTAGTTCCGTGACTTCAGAACTGCGGGTGCTAGAACTATCTAAGGTCGACAATCGAAGAGAGAATCAGTGTTTCAGACTCACTACACGTTAAACTCGAACTTTTCAAACAAACTTTTGTCTGAACCAGTCGCACACATTCAGTTGTGGTGGTAGGCACACGCCGCACCTTGCTACCGTCTAGAGGAAACCTGGAGTGGCGGAGAGCAGGGCAGCTAGTGGCGTAGGAGGCATCTGGCACCGCGTAAGGCTCCAACGGAGACGGCCCCTCGGGCCTGCCACAGCCATAACCACTGTGACCCCGCTATTGTTGTGGTCGTGTGCAGGCCGAGAAGAACGGCTCTACGATAAGGAGTCAGTTTGCTTGGTTTATGCTCTTTTAACGAAACCCACTGACCGAAGCCATGAAGTTATCTGCTATCTTGACAGTTGCCGTGGCCACCAGTGGTGTGAGTGCTGGCTTCTTGTCCCGCTTAAACCAAGTTATTTTCAATGCCGAAGAGCAGGCCGTTGAAGCTCACTACAGCCATGAGAAGTCTGCTTCGAAGTTCGAACAATTGAAACAGGAATTGGGCCACCCAGAATACGCTTCCCGTCCCGAGTTGGCTGAGGCCTGGTCGTACTTGACGAATACCTTGTCGGGTGAACAGTTGCAGAGGAAAATCGACCAATACACCAAGCCGGTGTCCAAGTTCAACAACCAGTTCAAGGGCCTTAAGGGCGAAAGACCAGGGTTTGAGACTTTGGTCCACGACAAGTTCGAAGGGTACTCCTTGGACGTCAAAAGGAACCACCCGGAATCTTTGGGCCTCGACACCGTCGACCAGTACACCGGATACTTGAACGTTGACCAATTGGGCAAGCACTTCTTTTTCTGGTTCTTCGAGAGTAGAAACGACCCAGCCAACGACCCGGTTATTTTGTGGATCAATGGGGGTCCTGGATGCTCCAGTGCCACCGGGTTGTTCTTCGAGTTGGGCCCTTCATCTATCAACTCCACTATCCAGCCCGTGTACAATCCTTACTCGTGGAACTCCAATGCGTCGGTGATTTTCTTAGACCAACCAGTGGGTGTGGGCTATTCATACACCGAAGGCGAACAAGTTAAGAACACAGCCACTGCTGCTAAGGATTTCTATGTGTTTGTCGAGTTGTTCTTCCAGAAGTTCCCCCAATTCAGAGTCAACAAGTTCCACATTGCTGGTGAGTCTTATGGAGGACACTATATTCCGAAGTTTGCAGCCGAGATTATGGACAATGCAGACAGAACCTTCGAGTTGTCCTCGGTGTTGATCGGAAATGGCCTCACCGACTCCCTTATCCAGTACAAGTCGTACCGTCCTATGGGATGTGGAGAAGGTGGATACAAGCCTGTGTTGACTGAAGAACAGTGTGAACAAATGGATGCTGATTACCCCAAATGTGCTGTTTTGACCGAGTTGTGCTACAAGATCCAGAATGCCCTTACATGTGTTCCAGCCACCGTGTTCTGCGAAAAGGCCTTGTTCGGACCATATGGCGACACTGGATTGAATCCTTACGATATCAGAAAGGCTTGTGATGAGCCTGGTGGAGAATGCTACACTCCTATGAACTACATTGAAGAATTCTTGAACAACGAATACGTCAAGGAATCGGTGGGTGCTCAAGTGGATATTTTCACTTCCTGTGACGATACTGTTTTCAACAACTTTATCTTGGGTGGAGACGAAATGAAACCTTTCCAACAGTACGTTGCCGAGTTATTAGAAAAAGACGTTCCAGTCTTGTTGTACTCCGGTGACAAGGACTACATTTGTAATTGGTTGGGCAACCACGACTGGTCAGATGCCTTAGAGTACTCTGGCCACGAGTTTTTCGAACAACAGCCATTGAAGGTGTGGACCAATTCCGATAAAAAGGCTGCAGGTGAGGTAAAGAACTACGGAAAGTTCACTTTCTTGAGAGTCTACGATGCCGGCCACATGGTTCCTTACGACCAACCGGAGAACTCCTTGGACATGGTCAACAGATGGATCCTGGGCGACTACTCTTTTGGAAATTAGACAATTACATACTTCTGTGTAGCTTGATATATACTAGGGTTCAAGCCCTCGAGTTCGTACCCCCGTCACGGGTGCTTGGTGGCTGCGAGAATAGTCGTGCGTATACCCTCAGTTGAAACTTTTCAGTGCAATATTCTTTTGAGACGAGCAGAGGAAAATTTTCAGTTCAATCGACTAAAGTAAAATGGCTACGTATGTGCTAGACTAAAAGAAGACCCCCCTAATGCTTGAAGAACACCACGGAATACATGTGATGTGGATGGGCATTAACTAGAGGGCATGAGAGAAAGAGAATATATCCTTTTCCCCCAAAACGAGGCCAAGGGAATTCAAGATTATCTTGCAGCTGATTATTCAATTAAAACTCAATTGCCGATGCCTGATAGATCTGTTTTCCTCTGAGTCTAGAAAGTACAATGATGTGATTTGGAATGAACTTGGCTGTTCAGTTCCACGATCGTTATGGGTTTTTCCGAACTCATAAAGCATCTTTCGTACTGAAATTCACGGACTAAGAGTTAAATAGACAAGTGTTAGGGAGTCTTACGAGAGCTCTGTAACAAAATTACTAACTTTTTTTAGTACCTTGAAACCAGAAACCTTGATCAAGAAGAACAAGACTGACGAAAAAGTCTTGAAGCAAAGAGCTGCTGACAAAGTGGCCAGAAAAGCTGTATGTATTAACGATTTATTGAATTAATTCTTTTATTTGTGGTGGCTATTGTAAACCACTTATTTTTGAAGATGAAGACCACCATTTTGTATTCGGCTAGCTACGGCGATGTTGTCAATCAGTTAACCATCTTTCGGGACTGAGAAAATAATAAACTAAAAGGAATTGATTATTGATTTGTTAACAATCTTACTAACATTAATTAATTAGGCTAGCAAACAAAAGAGACAGGCTATCTACGAAAGAAACGCCGCTTACACCAAGGAATACGTTGATGCTGAAAGAGCCGTCATCAAGGCCAAGAGAGATGCTAAGGCTGCTGGTTCTTACTACGTTGATGCTCAACCAAAGTTGGCTTTCGTTGTTAGAATCAAGGGTATCATGAAGATCCCACCAAAGCCAAGAAAGGTCTTGCAATTGTTGAGATTGACCCAAATCAACTCTGGTGTTTTCGTCAAGTTGACCAAGGCCACCATCGAGTTGTTGAGATTGGCTGAACCTTACATTGCTTACGGTTACCCAAGCTTGGCTACCATCAAGCAATTGGTTTACAAGAGAGGTTTCGGTAAGGTCAACAAGCAAAGAATTGCTTTATCTGACAATGCCATCATTGAAGCTTCCTTGGGTAAGTACGGTATCTTGTCCATTGAAGATTTGATCCACGAAATTTACACCGTTGGTCCAAACTTCAAGCAAGCCAACAACTTCTTGTGGCCATTCAAGTTGTCCAACCCAACCGGTGGTTTCAGATCCAGAAAGTTCTTCCACTTTATCCAAGGTGGTGACTTCGGTAACAGAGAAGAATACATCAACGCTTTGGTTAAGCAAATGAACTAAGTTTAATTTTGGGGTTATGTTCTAGTATACATTTGTATATGTAAATATAAATAAGGTTACACTTTATTCATCCAAGCCAATCGCTGACTCTATATATCAAATACTCGAGCCATTGCACTTCTCTCCACCAATCCATTGATATTGGTATTTCGTCTTCAAATGCACTTATTCCGTACTTGTCGTAAATATAGTCCGAAGTGGTGCTAGCACCACCGATTAAATTCAAGGTAATGAAGTATAGAACCCTTATAGTTGACATCAATATGATGCAGGTGATGATTAGAGTGACAACATTGGTTAACACAATGCCAAAGTTCTTGTTTTGTTGTTTGTACCGGTAATACATTTGATATTGCTTGAGAATGGGGATCTTCGTTAGAAATCGGTTGAAGTCCTCTGTTCCTTGGGTCTCCAATCTTAGCTTTGTTTTGAGCGATTCGATCAACTTGTTCTGTTGGTCCAAGTTGGCTGACAAGTTCTTTATGGTGGAGTTTTCCTTCAACTTCTCAAACTCTCTCTGGTATTGTTCACACATGTTCTCAAGTATCTTGATAGTATTATCTCGTTCAGTACATTGGTTGATCAAGTCCTTGATGGCTACATCTTGCAGTCTGTTGCCGGGGCGTTGCGGTGTCCTAACGGGATTGTTCACCTCCTTTTCCAACGTCTCCACATAGTCCTTAAGGCTTTGAATCTGTCGTTCAAGACTTCGTATTTTCGCCAGCTGCTCTTTGTTTTCCTCTAGTAGTTCTTGGTTCTCTTTGGACATAAACGAGATGTGATCTTCTCTTTCGTTGATCTGTTTCTCCTTGACAGACAAAGCGGCCCCGAGGTCTCTCGTAAATGGTCTCGGAGTGCTGGTGTTGCCGATATTTTTATTCGGTGATAGTGGGTAGCTCAAGGGTTTGGAAGGATTCGTTATAAGTGTGGCCAAGTTGGCCTTTGAAATACCTGTTCGCTCGGTAAGAAACTTTACAAGACTTGTTTGTTTAACTAGCTTTAAAAGAAAATCTTTGAGTTCCAGTTTGTACAACTTGAGCGTTGGTTTATCTTGAATCATCTCGTTGAGAAGCTTTGTTTCATCATGTTTGAGAAGAGTTGTGGCATTCAATGCGACCTCGATTTCCGCCAAAAGCTCTCGCAACTGTATCACATATATGAACTCCTTTCCCTTGCATACGGAGTCCCAGCACTTGTGGACAAAACCATCTATCACTTGTTCGGTGTCCATGTAATGTGTGTTTTGAAGGTCGAAGTGTCAAATATTTTGTGTTACGCGCATTAGTGCGCAGGCCAAGAGCCACTTTTGGCTGCAAAACTAAGGGAAATGGTTGGGGCTGTAATCTAGTTTTGGTGGGAAGAAGAAGAGAGTGATGTCATTGGTTCTATTGAGCATTGAGAGTGGTAGTAGAATTTTCCCGGGGTTTTTTAGGAGGTTTTCTCTTTATGCTTGAGTTTGTGGTGTAGAAATTGCAGTTTTCATGAGTTTTATAATTATCTCCATTAGAAGTTGGCAAAGTGCCGGTGCCATTTGTACAATTCGATTTAGGATCTTCTGTTCATAGTTTACAGAGTATATTGAATGCTATTTTGTTCAGTATAATTACATTACATTGGTACGTTATGAAGTCTACTGTTGGTTCCTGCCGTCCCTTTCGGGGATTGTATTGAGACTGGCTTCTCTCTGAGAAAGCGAAAGACCATTGAAACCTTGCCTTTCTTCATTTCCCTGAGATAATGGTGGGGTTTGAAGTGCATATTGTTCGACGAAAGTGGAAACTAGGCCATTTGAAGAGGATATGTTGGGTTTGGTAGAAGGTAGATCTGACTCGATCTCGGGGTTTTCTCTGGCTTTGATATCGTTAAATTCGGAGTTTGACTTGGTGTTCGTTGTGGTGGGGAGAGATAACAGATTTGTTGGTTGATTATCGTTAGAATGATTAGGTGTGACTTCCGTGGTGAGTGCTTCAGTTGGAGACTCCACATAGGAGGAACCAATGGCCCCCGAGAGCGTGGGGTGGCCCTGCTGGAGGACAGCTTCTGTGATGTTTACCAGTTCAATTGGTAGAGCAGATTCTGAAAGCGATGCAGCATCTGTTTGAGAAGCAGGAATGGCTTCTGCAATATATACCAGCTTTTCAATGGGTACTGGCTCTGCAACAGGCACCGGCTCTGCAATAGATACCAGCTCTTCAATGGTCACTGGCTCTGCAACAGGCACCGGCTCTGTAATGGATACTGGCTCTGCAACGGGTGCTGGCTCTGCACCAATGGTTTCCGACCCAACTAATGACTCGACTGAGGGGCTTGGTTTTACCTCTGGAGCGGCAGACTCCAATGCAGCCACTGTGAGCTTAGGAGCTTGCTCGATGGAATCTTGAGCACCAAAACCAAGTGAAGGTGTTGTGGTAGTTGAGCTAGCTTCGATTGTATTGATGTATCTGGCTTGTGGAGCTATTGGGGAGGCCGGCTCGGAGGCAGGTACAAAGCTGGAAATATGAACTCCCAGAATGCTACTGTCGTCGGCTATAGTTGACGGAGTATCGGGGGAATTTGGAAGTTCATCTACAGAGTCCTTCAAAGTTTGAGAATCTTCAGGCTGATTCTCATGAAGGAATTCCTGTTGAGCCGTACTTGAAGCTGCTGCACTCTCTCCCTTTTCGTCAGAGAGGCTGTTTGGCTCCCGATATCCTGGCAACTCATCTCTTTCAAATTCAGTCTCCTTCCACACTTCATTAATCCTATTGATTGGACTAACTTCTACAGAAGGGTCGGCCATATGAATGGTGTTCGTAGACTCCTTAGAATCATTCAGTTTGGCAGTTTCTGTCACTGTACCTGAAACTTTTGCCTGTACCGATGTTCCATTTCCGTTTCTACTCGAGTTCAAGAGGCTGTCATCAGTCATAGAAGTGGTATTCTTGTGGGTAGTATCGACCTCGCGAGGTTGCGTCTGTAAAGTTGCTGGTGCCGCTAGTTGGTTATCAGCTCTAACACGGCGGGTTTTTATGGACTCATATGTTCTGATTGAAGTGATCAATTCATAGAACAAATCCTCGATAAGAATCGCTGCCCCGTATAGTTTTCTTAGGATAAAGTATAATCGATCAATCTTCTCTTCAAGGGAATAACTAGACTGTTTTATTTTTACAACCTCGTATAAGTAGAAGATACCAGCTCTCTGAGTTGCCTCATACAACTCGGTCAACTTGGAATACTCCTCTGTAGGAACGACCGGTATTTTCTTCATGTCTTGGACAAATCTAAGTAAATCCAACTGAGTGAACTGCAGACTTAAGTGATTGTCTTCATTCCTTCCTGAAGCTACCAACTCACAAATGGGACAGAAAAATGCTTCCTCGTCGTCATCCAAGCCAGACTGCCGTTCCTCTTTTATAGCCGGCTCATTCTTCTTCTTTGTGTTCTTGGTTGATTTCTTCCTCTTTGGCTTTTCATCGTTGTTTGCACCTTCCTTGTGTTTAACTTGGTTGTTGTTCTTCACTTCGGTAACACAAGAGTCATGGTACCATTCTTTGCATTTTTCACATTCAATCATAGTACCATATTCGTACTCACGACAAATACAATAGATCTGATGAAGATTCACAACAGGCTCTACCTCATTATCTTGAGAACCGGTATCCCCTTTTTGATGGAAAGGATAGCTACTGGAACTCAAATAGGAATCATCTTCAATCGAAAAACTGATGCTACACTTCCCCAAGCATCTATCCATTGACTTCAACAATTCAACACAAACAGCTGACTTGAAATCAGTCTTCTTGGTATCTGAAACAGTTGTAGTAACCAATTTCAATGTAGTAAATATCTTTTCGTAGGATCCGAGGAAGTTTTCTGTCTTTTCGATTGGCGAATTGACCAATCTCCAATCTTTTGTACTTATTGGCAAATTTGTTTCTTTGAGATCTTGCTGGAGCTTTTTAGCATCTTCGAACAGTAGCCTCTTGTTCCCAGCTTCAAGAGCATTGCCGAATTCATATAACTTTTGCAAGGTTTCTAAGGACGCTCTAAAGTCAAGAAGATCGTCATATATGTTTACATCGACGAATATTCGGTTTTGATTAGGTAGCTTAAATTTTTCGTCTGCCTCATCGATCAAGTCATCCACTTCTTTGATGGAAGATTCATTTATTTCTTGCAGATGGAGGATGCTTTTAATCCTACTAGTGATATTGTAGCTGTTTTTGATGATTGATTCCACTGTGAGCAACTTGTCGAGGTCCTTGGATCCCAAAAGATCTAAACCTTGTTTATAGAAGTCTTCCAAATTTTCGAGTGTGAAAATTCGTTTCTTATCCTTTAGTGGATCTCCACCAGATACAATAATGTTGAACATGGAAAGCCACTTCATTCTGTCCCTTATTCTTATAATGAACACTAAAGAACTTAACTTTATACCAAAAGACTTACCCAAATTGATTAGATCGTTGAATTCCCGAATAGAGGGATTCTCTTTGGAGACCAACAATCTACTGCTTCTTTCGAAGTTTTCGATTTCGTTTTTAAATTCTACCAATTGGTCGATTTCTGCAGCGTCGAAATTCAACGAGGGTATTCTGGTAACCAAATTGATCATCTTCGGTATGATCTCGTCAGAGTCTATTAAAGTTTGGTCTTCTTCGTTCGTATTTCTGATTCTTTGTTGATGCTTGATTGATATTATGGTCTGGCAATCTTCAATGAATTCATTGGCCTCATTTATGAAATGTTTTAGAGTATTCAACTGATGCTTGAATGAGGTTACTTTACTAGATTCTTGTCCCCCAACAAATTTGGTGTATTGTTCAGCAACGTTGATATTATTGAGTATTTTCTCTCCTTCCATCAACAAGTTCTTATAGCTCCTTAAAGGCATTGAGAAGTTGTTCTCCATCAATTCCTTGTATTGGGCCGACCACTCATTGAAGTCATCTGAATAATTTGACAATGTTCTGTTGAACAGTCTCAACTTTTCGTCGGAAAGGAACAAATGTAATTCAGCTCTAATTGAACCATCATTCAAGTCCGGAAGAGTCCTTGATTGAGCATCCCTACCTTTTTCCTCCTCATTGATTTCTAAGTACTTCATAAAGTTTTCCATTGAAATGTTGAACCTTTGGTTGGAATGGATCTCAATGAGGACAACTTTTGAAGGAAATACGTTTGTCAAGTCATCATCTGATATGTATGTGGTATCATTGAGGGACTTTTCATCGATGATTACCTCTCTCAATCCGATTTTTGACCTGAGAGTGTTTCGGAGATTCAACTCATCTTCGTAAAACCTTGAATATACCAGTGAAATGGTCTTATGCACGTTCGTGTTAAAGCACAATCTAGAGGAAGCAGCTGAGTTGGAATCAAAGCTTTGTAATAGGTTTACAAGTAGTCGGAAAGGAGAAAAATTGGGGATCACTTGGTTCTGCTTCAACCATTTTTCACTTTCAATGGCATAATCAAGCCAGAGAGCAGATGCAAAATTAGTTTCTTCACTCACACTAACCCCAAGGGAAACGTTAAATGAGTAGGTTTTTGGGTATGTTATGACAAAATCACCAGGCTTCTGAAGCACCGAGTAGAACCTAATTCCAAGCTCTTTAAGTGTATTTGGCGATATGAATTTGGACCACGCATAGGATGGTTTTTTCTGGTTGTATTCGATAAGTTGTTGGAAGGTGCTGTTTGAACTTTTAAAACGAATGTGCCTGTCGAAATCTGTACTATACAATGATTTTTTCAACTCTTCGAACTTGATTTGTTTATTATGAATGGTATCTTTGAAATACTTCATACATTCGTCCGGGGTAGGTACAATCTCTGGCGACTGTTGGTGGCTGCCCAAGTATTCTTCGAATTTGTCAAAGTCCAGTTCAGGAATGATGAGCCATCTCTTATATCCTTCTATTTGGTAGTTTATCCGTTGAGTAAACTGATCTTCACAACTCCAGTGTTCAGTTGAATACGTCAGCCCTATGACTATGGACAGATTTGACATAGCTCTGTTATTTATGTCGTTCTCATTAAGTGCACTCAATAAAGAATTGGGTAAAGTGGAGACGTTTTTCAAGTTCCAAGGGTTGATGGAGTTTGAGACAAACCCTTTCGAATTGAGTTGGCTGACTAGATCATCAAGCTTGGTTCCCGTCTCGCTCCTTCGAGACTCAACCTTAATCGGGCTGGATGCCTTTAGTTTGTAGCTGGAATCATAAGACCAAAATCGAGACTCTAAATCGTCTAGTGTGATCTTTCCGTTACCAAAAACCGACCGTCGAAAGGTGTTATCGTCTTCGATTAGGGTAGCCAAATCAATACTACGATTTGGACAGTTAAAGGTATCGTCTGTGCTGGCCAGCTTCTCTAATATTTTTTTGATGTGAAAGTTGAGTTGTGAAACTGGCGGAATGGAGCCTGACTGGATCAGTACTGACACCGGAGACTCAAGAAGGAACCCTTTGTTTGCCTTCACCTTGACAGACCGCTTGAATCTCTTATTGGGGCCGTAATGAGGGTGCACCTCTCTTTTTCCGTAGCCATTTTGTTGGTGGGCCTCTAGTTGACTGGCCTCGAATTTTAGTAGATTCTTGGAGTATATGTTTCTGACGGGATTGTTACCGAATTTTCGGGAAAGCGATATCCAATCACCATCATTGAGGCTGTAGAATCCACCCTGATGCGACACAAGCTTGTAAAGGTCGTATAGGTCTACTTCAGCGGGAATCTTTTCTGGCATAGCAGATGTCGGAGCTGACGTTGTTTCCGTCAGAATGGTGGTTTGAGTTCGGAGAAAATTGTCATAGAACTCTAGTCTGTCAAGAATATCTTCACTTGACTCCGGAAGATGCCAGCTGCTAGCCGATTCGAATGTGAAGTTTTTCAAAACAAAGCTTGAAAATGGAAGATGCGGTGTTACCTTTATGGCCCCGTATTGTCTCCCCTGGAGTTTGTAGGATTCCACCACGTCGATGGGATCTTTGCAAGGATGTATTTCGGGGGTGACTTCAGGAACTGAGTCGGTCTCTTTCAGTTTGACGGTGCTGGCATCGATGTCGGAATTGAGGTCAAGAGGTGTGGAACTGGAGGTGACGTCGTTTTTGGGGTCAACAAGCCCAGGAGCCGCCCCTTTTTCGACATACTTCATTTCCGGTTCTTCAGGAGCTGATTTGATAGACCGAGGAGCAACAGAAGCGCCCGGTGTATCAGATATGGCCAAAGACTCGACAGATTCAGCCATTTATGGAAGTGAAAAGTTAAGTGCGCTTCGCCCAATATATATTTCTTTTCACACAGATGTCGCTTCTAATTCCAACACCACAGGACTACAAAGACGCTCGTGCTGGGTACGAGAGGCTTCCCGATTATCACCAGAGGCTTCAGGAACGTAGAGACGAAAAAGACTCCGACGGAAAGCGGGTTTTTCCTTGGGAATTCTCGGTAGCCCCAGGATTTTTTCACCAGAGCGATGCCAGCACTGACGATTTGGAATTCAATTATGCCACACATGACTTTGGCAGGGTTTCTCTGTGGGAAGACATAACTGCAGAACTTCAAGCATTGAATCGGCAATCTCCGAAGGTATCGTACAAGTTGTTCTTTCTTGCTCGTCATGGCCAAGGCTACCACAACGTGATCGTGTCCAAGTACGGGTCAGCTGAATGGCACCGGAAATGGCACAGTTTAGGACGGGACGGAGACATTGAGTATGCACCCGATCCCAAGTTGACTGCTTTGGGAGAAGCACAGGCTCGAGAGAACCATGACGTTTGGGAAGCACAATTGAGCCAAGGATGTCCTCTACCCACAAAGTACATAGTGTCGCCACTACAAAGGTCATGTAACACATTGCTCCTCACGATGCAAGGTTTGTGGCTGCAGAGCACACGAGTGAATATTGTAGAGTCTGTAAGAGAGATCATAGGATACCACTTGTGCAACAAGAGGTCTTCGAAGACGCAGATACTCCAGCGATTCGGAGAGCATGGGTTTGAAACCGAGGCCGGTTTCGCTGAAGAAGACGAATTGTACACAGAAGAAGAAGAGAAATTCGACGATATGTGCTTTAGAATGAATAGTTTCTTGCAGCAGGCTTTTAATGAGTACGACGACACGGTGATCAATGTGACGTCACACGGTGGTACGATAAAATGTATTTTAGCAGTCATAGGGCACCGCAATTTCACCATTTCTACCGGTGGTATGATACCTGTAGTCATCAAAGCCACCAGGAAATAGAATGTATAGAACTTAATACTTAGACCAAACCTTAAGGCTTTACAAGTTGGGGGTATTTCCGATGTAACATGCAAACATCTCCGTAATCTGTAAATATATTGGCCCATGGAGCAATATCACCCCAGGAACAATCACCGTAACCCCGACTTGAGGTAGTGACATTCTGGTGGGGTTCGCTCCAAGCTGGGGGCCGGTGTGAAACAATTCTCGAGCACTAACGGCAATCACAGGATGTTGTGAACGTGAAAAATCGCAAATTCACATGGAGTTAACGTTCATATGACATCGGTGCGGGCTTTGATGAAGCTCCGAGGAACTGTTTAGCACACCTTTCATCGATAGTACGGTGCCCCAGAGGGCCACAGAGTTGTTGTGAGACACCAGATATCAGCCTACCCTATTAGTGTCCTTATAAAGTCTCTCCTGGGAGCTTAGGCCACTAAAGCTGCTCCTAAACAGCCTTTGGATCTTGTTTCGAGCCTGCAGAATATCTCCGGAAGATGCGTCTTCTTTTTCACAGACACTAAATTCTCCACACAATCAGGTTTTAGTATAAAACTCAATCATTAAGTCATCAGTTTGTTTTTCATAATAATAACTAAAACACATACATCATGTTTGTTGGTAAAGTGGTAAGTTCCAGTGCTCCCCCCACTCCTAGAAACTATATCCAAACCGAAAGAGATGCTGCCATCTTCAACCCAGAAGTCATGAACTACTTCTTGGAGGGTTCTCAAGAAAGAGCCGAAGAAACCAAACGAATGGTCCAGCAAATGGAAAGGGACCCAATTTTGGCAGCTAGATCAAAGGACTACGACATGACCAAGGCTGAGGTAAGAGAGAATACCATCAAGAAGATCAACCGATTGCTGAGATACATTGAAAACGAGACCTTTGATGAATTCGAAAGAAGAATGTCTTTGGTGTCTGTGTTTGATCCCCAGTTGCACACCAGAATCGGTGTCCATCTCGGTTTGTTTCTTGGGTGTATCAGAGGTAACGGGACATTTGCCCAAGTTAACTACTGGGCTTTGGAAAAGGAAAGTCCCTTTATTAAGAACATCTATGGTTGCTTTGCCATGACCGAATTGGCCCACGGTTCCAATGTAGCTGGTTTGGAAACTACTGCAACCTTTGATGAAGATGACGACCAGTTTGTTATCAACACTCCACACGTTGGAGCCACAAAATGGTGGATTGGAGGAGCTGCTCACTCTGCCACTCACTCTACCGTTTACGCTCGTTTGATTGTTAAGGGCAAAGACTATGGAGTCAAAACGTTTGTGGTTCCATTGAGAGATTCAAACCACGACTTGATGCCGGGTGTCACTGTTGGTGACATTGGATCTAAAATGGGTAGAGACGGTATTGATAACGGCTGGATTCAGTTCTCCAACGTGAAGATCCCCAGATTTTTCATGTTACAAAAATACTGTAAGGTGGACTCCAATGGAAATGTTGAATTGCCAGCCCTTAATCAGTTGTCGTACTCCGCATTGTTGGGAGGGCGTGTTGTCATGGTTAAGGATGCCTTTAGATGGTCTTCTAGAGTTATCACCATTGCTATTCGTTACGGTGTAGGTAGAAAACAATTTCACGCTGCTAAAGCTAAGGAGCTGGACCCTGAAACACAGATTTTGAACTACCCATTACACCAACGTCGTTTGATTCCAATTTTGGCTATGTGTTACGCTTTTTCTAATGGAGCTAACGTGTTGGCTGATTACGCCAAAGAAGCCAACGAACTCTTAGAGTCTGCGGTTGCTAATGACGATAAGGCTGGTATTGACCGTGGTATTGCATTGGCCAAATCCTTATTCGTTGCATCTGGTTCTTTGAAGTCTACTTGTACTTGGTTGACCTTGAGCAATATCGACCAGTGTAGACAGGCTTGTGGTGGACACGGTTACTCTGCTTACTCTGGTTTTGGAAGTGCTTATAATGATTTCGCAGTGCAATGTACCTGGGAAGGTGATAACAACATTTTGGGTGTGTCCGTTGGTAAGCAGTTGGTGAAGAACTTGAAGGCAGTTTTGGATGGTGGTGAAAAACCAGAAGGTATTTTAGACTTTTTGAACGAAGCCTCGAAATACATCAAGAACAAGGACGCTATTTTGGATTCCGCCGATTTGTCCAACATCGACAAGATCTTACAGGCTATTCAAGTAGTCTTGATCAGAGGTTCTTACCAGTGCTTGAAAACATTACAATCTAAAGGTGATGATTGGGACTATATAGGTGCCGATTTAGTCACTTTATCTAAGTTGTTGGCCCACTTTTTCTTGTTGAAGGCTTTCTTGGATAAGATCAAATCCATGAACTCTTCAAGCGAAAAGGTTTTGGTGCAAATATTGGACAAATTGGCTCAATTGTATTCTGCCTCCATTATTTTGGAACAATTCTCTGGTTTCTTCTTATCCTACGGAGTCATTTCTGCTGATGCCATGACCACTTTGACTACCGGTAGAATCCAAGAATTGTGTACCGAAATCAGACCTCACGTTATTCCATTGACTGACTCCTTCCAGTTGTCTGATATGATGATTAATTCTTCATTGGGTGGTTACGACGGTAACTTCTACGAAGAGTACTTCAAGATTGTCAAGGATAGCAATCCTCCAGAGAATATCAAGGCACCATACACCGAATCCATTTTGGGAATGTTGAGGAGACCAAGTTATGATGACAGAACCAGAAACGAGTTCACTGATGAAGCTGCTGAGATGTTAGATCCAGAAGAGGATTAATTTTCGTAGCTAGAGTAAATAGAATGAACGTTATTGATTCAAGATGGTAAGTAAAATCTAATTGTGGTCCTATTGGACTAGCACGGGCGGATATAAACATTGAGTAATACAATTTTCCATTCCAAGGAGTAGCATTGATCTCTGCCTTCATTGAACGCATTGGATTAGTAAGCTAAGCCAAGCAATAATAAGCAATAAATTTTTTTAACATGAATATATTAACATTATTTGTTGAAAAAGCTAAAAAAATTAAAGTCCGATTTGATATCGAACTAGAATATATATTAAGAATACCCCTTCAATAGAATTTAGTACTACAGTTAAAAGAACATTATCGACTTCAAAATTATTGCCGCATAATCTCCATACTACCATTCCCAACTACGAGGTACGCCAACTGAGTAGGTCTCGGCGTTTTGGTGTCTCATAGGCCTGAATTAGAACACTTTTGGGTATTCAATTCTTTTGACCAATATACATTCCAGCCAACCGGCAGAGACAGGATATAGAGACTAGGCGCAGAGGAAAGCCGTGCATTGTCTACATTGGGCACTGGGAACCTTGAATCCGTATTCACCAATGCGGGTTGTGGACAGCATAAAACCAAAACTCGCTCGTAAACTGTGCTTTACCGATTCTAAAAATAGTCAATAGGTAACTTCTAAATATAACTTACGATGAGGGTAGTCGTTGGACTGATTATGGGACACGAAGTTTTAAAAGTGTCAAGTTTTCTGGATTTTTACAATCTCAGCCACAATACTCAATCTTCTACCACCTCGTAACCCCCTGACTGTACGGCTTTTTGGTGACTCGCCGAACTGCTAATCTAAGCTCGATTGGGCTTATAGTTCCCATACCAACGCAACTCCCCTGTTGATTCCAACACAACTGGCCCTTTTGAGGCAGCACAATACCAACTCTAATATTGTGCCACTACTATGCCACTAGGCCAGCTCTATAACTCTACAATCACTTCAACATCCTATTGGCATCGGCTCCGCACACCATAAAAATGCGTAGAAAACCTTAAAACAGTTTTTTGTTAAACTGAAAGAAACATCTTACCACATTAATTTGTCTGTACTTAGTGGTAAACACAATAACTACCTGCTGCTGTAAACCCCTAAACTTTGCGTTCCTTGTATTGATAGCTTTACATTAGTAAAATGGGAAGGAGAAAAATCGAGATCCAGCCATTGACCGATGATCGTAACAGAACCGTTACGTTCGTGAAACGAAAGGCAGGATTGTTCAAAAAAGCCCACGAGTTGGCAGTGTTGTGCCTGGTGGACTTGGCTGTCATAATAGTTGGGAACAACAACAAGCTTTACGAGTTCAGTTCTGTGGACACCAACGAGTTGATAAAAGTGTATCAAAACACACCTAAAGCCCACGAATCCAAATCCCCTGCCAACTACGGGAACTATAAGAAGAAGAAACATGTATCTACACGAAGCTCTGTCCATGATGATGATGAATATGACCAGGAAATTGACGAAGACGACGGTGACGGTGACTATGATAGCGATGACACACCAGAGCCTCCCAGGAAACGCCCTAGACAAGAGTCTAAACGGGCCCGTCCGCCTGCTCCAAACCATATTTCGTTGACAAACGTCCCCACCTTCAACTCCTTCCGTAACCACGCCATAAAAGAGGAAGATGAAGATGAGCCAGTCCCCAGTCATCGGCAGTTCCGTTCGGACTCCACTACCAGGCCTGTTTTGAGAGTGCAAATACCCACCGATGCAAAGGGTTCGTCTGCAGATAGCGCTAGAACCGTGACGGCTCTCGAAACCACACATCCTGTTGGAGTCCATGCCATGCCGTCGTCCAAATTGCTGCAGCTACACACTGGAGAGACGCCGGAAAGCGGTAAAAGCGATATACGAAGAGCCTCCAATGGAGTAATGCCACTCAACGGTCCTCCCAGCGGGCCTAGTCTCAACACACCCAAATTTCTGAGCTTCAGCACCTTCAGATCTCCGGCCACTGCCAAGCACATTACGCTCCCAATTCCTATTCATCTGAAGTCTCAAACACTGCTGCCTCAACTGGCAACTGCCCCCCAGTTGCCCGGCGGTGGTCCTTTCTTCAACACGCCACCCCAGCCATCCCCTTCATCTCAATTCCCTCCTGGATCGATGCAAACCCCCATATTCAACCAGATGTTCAACGACCAACGATATCGGTTCCACACTCAGGGAACCCAAAACCTGTCCACCTCTAACCAGTCCAACGTGAATGCCAATACCACTAATCAGCCCACTCACCCGGGAGGTGCACCCAGTACTGCCAACCCAGGTACTAATGGTGCAAACAGTGCCCCGGGAGAAATGCCCATGTCAGGACTTCCTTCTAGGTACGTCAACGACATTTTCCCGTCTCCCTATAACTTCTACGTGCCGCAAGACTGGCCTCAGAGCGGAATAGGAATGACCCCGTACCATAATCTCCCCCAATACTTCATGAACACAGCACCTAGCCAGGGCTCGTCTCGTGGCAGTGCAGGTGGAACTGGTAGTAGTGCAACTGGTGCCGGAGAAGTTGCCAGCAACAGCGAGAGTCAACTGGTGCCTCCTGGTCTGGGAGGAGCTACCTCTTCAACTGCACTGACGAACTCTCTGAACAACCACGGGTCTCTGGCACCACAGCTTCCACCACCCAGTGTAATGCAGCAACAGCAACTGCTGCAGCAAGTGCCGTCGTATCTCCCGTCCTCGTTGCAATTCATGGGAGGACAGTTCCAGCCGCAAGAGAAGAAAAGCTGAGGTATGATGGCAATTTTAATGTATACTAGCAGATCCTCCTACATTTGTAACTGATAGACCACTGATGGGGATATGCAACTGATAGACATGATATGAAGCTAATAGATCATAATGAGAACCCCACAAGGGTGAGGGCCATGCGACTGCCATCGAACCTCCTAACTGTCTAACTGCTGTCTAACTAATAGTCCATGTAACTATTAGATCATGTAGGGAAAAGACTATGAGCTACCATGCAACAAATGTCCATGCACCTCATAGTCCATGCACCTAATAGCACATATAGCTAATATTCTATATAACTAAAACACCATTCGATTAATTCCATAAAGTGAATACCTAAGTAGAACATAACTGATGGTCAGAGTAACTAATGGATGCCACTAATAGCCTATGTAATTAACAGTCCAATTATATGAGGACATGATCTTCTAATAGGTTATTCTGGGTCCACAACCCAGAGCTCAAACAACCCAAGAATCGTGAACATCGGCAAACAAGCCAATGGACGACACCACCCTACTAGTAAACGACTGACAAGACATACCGATTTTGCAATCTGGGCTCGAGCCCTCGTCACAGTCACGGACTCCGCGCACTACCCAGCGATTTTTTTCTGTAGACTTCACCATCTGCAGGATCGCAGGCTGAAAGAGTTTTGAAGACTAGTGAGATTTTTTTTCAATCAAACTTATAGGATAATTTTTCATTACTAGCTATACATCAAATATGAAGGTATGTTCCCCCGCCAAGTAAGCCATAGAACTGAACAGAAGAAGACAAACCGTACCCAAAAATCAATTTGTAATGTCGAAGTGTTTCCATCCGTAAACCATGGATCAACAGTGGTCAATCATCCACCTCCAACCTGAAAAAAAAAATCATCGTCAAGCTGAAAAATTTTAGTCGAGAAAGACACCATCACCAATAGCCACATGAGATTAAAATCCACCGATTATTTGATACTAGAGTATCAGTTATTGTTTCTCGAGTCCAACAACCGAATCCCACGGCCTAACTTCGTTCTTAAATGGTGAAAAAAATCAGCCATATACTAACAGTCTCTCTAGTTAAATATTTCTTATCCAGCTAACGGCACCCAAAAGTGTGTGGACATTGATGACGACCACAAATTGGCCGTCTTCATGGAAAAGAGAATGGGCCAAGAAGTTGAAGGTGACTCTGTCGGAGACGAATTCAAGGGTTACATTTTCAAGATTACCGGTGGTAACGACAAACAAGGTTTCCCAATGAAACAAGGTGTCATGCACCCAACCAGAGTTAGATTGTTGTTGTCTAAGGGTACCTCTTGTTACAGACCAAGAAGAAACGGTGAAAGAAAGAGAAAGTCTGTCAGAGGTTGTATTGTTGCTCAAGATTTGGCTGTTTTGTCTTTGGCTATTGTCAAGCAAGGTGATAACGAGATCGAAGGTTTGACTGACGCTTCCGTTCCAAAGAGATTGGGTCCAAAGAGAGCTAACAACATCAGAAAGTTCTTTGGTTTGACCAAGGAAGACGATGTTAGAGAATTCGTCGTTAGAAGAGAAGTTACCAAGGGTGACAAGACTTACACCAAGGCTCCAAAGATCCAACGTTTGGTCACTCCACAAACCTTGCAAAGAAAGAGAGCTTTGAAGGCCAAGAAGATCCAAAACGCTCAAGTCCAAAGAGATGCTGCTGCTGAATACGCTCAATTATTGGCTCAACGTTTGCACGAACGTAAGGCTGAAAAGGCTGAAATTAAGAAGAGAAGAGCTTCTTCTTTGAAGGCTTAAGAGTAAGGAAATGAAAATGAATTGCAATCTAATAGATATCTATTAATTTCATAAATAACAAACCCCGAAATATATAATACAAAATGTTTATTTAGTGTATTTAATACAAATATTATCATGTACTATTCGATTCTGGGCCCGATTTTTGCTCTTTCCACTTTGGCCTCCACGGGTGTGGCTCTTTTACGGGATAATCGTTTGATGTTTTCGTATACCTCGTCATTCGTCAAATTGCTTCCGTACTTGAAGTTCTTATCGATGTAGTTTTTCTTTTGTTGTTCGTAACTAGGGTCCCGTAGAAGAATTTTGATGTGTTCATCGAACTTCAGCTCTGGTATCGACTTCCCAGTGATGGGGCACTTGATGGTGGCCTCTTTTTCCTTTCGTTTGAGTCGAGACTCTCCAGCTTGTCTGATTTTCATACCCTTCGGCACAAGAGTTGGCGTGGTAGAGGCATCGGTATGTTCCACACCCTCCGTAACAGTGTTGCTGTCTTGTGGCTCGGCCTTGACCTTTTCAAACTCGATCTCTTTGGTTTTGGCCTCAAGTGATCTATATATAAGATCTTCTCTTTTAAGAGGAACTGCGAGCTCTATTACCTTATCAACGTCATCAAACTCTATTTTCCCAACAATGGTGAAGTCCTGCCAGTCAATAGAGGCGTACCGTAGTTGTCTGTCGGCCTTTTCCTTCTTCTGTGTATCATGCTTGACCTCGTTCATCTTATTGTACTTGGCTCGCCTGTAGCTGTCTTCAAACAAGTCTGGAAAACGCTTGTTGGTTTGCAAGACGTCGAAAGTACGGCTGTATTGGTCTAAGAACAGCTTGTAAATAGGGAACAACGAGTGGCTCGTGTTCATGAACTCGAATTGGGCCTTGTTTCCACGTGAGATCTGGTACTGGTGGAGTTGCTGGCCGTATTTCTCACCATTTTGAGCAACAAACATGGCTGTGAGCTTGATTACTTTCAAATCGTATGACGAAGCAGCGGGAAAATCCATTAGAAACGCTAACTCTTCTGGCTCACTGGTCTCTTCACTCTGCTTCACGGTCCCGGTCGCATCTTTGTTCTCTGGTTCATATCTACCCAACTTCCACTGGTAGTATAAGTAGTTCTCATCGCTGCTAAAAATGAACGGGAACTTAACCTTCAGGTCTCCGTTGGTCTTTAAACGAGTTTCGAACGATTCTCCATTCTTGAGCACATATCCTGCAGTCTTATCTATCACCAGTCGGAGCTCAGGACTGGGAACAAGCACATTTGGTGGCACCTCATCGCTTGACATCGTTACAACCAAAAGTTCAATTCGCACTGAATATTTCACTTGATCCAACTGGAGCTGATCGTACCAGAGAGTGCAAACGACCTGTAGCCGCAAGAAAAACAGTTTATACCAGCATGGAAAGCTACATACCATTATCCAGAGACGACTTTCGAAAAGACAGAATATCAGACTCTGAGTCAGAGTCATCGGATGACTCTCTTACCACGCAGCTTGACCAAATTGGCCGATTGAATCTATTAAACACATTGTCGTTTTCGTCCTACTTACCGGACTACATAACCAAGAGGAACTTTGACTTACCCAATTTGGCACTTGAGTTGCCGTCTTTTGACTATAAGAAGATCCCTGATCTTAGTGACATCAGCAAGTTCATTCGTAGCTATGTGACTTCCGATGAACAGCTGCAACAGCATGTGAGCTCCATCAGAACCATTGTTTCGTCTCGGCTCCAGATGACCAATATCTTGAACGATTTGAACTTGGGGATCTCTCTATCTTCTGCTATAGATAGACTACAGCCTTTGAAGGATGTAATCCATGAGACAATCATGTTGCCGGTGGACGATGAAGAAGGCCCTATGAAAGCCGAGGCTGATACTGAGGTTGTGACTGAACCCACTGGAATCGCAGAAATAGTAACAGAGGAGGAGAAGACGCCCTTTTTGAGCGAATTGGTGATTCCAGAAGAAGATTTGGGGGAAAATCAACGGTATCATGCTGGCCTGGGCACCAATAGAAGACGTAAAAGAGCCCGGAGAATCAGATCTGCTGGTTCGAGTCAGGCCAGTAGTGAACTAGATATTGAAGGGTTGAGTGTTGAGGAGACAAGGGAATTGACCAATCTTGAATCTTTGAACGACCTTTACAAAGAGGACTTGTTGCGGAACAAGATCCAGAGGATCCAAAAGTTGGATTCGATAAGTCAGACCCTGAAGAACAAGTTGGTCACCAGGCTCATGATGGGTAATTACTACAAATATGTGAATGAAAAGCTTTCTGAGGGGGATAAATTACGAATTTCAGGGGAATTGAAACTTCCCTTCGAAGAGAACGAAGATTATGACGAGGAAGACGAGGTCGAAGGCGACCAGGTGGTTGACGGAAGAAGACACAATGAAGCCGATGACAACATGATTGATGACGAAGAAGACTACGATGAATACGACAACGACAGCATGTATATATCAGAGGAAGACGAAGTTGTGCTCACAGAAAAGGACAAGCTACCTTCATATCACGATACTGAAAAGCAGATTTTGGGATGCCCCCACTACCAAAGAAACTGTAAGATAGAGTGCCCTACATGTCTCAAGTGGTATACTTGCCGGTTCTGTCATGATCAAGTAGTGACTGACCACAAACTAATAAGGAACGAGGTAAGGCACATTTTGTGTATGTTTTGCACCACACCACAGGAGCCTAACGAGCAGTATTGTATCGAGTGTGAGAAGGAGCTTGCAAACTACGTGTGTTTCAAGTGTAAGCTTTATGATAATGACTACAAAAAAGATATCTACCACTGTGATAAATGTGGAATTTGCCGTCTTGGGCTTGGTTTGGGGAAAGACTATTTCCACTGTGATACCTGCAATATTTGTCTTTCAATCGATTTGAAACACAGTCATAAATGCCTAAATGACACCACCCACTGTGATTGTCCTATCTGTAGCGAATATCTCTTCACTTCGGTGACCAAGGTGGTGTTCATGAAGTGTGGACACCTGATCCACGAGGCATGCTATAAAGAGCTTACCCAACACTCGTACAAGTGCCCTATATGTAAGAAAACAGTGGTGAATATGGACACCCAGTTCCGTATTCTTGATCAAGAGATTTTGCAGCAGCCCTTACCAATGCCATATAAATTGTGGAGGTGCATTGTAAGCTGCAATGACTGCAAAGGGAAGTCCAACGTGCCATATCACTTGTTGGGCCTAAAGTGCAAGTATTGTAACAGCTATAATACGAATCAGCTCAAGCTCATTAAGCCTGAAGATGAAACTGAAGATGAAATTCGTAACTCTGACACGGTGGACCGAATGACATTGATACAAACCAGTCTTCTGAACAACTTTCTAATAGATAATGACCATGATAACGATGGTGATGCAGATCACAGTCGAAGCTTTACGGAAGGAGAGCTGGAATTGGCTGATGTTAGTGACGAAGACAAAGAAGACCATGAACAGAACTTGGTAAGCATCAAGAGATTCACTACTCGACTTTTGAATCGTCCGGAAAATAACGAGGTGTCATACGTGACATCTCTTTTCCAGAAGTACATCAATCAGACGTTGAAGAGTGACGGAGAGGAGGCCGGTAAAGATGAATTGTGAATAGTTAATGTAATGATGACCAAGCACCAGATTGTAGCTTTCAATGCAGATGCAAAGTAGCCCAATGCAACTATTATCTCACTCAAATGAGTGACTTACGATCAATACAAGCAACAAGTAAACTTGAAAGAGGTCTGGTGCTAACCAGCCAGAGCAGATGGTACAGTATCAGTTATCTGACTACCGATACCGATTAGTAGCAACACATACGATATACGAGCAACATAAAACTGCCTACTAAAGCCTCTGCCCCCCAAAATCACCCAACGCCGTTCGTTGCCGTTCTTTGGGTCATCCAACTCAATGCACCATTCGCCACTTTGGGAAACTTGTATATCAAAACCCAACTCCGCTCTTTGTTGGGTCATTTAGGCAACCAATGGGTGCGCGACATTGACATTTTGGGCTTCTGCAAATACAGTGAAAATGCGGGATGCTGTGCGACAATGTCGTGTTGCTCTAATCATATCACGGTCCATGCTTCTCTAATTTTTTTATTACACACCTGGTATAATAATAGAATTACTTCCCTCCACTCAATTGCGGTTTATACATTGCCAACGTTCACCTCTGTCTGTTTGTGCTTCCAACTTCATATCTGCTGCTTTTCCGTCGTGAACAAGTGAATAGGGACGCCATGAATTCCGTGAAGGTTTTTTTCAGCTCCATAGACAACTTCATACCGAGCCAGGAGTCAGAAGAATCGGAAGACTCGCCCCCAGACGCAGAATTGAGTCGGATATTCGAAGACGATGAGCTTGAAGGGACTGAATCCGATCCCGTGGACACGGAGACTCCCGATCTGCGTTCCAATGCTGCCTCGATCGATCAAACCTACAAAAGCAAGCAATCCGATAAAGATAAAGACAAGGACGTAGACGATCTCTTGAATCCCCACTACTCCTTGAATGTTCTCTACCAGATCATGACCCACCTTCCGATTCTCATGGTGGTCAAACCGTTGGCATTCTTCTGGAGGGTCCTCACGTTTCCATTTTCATATGTATTGAAGTCGATCGACTTTAACTACTCATATCCTGTTGATGTCGACGAGAAAATGGATCTCATCAAACATGAAAACATCATTCTGAACTCCATCAAGTCGCCCACGGCTTCCTCTAAATACATTCTACCTCCTCCTCAGAGGCTATTTCCCTTGGTACGAAACCCCGGTAAAATCCGTCGTCGTAAAACGTTGATTCTCGATCTCGACGAAACATTGATCCACTCGTTGTCCAAAGGTTCGCCCCGGTCATTGAACGGCAACGACTCCAATATCATCGAAATTAAACTAAACAACGTGGCTACTCTCTATCATGTTCACAGACGGCCATATTGTGACTACTTCTTGAAGGAGATATCCAAGTGGTTTGATTTGTACATTTTCACTGCCAGTGTGCGTGAGTACGCTGATCCTATTATCGACTGGCTCGAGAACGACGTCACTATGGACGAGAAGATCTTCAAAAAACGGTACTACCGTAATGATTGCACATATAGAAGCGGAGTGGGATACATCAAAGACCTCTCTAAGCTCTTCCCCACCGAAGACCTCAGGAATGTGATCATCTTGGACAATTCCCCAGTCAGCTACGCTTTACACGAAGACAATGCCGTAATGATTGAAGGTTGGATCAACGATCAGAACGACAAGGACTTGTTAAATCTCTTACCGATACTTCAAAGCTTATCGTTCTGCATTGACGTGAGATACATACTTGGCTTGAGACAAGGAGAGAAAGTATTTGAGAGCTTTTGAGCTGCTGCACTATTTACATGGACATAAAAGTTATATAGCCTGCCTATCTGATTTAATAGACGAAAATCGCGATGACATTCAACTAAAAAACACCGGTGGTGATGGCATTAACGGACGAACAGAGGGCCCTTGTGGATACCGTCCGGCACGGTGGTAGTGTTTTAGAGAGCCTCGAAGCTCTTGGAACATACTTGCGAAGTTCTGACTTCAGGGGGTCACCAGAAGTATTGGAATTGATTCCTACATTGGTGGACACTTTTGTTGATAAGTGTGGAAGTGAAAAATCGAGGTTGGAAACATTGAGAGTATTCATCAACTTGACGGCTGACAACGACCGGAACAGAAAGGAATTGCTACTCTACGACAGCTTTTGGGGCGAGATCTCACGAACAGTTGCGCTGGAAAGAGTGCCTATTCTCCTCACTCAGTTCGTGAAAAACACAGAGTGTCTTTCGGAGTTCTCCAGCTACTTCTATGGTCTCCAGCTTTACAGGCCGGTGATGGAGGCTCTTGAAGAGACACTGGAATTGATGTTGTTAGAGTTTTTGAGCGAGGTTTTGGTCCCCGAAAACATTTTAAATGAACAGTTCAAGCCCTATGCCGTTGTGTATTTGCAGAAAAGCATTGATTTGTACAACAGAGACGATGATCTCGATGAGGAGGAACTTCAGGAGAAGTACGAGTACCTTCTGGCTCTTCTCTACCACTTAACACAATTCGAAGACCTAGACACGAACGTGCTACCCCAGATTTACCCACTTTTTGACATTTTCACCAACAGTTCCAGGGTCAACAGACAACTTTTCTCCACCGTTGGGAATCTTTCCTCTATGAAGAGCTTTGGCGATATAGAGGAAGTGAAAAGGGCCATATCTGGGTCAACCACTCCAAATCTCTACCTCAGGGCAGCGTACTATTTGGTGGTTGGTAATTACATCCAGAACCAGGAAACCTGTGATGAAGTCAACGCATTGGTAGGTGAGTCGTTCATATCAGACTACTTCGCCACAAAGTTCACAGATGTCATACAGTACCAGTCCATACACATGATCAAGAACCTTGTGACGGAGTCTAACAGCAAGCTGGTTCTCGACCAACCAAACTTCCTGGTATTCTCCAAGGTCCTTGTCGACAACCAAAGCTACTACAAAGAGATCTTTCAAAACTACTTGGCATGCCTCAAAAAACTCATTCGCCTTACTTTCAGCAACGCTTCTATCTACGACTATTCTGAGCTATGGAGTCTACTTGATCACGACGAAGTGTTTATGTGTCTTGTGCCTTACGTTGAGAAAAAAGAGTCGTCATTGAACACACAGATCTTGAACAGGTTATTCTGCCGGGAGTTTGCAGTGGAGTCCACTAGAATACTAGACCGAATCAAGTACCAGGCCATCATGATCAAAAAAAATCCCGAAATGGTCAAAGCACAATTGACCGAGCCAAACTTTAAAAAGGCATATTTGACTCAGTTCAAAAAGCTTCACGAAATGGTCAGAGACTCTGATTCCAATAACCCGCAATACAGCATTCTCTTGAATAACACCCAATTCCTTTCGGCCCAACTATTAGCTCTAGGCGACGATGACATTTCATCTGTTGCATCGGAGTTGTTGGCGCATCGGGCCTAAACCATTCAGACTCTAGACGATTTACGTGACACCCATACTCTCCCTTCAACTTTCACCAGCGTTAAAATGCTGTTAAAACCCTTGGCAGGAGGGCCCCATTTGTGTTGTGTCCGTAACGGAAACGCATAGGGGCGGCTAAATATGGTAATTTGCGGCATCGAAAATTTTTCACATATATAGTAGCTAGTCCCACGAAAATACCTAACAACCATGACGTCCGGATCATTCTATGACAACGTGCCAAATGCCGAATTAGACCCTATTGTAGTGGTCATGAAAAAATATGCCGAAGACCAAAGCCCCAAGAAGGTGGACTTGTCTATTGGTGTTTACAAGCCAGAAGACGGTGACCTCAAGTATGTGTTCCCATCTGTGAAGAAGGCTAAGACTGAAATTTACAATAACGATGAAGGTCATCCTTACCATTCGATGACAGGACTTCCAAGCTTCATAGCCGGGGCCCAGGAAGTTGTTTTTGGAAAAGACAGGACCCAAGACGGCCGTCTCGCATCTCTCCAGACCATTTCGGGAACTGGTGCTATCCACATGGGGATCGAGTTTGTTAAGAGATTGGGATTGAAGGATTTCTACGTGGGGACTCCTACGTGGGGCAACTACTTCGGTATGATTGAAACCGAGGATTGCAAGGTTCATGTGTTCAATCATTACGATGCTGCTACTGGGACTGCTGATGTGGATTCGGTTTTAACCACGATTGACTCCATGTCTGACCACTCTGTGTTATTGTTACAAGCGTGTTGCCACAATCCTACGGGGGCCGATTACACCAAGGAAGAATGGAAGCAAATTTGCGATAAATTGAAAGGAAGGGAAATTTTCACCTTTTTCGATAATGCCTACCAAGGATTTGCTTCTGGAAACAAAGATGAAGATGCATGGGCCATCAGATACTTTTATGACCAAGGGCTTGAGTTTGTTGTTGCCGAATCTTTCTCTAAGAACATGGGATTGTATGGTGAAAGACTTGGATGTCTTCACGTAGTCAGCAAGAGCTCCAGGAACGTTGGAAATGTCACCAGTTTGTTGACTTACATTTTTAGATCACAGTGTTCGTTTGCCCCATTGTTTGGAGCTCGTGTTGCTTCTTACTTGTTCAAGGATTTCCAGAGCGAGTGGGACCAAGATGTTTTGAGCGTAAGCGAAAGATTGACCACCTTGAGGAAGAAGATTTTGAATAAATTCCAAGCATTGGGAACGCCTGGAAACTGGGAGACTGTCACTCGTCAGCAAGGGTTATTCTGGTACAGTGGCTTAACAGAAGAGCAGGTTGAGCACTTGACGACATCACACCATATTTACCTTCCACCAAATGGTAGATTCAATGTTGCGGGATTCAACGACTCTAATATAGACTACATTGTCACAAGTATCGATCAAGTTGTCAGAAAATAGCATATATTCTATTTTATACCTATAATAATGCAAATGTAAGAAATACAATAAAAGAATATGGTAAAAAGATTTGGACACAGGAAGGTTTACACCTAAATGATTGAATGGATCTTCTTCAAATGGGCTTTCAAGTTGTCTTTTCTGTTAAACCTCTTATTACAGTTAGGCTGATCACATTGAAAAGGCTTTTCCAGAGAGTGTGACTTCATGTGTCTTTTGACGTGCTCTGGCCTATGGAAACGAGCAAAGCACAATGGACAAGCATGCTTCTTCTTAGGATCGTTAATATTTGAAGCCTTTTTGATAGGTAGATCAGGGACGAAAGACGAGTTGAGCTCTTTGGCTTGTTTTATACCCACATTCGGGGCTTGGTGAGAAGGATGGGGTTGGGTCATGATATGTTGCTGAATATGGAACTGGTTCATTGAAAGAGGTGTAAGACCTGCTGATGCAGGTGCAGACATGGAAGATGCAGCGGAAGCAGTAGGTCCGGACATCGATCCAGGAGCAGACGCAGGAGCAGAAGTGGATGACAAAGGTGGGAGCAAACCTGGAGAATTACTGGCGGAGTCACCACCAGCAATTGAAGACAAGTTTACCGATGCTGGGTAAGACTTCAACGGGTTGAACTGAGATTGCAAGAGTTGAAGACTTTTCAGGTCCGATACAGGGTTAGCTTGCAGAGCCGCTGTTTGTGCTGATGAATGAGAGGAATGATTTTGGAGTTGGTAATTTAAGCCATGTGTGAAGCTTGCCGACTGAGATTGGTAGAAATCAGAGGCAGGAGCTGAGTGGACCAATGGGGTGTTGCCTGCCGTAGAAGGGGCCGTCACAGTGCCCATATTGGTCCTGATGCTGGTAGAAGATTTTGCTCTTTTGAGTTGTTTAAAAGCGTCATTATCTTGGTCTTCAATTTTAATGGAGTCCAAGGTGTTTTGTCTCCTCAAGGTTGGCGACACCCTTGGGTTGAAGTGAGGACTGGTGAACTGAAGATTGAAGTTCGGTAAGTTCGCCGAAGCCAAAAGTGCATGATGGGCATTATCTGGTTGAACAGGAGTTTCAAGGTCTTCGTTGTCAAATGAAAGATGATCGTTATATTTGGGAGAAACAAAGGAGTTCGGAGTATAGAACGGGTTGAGCCCATTGTTGTTGATCAGCAGCTTGTCCAACCGAGTCCGAGACAACGATCGGGAGTGACGATACGGCGTTTTAGCGACTTTATGGGCGTTCGTTGAGTTTGTAGAAGCAGACGTCGGGGACGTATTGGACCGCAACGGCGTGGACAAGTTGTAAGAGCCCACGGAGAACGACTTGTTCCTGGTGACTCGACCTGGACTCGACAGAGGCTGTTGGTTATGGGCCATTTGTGGTGGCATGTGGGACGGAAAACCCATGGAGTTGGCCTGGGAGGGCTGTGATGACGGCACGGAGAACAGTCCCATGTCTTGAAGGGGGAAGTCCGGGTGCTGTGAGTAGGACACGGAGGTCAACCCGGCCAACAGCTGGTTGGAGCCTGAAGCCGTCAACGGAGGAATCGAATCGGCTGAAGTCGACGACTGGATGCGGCCACTAGTGGGCATCATGTCGTGGGCCGACGAGATGGAAATGTTGTGATGGTGGCCACGGGCCAACGACATGTTGTCGGTCAAGGACACCGGCGGGAGCTGTGAGCCTGAAGCCAAAGCTGGATCGTTGGCGAAATGTTGGTGGAATTCATCGTAGTAGTTATGGAACTCCGGGAGATTCAAGTCAAGCTGGTCCTTTAGATCGTACGTATCAAGGTTGATATCCAAGTTTGAGTACTCGTATTCAAACTGCTGGTTACGAGGTGAACTCATCAAGTAGTTTTCCATTTATTGATTGGGGCTTGGAAAGTTTTTGGCGAAATAGCAAGGAGAAAAACCTAACACTAAAAAGCGTCCATATATCAAAACCTGGAATGAAGTAAGCGGGGGAATAAAGAAGGACAACGGCAACACAAAACGGCGGTGCTTTTGCGAGAGTTGGAATGAATATGTTGTGAAGTTTCGGTAAGCAGATGAAATCGAATTTTTGATTTAACTAGTGGTTAAAAAAGTCTTTGAGAAACGGAAATGCCTTGGGAGACCGATGGAGTGGATGACAAATGAGGTTTTAACTTTAGAGATGTGTAGATCAAGTGTCAATTGGTATTCTTAAATAGAAGCCAAAGCTAAATGATTCTTTGGGACGGATTCACTAAGTAGTTTTATAACAACCAAGTATGAAATGAAATGTTAAAGACTTATAAAAATAGGTTCGAAATTGGAAAAAAAATAAAAAAAAATAAATAAGACGCTCCAGTTCCACCTAATGAACGAAAACCTCTTGAGAAGTTTGAGAAATTCAGGATGCTGTAACTCAGCGCCATCAATTTAACCACATTAGGAAATAAACCTTTGGTCTTAGGAATGGAATACGCTTCTGCCACTATGTCGGCTCCATGCGCCCTGTGCTATCAGGCAGGTTGCGTCAAAGACGCGACATTTAACCATCCGCTCCAGATAATAGCTGATTTCCCGGAACAGGATTTGGTTGGTCAGTTCAATGTTCCCCTAATTATTTAGTGTTGCCAATTGCAAAGAATTTTCTTTGCCGGTGTTATGCACTCTGCGAGATCCAATTATGTTCACGGAAACCTGGGGATGCAGTCCAGCTTGAGGATGTACGCTTGCTTGGGGTGCAGTCCCCCTTTTGATGGATATCTTTTTGTATTTGGCAACGTCCACCAGATCACAACTCTATTTTGCGCTTATGGCCACTCTTAAAACAACCCTGACAAAACCTTCCACTGCAATTGGCTTTTGAGGTACCTGATGACCTGTACAAGGTGAAGCACTAAAACCTTAGTGCTAGCAGGGGTTCCCGGAAGTCTTCCATGCGCATTTTTGAAACAATGCACTGGCTTTAGTTTGTAGTTATGTGTCAGCCCAGTGAACGGCGAAAACTGCACCAAAAGAATTTATTAAAGCGAAGGATCCCATTCGTTCGGAACGTTATTGTCTTCTTCCAATGGAAGCCGTAAATCTTCCAGAACATAGTAACCCCACTTCAGAGTCTTAAGCTGCTAAATAAGACACTTAGTTTACTGTGGTACGCCCGTGAAGGTTCTTCATCTTTTGGTTAACCTCCTGGCTGCCTAGCTAACTCAAGTTCATGCTTTATTGCAGACAATTTCTACAGCCCCAACTAGCAAGAGAAAAATGTGAATACAATTCGCTGGATCACTGGGTCACTACCAAATATGAAGAAGACTCGTGGAATCAGCCCAGCCGGGGTTCCTTGCATATAGGTCTACGGAACTGGGTCCAATTTTGTATTGAAGTACTTCGTAGAAAATTAACCGAAAACAATGTAATTAACAAATGAATTGGGACTGCACATAATTAGCTCGAAAACTTGGATTTGTCCATCGTTGAAGGTGGAACATGGCATTAGGATAAGTAGGTCGTGCGTTGTGCGTCGTGTGTCGTGAATTGTACGTTATTGTCGTATTTAGCTCTGATGCGTGTCCGGGGTTCACAGTCATACTTGTGCAAGAGCTCAAGCACCGCTTGTTTTACAGCGAAATTGTAGTTGGTTCATGTTGCTCTAACTACGAAACGACAAAAGCAGGAAAGAATTAACAGGTTTGGCAATTAGCTGCAGATGAAGAGACAATAGACAATGCCATTCAGATCACGACATGATAGCCAGTTTACAGAGGGGGCGGTAAAAGGATCTTCATTGACTGTTGATATAAACCACTGAATTGGCTGACTTACTCTTTAGCCGTTTAAAAGATTTTTTTCTCTTTTTCTAAGACGTTGCTTATTTGCCTCATCGCAAGTTGCGTTCGAAATGTAGGACCAACTCGACCCAATAGACGCAGATCTTAGGATTTGCGTCTATTGTCTTATCAATTCTATTGCGCGAAAAAGAAACAAAAAAGTAACGTAAATGAGAAAAGAACTATTTGTATAATTGACATTCATGCAATAACATCTCCTATTATCTTTCGGACCAATCGTTTGGGAGAAAAGTGGTGCCAACTCTGGTGTGAGTATGGCCGCTTTTCTTCGTACTCTATTGTTCAATAAGCGAGCAGCTCGTCGTGAGAGAGCATACAGAGAGCTCAATTTACTACCTCTTCATATGTGTGCCCTAATGCTGTCTTCTTTAACATGGACTCCACAATAAAAATTAAAGCGGCCCTGTAACTACTTTGGCCTGTACGGACCAGCGGAGGATAATGCCCCAACCGCTAAAGAGAAATAAAAATCATGGGTTTACAAAATTACGATCGAATTGGACCGAAAATGAAGAGGCTAGGTTTAACTCCTTTTAAGCTTAACTGAGAAGTAGGCACCTCTCCAGATGCGTGGAAATAGTTGACCTAGTAAAAGAATTACGAATAATACAGTCGTTTCGTAATCAGTTACCTTAGATCGAAAAAGGGAGCTCCATTTAAACGTTCCTTGCACTATTGTGAAGAAACTAGGTGGAACCCGATCACAATGGTAATAAGATACAAGAGAAAGATATTTGTGGTATTTGTTGGTTCTTTGTGTAGTAAAACCAAAGACCCTCCACTGATCGCCAACATACAACACTCCCGAGGAGGGGCCCAATCATTGAACAAACTATGCTTGCAACGTTGTTGATAGAAAACAGTGGCAGATCAAAGGCCCGACTTCCGAGAGACATAGTAAGTCGCCTGTTCCCGCTTGTAAGTACGTAGTTGCTGGATGTTTACTGATACGAACATTTGCTGAAGTCTAGTAGTCCAATGGAGACGAAATTGAAGATCCCTCTGAACTTTTCTTTATTTTTTCTACATTTTCTCTAATGGATCGGGCAACTCTCTCCAATTGTTTCTTGCAGGTGATCCCTTCATTGATGTGATTGGTGATCATACAAATTTGCGCTGCCTTGGCTTGATGATCACTGCTTTTAATGATTCCTTCAAGGTTCTATTGTTCTACGAAAATCCCATTTCCTCATTCGAAAATGGTGTTCTTCCTTCGGAAGGATTTCTTTACTTGTAAGGCACTTTTCTATGCAAGGCATTCCTATTTCGTGAAAAAAGCTATGTGGACTCTGGCCAAGTTCTATTCCTCAAAGGTTTGCCTCCCTGCCCATGAATTCTATTGTTCTAAGAATTTTGGAACCTTTCCTATACCTTTGGAATCTTCTCTCGGCTCCCCATCCGACCAGCACAAGTTACCAAAATTTGTTTCCGACAAAGCGGCACGCTTCCAGTCCTACATGGAGCTCATTGCTTGCCAAGGTGTAATTGCCGGCTCCTCTTGAACCTGCAGAATGGGGTGCCAAAGAACTTCAGTCTGTTGTGTGCTGATTGACTTTCAGTGACAAAAGAAGGTTCGTAATGTTTCATCAACGAATAAATATGTATATGTACGTAAGAACTATTTATCCTGTCTATGGGTTTTGCTTAACGAAATCAACACCCTTTTGGATGTTCTTGATCAAAGTTTCCTTAGCTAATCTGACCAATTCTTCTTCGTGTTCACTTAATTCACCCAAACCGTGGATGGTCTTAACTCCTTCAACTCCCAAAGTAACCTTGGAAGAGAAGAAGTCAATACCATCGTCCTTGAACAAAGGAGAGTCGACAAAAGATGGTTCAACAATGTCTTGTTCACCAGCCAAACCATTCAAGACAGAACCAGCAAATCTAGCACCAGCTTGGGCCATGGACAAAGTGGCGGAACCAGCACCATCCTTGGCTTGGACAACTTCGTCTCCACCGAATTGAATTCTGTGGATCAAAGCATCTCTGGTTTCAGTGTCCAAGTTCTTGTGGTTGGTTTGAGACAACAATGGAACAATAGTGATACCACTGTGACCACCAACAACAGTAACCTTCTCATTCACTGGGTTGGTACCTGCGATTTCAGATACGAATCTGGAGGCTCTCAAAACGTCCAAAGTGGTGACACCAAACAACTTCTTTGGGTTGTAGACACCCTTCGATTTGAACACTTCGGCCACAATTGGAACAGTGGAGTTGACTGGGTTGGCAATAACACAAATAGCAGCGTCTGGACAGTTGTCAGCACAAGCCTTAGCCAAGTCTCTCACAATGGAAGCGTTGGTGTTGAACAAATCGTCTCTGGTCATACCTGGCTTTCTTGGAACACCAGCTGGAATCACAACAACATCGGCACCGGACAAAGCTTCAGCGATGTTTTCTGGGTTGTAACCCTTAACAGTGGAAGGAGTTGGGATGTGGGAAACATCGGCTCCAACACCTGGAGCACCTCTCAAATCGTAAAGAGCCAAATCGGTAACCTTGTGGTTCAACTTCAATAAAAGCGACAATGGTTGACCAATTCCACCACCGGCACCTAAAACGGCGACCTTGTAAGCAGCTGATGGAGAGGAGGAGAAAGATCTACTGGCGATTTTGGAGAACATATTCAATGGAGCAATTGGCAAAAATCTCTTGACTGGAAAATTTTCAAGCGATTTGCGAGGGTTTTTATATGGGCTTTTGATTTGACGCTACCCCATAGTGCAAAATAGCCATTGGCCAATCAGAGGCCGCGCCGCTGTAACCGGCGGACACTTGAGGCTGTTGAAGGGGCACGCCCATGGTTCCGAGTTACAGCTAGAGGGTCTTGTTTGGGGTGCTGGACGGTTGGTTGATGCCGGGAGCTGATGGGGTGTTTCAATGTGGGTGCTGGCAATATGTGGGTAGTTTTTCCGGCCACATATGCATGTATGTATGTTAAAATTCAAATGTAGGTGCATCCGAATGTGGCTGATGAGGCTAATCTTCAGAGTTAGAGAATTGGGACAACGGCAGCCGCCATTGACCCCTACAGGCGGTGCAGGTGTTCTGACACAGGCCCCGTGGTGCTTTGTTTGTCCTCTGGGCTTGTGTTCTGGGTGTATAGGTGAGATCGCCCACGTTTTGCAGCCGCTTCTCGGTTGAAAAACGGATAGATTTCCAATCACATTTGGTGCTAAGTTTCCGAATACCCTGTACCACCCTGACAGCCCTGGACTTAAGGGGACTTGGTGCAATTCGGATGTGCGGATTCTCCAGCACGATCCCGATCTCGGTACTTTGGTTTAGCGTTCGTCCCCACAATCTGAGTTTGACACATTTTGTGGTGCATTTAATCATGTGCACAGTTGCAAAATGAACGTAGATCTATTCAACTTATTCTCTTGTCTCTAAGCGTCGACATGGTGCCTACTCTGGCCAAGTAGGGATGTTTAGGGCGATAAATAGCAAGACCCACGCAGTCGCTGCCAATGCAGGACTCTTGTCTTTGCACTGTTGTAGACTATCTACCTTAAAATCGAGAACCATCGCTTGTAACAAATGACAAGCTCCAAACTCGAGAGCTTTAAAAGCCAAGCTGTCTCGGTCCTCATAGGTTGACTCGCCGAAACTACGTTATGCACCGGCATCTCTTGGAAGAGGGTTCTGCACTATCGATTGGATGCTTCGAACTTTACTCTACCAGTGATTTGGAATTGATCCTACGATCGCTACTTGAGATTACGCTAGCTTCTTTACAGATTTCTGGACTAAATTTTGAGGATTCTTCTTCATTTGCCTTCTTTCTCTTGGGCTAAATACCCTAAGTTTTGGATAAGTCTTCAATAATATTCATCCATATTTAATTATTCTGATTAATATTAATCAAATTTATCTCGAATTTCTGTAAAATTCACACAATCAATACTACACGAAACATGTTTGGAATAGTCTAAAAATATCAGGAAAATCACAGTATCACCCAAATACTACAAGTCATAGGCCTAGCTACTCTTTTCCTTGCAAGCACCCCTGGTACCTCCCATAGCAGCCCATAGACGTCTGGGGAGTGCATGTACCAGAAATTTCATCAATGAACTCTCGCACAATGTAAATAAGCTGTGCTTACCTTGAGTGAACAGACACGGAGAATGAGTAAGAAAGTGGCACCCGAGTTCTCCTTGGATATCCCACACGTGATGGCAGTTGAATTGCCTCTTGTGGTTAAGAATACCGACAAAGCCGTCTCAATGTTGGGAGGAAAAGAGAAAATCTCCAAGGTTGTTAGTTCTAGTGGTAAGTCGCTTGAGGAGATTCGTGGACACGAAGAAGTGTTAGAGCTCAGGCTCCGTAAAGATAGATTCCATCACCCCATTCAAAGCATTACCAGTTCCCGGGAACGGATCCTCTTGAAAGTTTCGGTTGCCAAAGCCAATTTACCACCAAATCATGAGGATATGAGCTTGAGAGACATACTCCAAGAAAACCACTCCAAAGGTGGTCACTACGTGGTAAAGCCAGTAGGAATCATAAACAATACGCATTCTTTCAAGTCAATGACTGATTTCCAGGTCAATACTAAAAACAACAAACTCGTCAACGATATTAACGACAATTTGATAAATGCCCAAAGCTTCGACCAATTGAAGAGTTTCTTCGATCCTGCCCGCTTCATGAATAATCAGGATTACAGGAAGGACGATTTGTACGAAAACAGGGACCACCATCTCCCTCCTCCTCCACTCTTCAGTACTATTAAGTTTCCTTTTGATTACCAGTATCAGAAAAATCCGATCAGTATAACTGTCAGAGACCCTACAAGTGGTGACTTGAAAGTTATTAGTAAAAAGGGTGTTCTCAGATTACACACTTTCATGGTGGACTTCAATGCCAAGCTAGTGCCACAGAGTCCATCTAAAGAGCTATCGGAGAACCTTGAGAAATTGAGAGATGCCAGATTGGCCCCCAACACTTACAACTATGACTTGGTTGGGTGCATCAGGTATCTCGAAAATCTTCTAGAAGTAAAGCCCATATGGCTCAGAAAACACTTGGAGGATGCCGTCCCCTACGAGCACAAGAGAGTATTGAAACAAGCACTACCATACGTGACGTATATATTTAAGAACGGGCCTTGGAGATTTTGCAACGTGAAGTATGGAGTCAACCCCAAGCTTGATAAAAAATACTGGATCTATCAAAGTGAGTATTTCCGTATTTTCAAGAAGAATGTCAAACACCAAGCTAATGATAAGTCCGAGAAAATTTTGCCTAGAACTATTCTGATGGTAGGCAACAAGAGTCTCAAGATCTCAAGTAGTTTGATTTTCGATGGGGTCAGGTTGCCCAATACCGTTACATTCCAAGTGGGAGATATCGTGGATAAGGATGTATTAAACTTGATAGGAGAGGCTGGAGACAATATTTTCCGAGGAGAGTTAGACTTCCAAGACGGCTGGATTCACAGGCAAGTCATTGAATCTGTACGAAGGATCCTACGATACAAGCTCAATCAGTTGGTGAATAATGAGGCCATTGATGAAGCTAGAATTCATAAGTTTCTCACGACCAACTACGCTGATAAAGACGACAAGGACGACGACGACATGCTTTTTGATGATCATATCGACGAAGAAAACGTCGAGGGTGACCAAGATCAGGGCGAAGACGACGACGATGACGAAGAGGATGAAGAGGCTGATGAAGAACACCAGGAAGATGAGGATGAAGTGGCTGAGGGAGGTGACGAGACCCCAAAAAACGACGAGGACGCCATGGAGATCGACGTTCCACCAGAAAGCCACCAGTCCGAAGAGCAGATCCTCGAGTCCATTCTGAAGGTCGACTCGTATGCTGCAAAAAAACTTGCCGGTATCAGCCAGTTAATCAAACAAGAAGCATTTATGTAGTGCGGCAGCGAAGTTTGTGTTTGTGGTAGCCTTGACACTCGCACAAATACAAATCGGAAACGCACATTAAAAACACGTCAGAACTGAAAAATGACTAAAGCTACCGAATCCTTGTTGGTATTGTTCTTCGTGTCGGCAGTATACGTTGCCTTGTGGACCAAGGTGATTCCTAGTCCTGCTATTTTTCACCAAGAGATTTTGCCCTACTTACCGTTCTGGAGTGTTGTTTCATTGGGTTCATACTCGTTGGCAGTGTTGGGCTACAGGGTTTTGACCTTCAAGGACAAGCCAGAAAAACACAAGGAGTTGTTACAACAGATCGACGAAGCCAGGGCATTCTACAAATCCAAGGGCATCAACTTGGACGACTAAGTACTTTATGATAAATATAATAAATATAACTGTCTTTGGATACGTAATGAGACACTCTGGTGGAAGTAAATCCCCTTTCGAGATATCAATCACGGTCAATTGGGTACGGAGGTCAAAAGGAATGGGTGGGAGTATGGTCACTTCCTTTTTCACGGCTTCTTCCTTTTTCACGGCTTCTTCGAGTGGGCTGCTACTTGAAAAGCCCTTCGCAGAGCTGCTTCCATCCCAATCCTTTGATAGCGAATACTACAGCAATACTGAAAAGAGAAAGAATGCTAGCAGGCTTTCATCGATGATTCGGTTGCTTCTTGGTGGCGGGATATTTAGCCGGTGCTGTATAGTAGATTCAGTAGCTTCACCAGTGCTGTAACTTGGTGTTGCAACTACTTCCTTTGCCAGGCCACACGTAATTTTCTACCGCGGCTGGCGGGCGTAAAAACAGGACGATATATCTCGTAAGAGCGTTATATTGAGATGAATAAATATATAAATAATTGGCCTTTCTACATAGCTTGAATTTTTCGGCAATCGATAGTCTCCGGCTATTACCAGTAGCTCAATTCCACACCAAGCATCCAAATGAGCTACATCTAAGAGGCTAGTTGCGGAGGATGCGAGGCTTATGCCGAAACACTGTAAAGAATAACGCTATGGGCATGTCTAATTGTTCTTAATAAATGCTGTCTGACAATCATACTTTGATCATCTAATTTCTGTATGCGTCGGTTGTGGAAAAAGTATGGCAAGGTACATCTTCATACTCTGTGAAAATTTGTAGCTGCTCATTGTCGGCAAGATCACACTTGCATGTACACGGCCATATTCGAGTAGGTACTTGTCCAAGGAGTTATGAAGGCATTGCAGTGGAATGCAGTGAGTGGAGGTTATGGTGTACTACAAGAGGCCGCAGTGGCAGAGCTCCTAAGCGGTAGTGGTGGTGGAATCGCTGGACTGCTGTTGTTGCTTCTTCTTGGCCTTGATTCGCTTTTCGACCTCAGCAAACACTCGAATTGCAACTGGCACATTGTTCCACGTCTCTCCATCCAGCTTCTCTTCCGTCATGGCATCAGATGCTTCTTTTTGGCTCTTGTACTCTTCGGGAATGTGTTTGTAGTCCAAGTGCTTCACTGGAGGATGGAAATCATGGGGCCATACGAAGTCTCCTCCGTGTTCGTTCACTTTGAATGCAGCTTCTCGTCTCTTGTCGTTCCACTCCTTAATGTCGTCTCGGTACATTTCCCACACACAGTTGACGCACCCACTCATACAACAATTGTCTGGTTCTGGAGGCTTGTCGGGCACCATGATCCCACCGATATTCCGGGGGTTTCCTCTAGTGAGTCTGCTGGAGCTAGTCCGTGTGTCACCCCTTATTCTCCCCCCGAAGATTTTCTCGATTCGAGCTTGCGGCAGCTCGTCTATGGAGTAGTTACCTTCAAATGTGACTTTGGTTTTTGCCTTAAGTTTGCGCAAATCCTTTGCTTTCATGAGCGAGGCTTCTATGGGCTGCTGTGGCCGTGTAGGGGTTGCCAACACCAAGTCATAGAACTTGTATTTGGTGGACATGAATCGCCTAAACATTTTGGCTGCTGGATGCTGTGCAATATCAACCTCAAAATGTGTCTTACAATTCAATGATTTTTTATTTGATGATGAATTCGGAACCGAAGATGTGCGCATTCAATAAGCAAAGGTCATGATATTAGGTAAGGACGATTCCGACCTTAGAAGAGGGTGTAGTATGTTTACTATTGCCGTGATAACTTAGTGCCTTTATTTGGTACTGAAACCAGCTGGTGTGGAATTTGGGGGCTGAAAGATGGCTTTTTGAGTGTAAGTGAGAGCATACGGCTGAGTCGCAGACTACCCAGAAGAGTGTATTCCTAGTAAGCTTTGCGGGGACAAGGCAACGGGCCGGGAAAATGTCTAGCAAGTGTTGTCTCTTTTTTATGAGGTTTATTAGAGAAAAAATCATGTTGCAGTGGGTGAAAATAATGGCTGCAAACAGGAGTGCCAACCGATCCAATTCCCACACTTCGAGCTCAGCTACTGGACTGACACATCGACAATATACAACCGAAGAGCTCTACAAAATCTCTTAATGGTTCAAGCTCTAACCCGTGTCTACCATACATTTACTTAGCGTTAATGGTAAGTAATTAGTCAAGAGCAGCCCGCTTCGCCTTCTTAGTTACTCCTTTTTCTTTTATTCTCTCACCACGTGCAGTAAATCCCACACGCTCGTAGCGGCATTATAGAGCAGAGGCAGTACGTGGCTGCTGAAATTCGTGTGTCTAAGGTTTTGAAGATTTGATTAGCGCCTCGCATCCTATTTAACACAGCTCTTCTTAACAGCATCAGTATGTTCCAACAGTATACCTGATTGCCAGGCAAAAAAAACTGTTTGAAGGGCTTGTATTCTATATGTAAAGAAAGAAAACGACTCCCACGTGGATGGTCAAGAAAAATACACCTTTTCTTAGTGCCAAGAATGCCCAGCATAAAATGCACGCGACGATCAACATGAGGGCCGCGCATGGGTCGAGTCTACTGCGAGTCTACCGCCACATGTCGCTGCATACACCCCGTAACATGCTATTTTTTTTTGCAACCGTTTATCGGAAAATTCGAATTAATTAGCAAGGCTTTCATTGAAACATGTGGAACAGTCACTGGGAATATAAAAGGGAACACGAATCATTATGTTTGTAGTTCTTCAATAACTTCACTACAAAAAAATGGCTGTCTTGAATGATTTCACATATATCTTCGCCATATCTATGATATTTGGCTTCTTAGATGCCTTTAATATTGGAGCTAATGATGTAGCCAATTCTTGGGCTTCTTCGGTTTCTTCAAGATCATTGAAATACTGGCAAGCTATGGTTTTGGCTGCAATATGTGAATTATTGGGTGCTGTATTGGTTGGGTCTCGTGTCTCTGATACCATCAAAAATAAAATTATTGATGCTACTGTTTTTGAAAACGACCCTGCAGTTTTGATGTTGACTATGTCTTGTGCTTTGATTGGATCCTCAATTTGGTTGACCATTGCCACCCTTATTGGTTTGCCTGTTTCTACTACCCACTCAATTGTGGGAGGTATAATTGGAGCAGGTATTGCAGCCAAATCAGCTGACGTGGTGGTTTGGGGCTGGGGTGGTGTAGCTCAAATTATTGCTTCCTGGTTTATTGCTCCTCTTTTATCTGGTATTTTGTCATCAATCACTTTCTTGATTTCTAAGTACGCTGTTTTAGAGGTAAAAGATTTTGATCGTTCGTTAAAAAATGCTTTGTTACTTGGTCCTGTATTAACATTTATTACCTTTTCTATTTTAACCATGTTAATTGTTTGGAAGGGATCCCCAAGTTTGCACTTGGATGATTTGTCTTCGGGTGCAACCGTTGGTGCTATTTTGGGAGTCGGTGGAGTAGCCATGATTATTTACACCTTATTCTTCTACCCATTTTACAGAAGGAAGTTAGTGCACAGAGACTGGACTTTGAAGTTTTACGATGTCTTTAGGGGACCAACATTTTTTTTCAAATCAATTGATGATATTCCCCCTATGCCGGAAGGACACGAATTGGTTGAAGACTACTATGCTGGTAGGAGGCACGAAGTTAAAGAGGTAAACCCCAATGATGCTGAAATTCAAGTGGACTCTGGAGAGTCAACCAGTGAGAAAGTGGATACTACTGAAGCAGTTCAGAGCGTCCAGAGCACAGAAAAGTGGGGCATTTTCAAAGATGGTTGCCCACAAGGTATGTCAACCAAACAATTTTGGAGTTCATTGTTCATGAAGCCAGCCCAATGGCCATATTTATTCTGGCAGATTTTGATCCATGGATGGAACAGAGATGTTATAAACTCACAAGTCAATGACCGTGATATGTTATCTGGAGATTTGAAAAAGATGCACATGTCCTCGAAGTACTACGATAACCGTATTGAGCATATGTATTCGTTCTTACAAGCATTGACTGCCGGTACTATGTCTTTTGCTCACGGTGCTAATGATATAGCTAATGCTACCGGTCCTCTTTCTGCTGTTTACCTTGTTTGGACCACCAATACTACCGGCTCAAAAGCGGATACTCCTTTGTGGATCTTAGGATATGCTGGTGTGGCCTTGGTCATTGGTTGTTGGGTTTTGGGTTACAGGATTATGAAAAACTTAGGAAACAAAATGATCTTGCAATCGCCTTCAAGAGGATTTGCCATTGAATTGGGTGCTGCTGTTACAACAGTAATGGCTACCCAGTTGTCCATTCCAGTTTCCACAACACAATCGGCTGTGGGATCAATTGTGTTTGTGGGTTTGTGCAATAAAGACCTCAAATCTGTAAACTGGAGAATGGTGCTTTGGTGCTACTTTGGATGGATCTTTACGTTACCTATCGCAGGATTGATTGCTGGTATCATCAATGGTATAATATTGAATGCTCCTCACTATGGAGGAACCTATGTATTAAGTTAGGAATACTATTAATCGATATGTATATTTAAAGTGTGAAAAGCATTATTTAGGTTGATAGTTAACAACCAAACCAACAAGCATGAGAGCTTTACATCAGTTTCCTCCAGATCCTTGTCCCATTGACAAGCTACAATTTAAGAATTACCAAGGGCTGTTTAGATGCGTTCCAGAGTCATAGGTACACTTAAGAACAAAGTAATTGACGCTGCAAAGTTTCAGAAATATCCTGCGGTTGTTGTTAACTACGACTTAACAGTAATGGTAGTGTAGAGCGGGTCCCCTGGGTTAAGGGTGGATCAATTCCCCGATAGGACAGTAATTCGAGCTGTTTTAGGAGTGGGAAGTATAGCTATGGTTTTTATACTATGTTCTTTGGCCGGAGCCAAAGTATTCCTTGTATTGTGCAACAAAGACCTTAAATTTGTGAACTGGAGAATAGTACTTAGGCGCAACTTCAGTTGGATCGTAAATATACCAGTTTCAGCCATTTCCGCCTGGCGTTTAAAGAGCTTCATTCTCAAGGGCCCCCGTTACGGTAATTCTCACCAACTAGGAACTAGAACTACAGATTACTTCTATATACACATTATGTTGCAGCAGAATTCGCCTAGTGGAATTCGCGTGGTGATAAACTCACTGAAAAATATCTTGAGAGTCAAACTAACGATGTCTTACGAAGACAAATTCGACAGCTCCCTCGACTTATTGAGGAGATTGGATCCCAAGAACATCTCGGTGAACCTTAATAATCTTTGTACCATCATCCAGAACCAAGACCCAAACTCTGAATTGGTTCCTGACTTGCTCTCTTCGGTCGACACTCCCTTGAAGTTGATCACTGATAACTCCAATAACAAACAGTTTTTGAGTTGTGATTACAATAGAGATGGCGATTCGTATAGATCTCCTTGGTCCAATAAATACTATCCTGCTTCCAGCACCGACGACGACGAGTTACCTCCTTTCCCTTCGGACGATTTGAGACAATTGGAGATCAAGGCCAACGAGAGTTTTGATGTTTACCGAGACTTGTACTACGAAAACTCCGGGATCTCGTCCGTTTACTTGTGGGACACCGACGAGAGTGATGTTCCCGACTCGTTGAATAACGGCTTCGCTGGAGTGGTGTTATTCAAGAAGGAGATTGATCATGGCGAAGGTAAGTGGGACTCGATCCATGTGTTTGAGGTTGAGGCTACCAGCTCGTCTACTTTCTCGTATAAGTTGACGAGCTCGGTGATACTTGACTTGAACAACAACAAAGACTTGTCTGTGTCTGGTAATTTGACCAGGCAGTTTGATGTGACCAAGAAGTTCACGGGCTCTAACGACACTGGTGCCAACTTGGAGACATTCCATTTGATCAATTTGGGCCAATTGATAGAGAACTCAGAATATACCATTCGTAACTTGTTACAGGAAGTTTACTTTGATAAGTTGAAGGATATCATATTGAAGGACTTGAGAAAGTTTGGTTCTGACGATAGTCAATTACAAGCCAAACAAAGTGATTTGATTAAAGGATTACAAGGTTTATAGGTAAAACTAATACACGTATACTCACGATATAAGGTGACCTACACGCCCTAGGCTTTTCTTTGAGCTATGAAACTTGGATCTGGCAGGCTTTATCTTGAAACAAGTTTTTGGCACAGTCCTGCATTTGATGTTTCAGATTTGTTTCAGCCGAGTGGCTGCAAACTCACCCTTGGGAGTATAAATACTATGGTTGTCCCTAAAGATCTGGGTTGAAAACAGCTATGACTAATATCCACTACACAGGCTTTGTTCCCTACAAGGTTGATACTTCTCAGCTCACTTCAACCATTACATTGACCACCACTACCCGCAAGACGCTTGAAACAAAAACAGGTACTACCTCCACCATTGCCCCAGTTGTAAGCCATGGCGAAGGAATTGGGTTGGTTAGCGAGCCTACGACTACATTGTATCCAAAGAGCACTCGTTTATTGACCAAAATCACAAGCACTTCTGGGACCACTGCTCATATCTCCAGTGAGGGTCCATCAGAGACCGCTTTTAGTGAATTTTCAATACCTACCAATTCCACACCCAAATCTAGCACATTAGGATTGGCACTCGGAATACCCCTAGGTTTGTTCGGTGTTGGGTTTCTTGTCCTTGGAACTTGGTTTTACATCAGAAGAAAGAATGCAACCGTCAACGAGATATTGCCGTTGAATAACAATTTTTACGAAACAACAAAAAAGATGCCAAACAAAATTAGCCATGACAGTGGAAATACTATCATTGGCCAGAATGATAACATCTCTAAAGCAGGCACCCAACAGAAACCGGAGGATATTAGTAATCGATATTTGAATCGGCTCCCATCTATTCTCACTCCAGTCAGATTCAAACCGGGTCCCACCTCCAAAAAAGCCAAGCTCGAACTGGGGTTCATGAAACGATTCAGTAGACAAGGAAAGGAACAGAGCATCGAAATCGAAGACTATGCTATTTCACCGCTCTTTTTGAAAAGGTTTAATTTAAACAAGCCGTGTACACCAGATACAATTTCTGAAGAAAAGTCACATACTTACCAGGAGAAGACTCTTCCAAAACTTCCCACTCTAATAAATATGGAGAATGCCAGACCAGTATTCGGTGTGGTAAGAAGCTACCAAAAGGCACTTGGGGATGAACTTGATCTTAGCATTGGAGACAGAGTGGAAGTGATCAAGAGCCACAGCGATGGCTGGTGCTTGATCAAGCTGCTTGCTACAGGGAAAACAGGAATGGTACCTGAAATATGTCTCAAGAAGGAGTAAGAGCAGGGTGAAAGTTATTTGATAATTTAATACATAGTATACAATAAAGTTTCATTCTCATCGCCTTCCTAATAGTACCGGGAATAAGGGTTTTGCTGCTGCTGTTGTTGTTGTTGCTGCTGCTGTTTCTGTTGCAAATTCTGTTGGTAAGGGTGTGGGGCCCTAGATTGAGCTGGTTGGGCTTGGTACTGGAATTGCTGATATGGTGCAGATCCGTCATTCCTCAAGTTGTTAGCAGCCATTGGCTGATGGACTTGTCCCTGCACTGGTCTGCCCATCTGCGGAGGTGGAGGCTGTCTACGGGGTTGATTTGAGTTGTAGCCAACAGAAGGGTGTGGGCCAGTATTGTAGTTTGCAGAGGGTGGTACGCTGGCATTGTAGTTCATAGGAGGAGGGACACCAGAATTCTGGTGGGGTGGGGGACGTCTTTGAGGTTGGTGGTGTGGAATTTGCTGTTGAGGCTGTTGAACTGGCACTTGTTGTGGGTACATCTGCTGGGGATGTGGCTGCTGGACTTGTGTATGCATTTGTTGAGATGGAGGCTGTTGTTGATATCTTTGGTAGTCCATTGCTCCACCGTGTGGGTGAGCACTCAAAGGTTTGTGAGTTGCGATTGCACCAGGTGCTGGAGGAGCTGCTTGTCTCAACTGTTGAACAGGAGCAACACGAGGAGTTTCTTCTCTATAGCCAGACATCACTGGAGCGTTTGCCAAAGCATCATTTTTGAAGACGGGTAACTGGTTTTGAGAACTATTTGGTGAGTTAATGTACTTAGGTTTCTGAATACGAGCATGTTCTTTGTAGGGGGAACCAGCCGATTTATGTGGAGGAGGAGGTGGAGGAGACTCAGGCTCAGAATCGGAATAGTTGTCGTCTGGAGGTGGCCTGGTGTTTTGGGAAGTAATGGTAGCTTTGAACTTCTCGTTGAATTCGGTGTATTGTGTGTTTGGGGACTGAACCGAAGAATACGAACTATTCCTATTATTGTAAGGTGGGACAATCAAATTAGCATTGGAGCCAGAACCAAAGTTACCGGACAGCATACCAATTTGTCTAACATCGTACCGATCACTATTGTCTGAACTGATTTTGTCTTCATCCGATTCTTCTTCGCTAAACAATTCATGATCGTCTTTTGGATAGACATTTTCACTCAAGGTAATCTTTTGGATACCTGCTGGTAATTCTTCTTCCACTAATTCTTCATAAGAACCATTCAACAACTGGTTTCTATCAACATTGAATTGGTCAGAGGGTGACTTAAGTGTGCTATACTTTTGGTAGATATCTGACAATTCCACTGAAGCATGGGGGTTTGTGTTGGGATCAATCTTCAAATGAGTACCCGGATGCCTTTCTTCAGGAGTATGAATAACAGTTCTATCAGAGAAGTTCCTCGTGGACACAGGCTCCTTCATGTTAGGAGGAGGCAATCTGTTTGACAGTTGTGTGATCAAAGGAGGGGGGCCACGGTATTGCTTTTCCAGCTGTTGAGGCGAAACTCGCTTAGGAGAACCATTCCTTGCGTGGGTAGGAATAGCAGGAGAAGACATGGGGCTGTTCAATGAGCTCACTGCACCTGCTATTCCCCTTGCACTCCCGCAGCCCTCGTATCCTCTATCGACCTTCGATTTCAAGATGGCCCGAATGTTCTCATTCCAGGTTTTTATATCCCAGTTCAAAAAGTCTGATCTGGCCAGAAAAGCCTGTAAGTCGTTCAACTCCAAGTAATGGACATGTGGTAGAGTAGGTAAACCAAACAACATACTTTCTGGGTCATTCCTCTCTGCTTTCAATCTCTTTGGTCTGCCGTATAACCCAAAAGAGTCTAGCACAGGTATCAAGAATCTGATCAAGGTATCGAAACCCGGCACAGAACTGTGCTGTTCAGGCATCAAGAAAATCGAAGTGTTCTTAAAATCATCAATGGATTTCTTGGAAACTTTGGTGGACAAAGATGGGGACTTGAAGTTTATGTAACCTTCCAATTTAAGCATTGTACTGTGGTCAATAAGTAAATGTGACTGTGGGTAAACGGCACTAACAGCAGAACAATTGGTGACAACAGCCATAAGCAGCTTCTTCTTCTTCTGGTCATTTTCATACAATAGGATTCTACCAGCCGTAAACTTGTGTCTTTTGGTCACACTAGGCTCCACCACGGCAAAGCACCTCTTCCAAGCCATACCAGATCCATATCTGATACTGACCCAATCTTCGTGATCGAATCTCTTCTCTGCCAAAATCGTACGAATATCAGACAACCGAGAGCCTCTGGCACTTAACAAAGCCCCAGTATATGCTTGCTGCAACGATTGATACTCAAAGTTCGACAACCGCAACGCCAAGTACCAGTTGTTTAAGTCGTTGGAAGATTTGAATTGAATGATGTATCGGTTCTTCAATGTGGTGGACACAATGATGACGTTATCCAAGTTTTGTTTGGCAGCTGGCAATACTTTCATGGCATTATAAACCGAGTCGGTGAAATTGATGTAGTTGGGCTTGGAGCTGTTCTCCAACAAGGCAGCCGGGTTATTTTTGAACTCAGCCAAGTTGGCAGCATCCCAGTATGCCAACTGGTTTCCAGTCAAGATCCCATATACTTCCTTCCATTCTCTTTCAGCAGGCTTGCCGTCTCCGTTCAAATCGTAGTATAACATAAAAACACCCTCGTGATACCTTCTGTGACCTTGGGAAGACAACAAGGTGACGATAGGAACCAACTCTGGCGACAAGTCTTTCATGTCAGCCGAAGCTCCACTGGCCAGTCTTGCTAAATCTTTGCTTGGTGATCCGGCAATCGACGTGGAGGCCTGATTCGACCCCGATCCCGACCTTAATTTATTCTTAACAGAATTCATGGTCTAGAATTATCCGGTGTTTGTGTAGGATGGAAATACGTTGGTTAACGTGTGGGTGTATTTGGTGGGGGACTTCGATCAGTGACAATATTCAGTGAGCGCACGGAATCTGGGTCTGGGGTTAAAGGGGCACGGGTGAAGAAAGATTCACTTTGAGAGCCGCAAATAGTTTTTGTACAACTAAGATATACACCAACAATAATGTTCGTCAACAAAGAACTGAAACCGAAGGTGGTCAATAAATAGAAGATATCGAAATAAAAAAAAAACTCTTGATCTGACTTTATTTTTTTAGATCCGTTTTCGTCGCATTTCGTTCGATGAATGAAACATACGGAAAAGACACTACGGTAATGGGCTAAAGTGTATATAGACGCAGCAAGGTTTAAACGGAGCTCATCATATGCACGGAGGGGGATTTACCTGACTATCTAAGCATGTCGAACGACACACCAAAGCGATGCTTGCATTGTTTTGAATTATAACACTTGCCTATCCAGGAAATTTTCAAAATAAAATATACATGAGAAAATTTAAAATACAAACACAAATGTTATATCACCAACCTGGTCGTGCCCTGTACGAGTTGTGCTTTTTCAGTCAGTGCTGTTTTGGGAACCCGTGTTTCCAAGTAAAGCTTGGGTGCGCACGAGTATGAGCTTTGCGGTTACCTCAAATTCCGTGTATGGCAGCTGGCTACCGACGACAAGCCAAATTCCGCTAGACATATAAGCAGCTATCACGATTTTGAGTTTCGCGTATGACCAGGCTCCGACTAAGGCTCATAATGGCTGCGAATCCCATCATTATGAAGAGAGTTGTTTCTTGTTCATGGCTCGAATGCAATTGTAGAGTTTCCAAGGCACTGCCGTGCTTGGCTTTTCTCCATATCTTGGCGTGGCTGTTATTTCTTGGAAAATTTTCTTAATCGTTATGGCTTTTTCTAGAGGAGTAACACCGACCTATCTGTGACACAAGTAGAATCATGGGTGGCGCAATTGAGGAGAAGTAAGATGCTCTGATTCACCGGGTTTTAAGCCCCCATCAAAGTAGTTCTTGCGTATTCTTCACCCATCAATCTCTTTATACCTGCCCTTCTCCAATGCCATTCTCGAGACAATTCAGCGTGTGTTCAAGCTTGGGACAACTAGAGGGGCCCGAGTAGCACTCGAGGAGCCACTAGAGGAGTTACTAACTGATGACATTCCAGACAAATCACTATGAGACAACTCTTTCTCAATGGCTGCAAATCTACCGGGTTCCTCTGTTGCGGTCCAAGAAAATGAATCCAAGTGCTCCCGACTTCATCACATTCAAAAGCCGCTAGAGTCTCTTTCTAAGACAAGTGGGATATGGGAAAAAACTCTTTGTGGTTGTTCTAATTTTCGATATAGAGAAGGAACACCAATCAAGTTTGATCCTTGAAAAGCCCACACAGGAGATACATGTACGCAGTCACCTGTAGATATCCTGGAGATCCTGTTGCTCAGATTTCTTGATCAGCCTTATTAACTCCAACCCTTGAAGAAGTTCAGCTTCTGCCGTGTCTAAGTCTTCATAGTTCAAAGCAGAAACAGCAAACTTGCAATGCTTCTGGACCTTAGCGATCAGTTCTTGCTTATCGAGAATCAAACTTATGTTCTCCTTGGTGATAGGTGGATGGCCATGATGAGCAGGTGAAGATTTCTTGGACAGGATTCTCTTGGTATCAGACTCATGAGAGGCTTTATTATGCAGATTATCAGCGGTAAACATATGAATGGCAGAGGTCTTATTTATGTGGCTCAAGTCATCGTCCGGTAAGAATCGAGGAGCTCCAGGCAACTTTAGTTCGCTGTCGTCATCTTCGGGGGCAAAGTGAGGAACACCTGGTAGGCTCACTTGAGTGTCTTCCTCGTCTTCCTTCAAAGAGGCTCCTTCGCCTTCAACGAACTCAGGGGAAGATATGGAGTGGGCCGGTTGTTCGTCTTCTGGATCACCCAGCTCCTTCTCAGTCTTGTCTTGCTCAATGGACGACTCCCTGAACTCGGATTCCATCTCCTTCAACTCTCTGTCCAACTCCTCCTGTTCGCCTTTTATCTCAATCTCATCCTTAATGAGTTTACTCAAGTTGTACTTCAACAACTTGATTCTGTCCTTATTAGACTTGCTAAAGCCGTCATAGGTATCGTATTTCCCACCGGTAAGCTTGGCAAAGTCAACTTCATCATTCTTGAATACCTCTGTCAAGTTCAAGAAGTTCAAACACGCTTTGATCTTATTCACTAGAGCCACTTTATTGTGCCCCGTATAGTGATTCAAGTCGTCGATACAGCCATTGAATATCTTCAAGCCGAAAGAAAACACCACATTAATAGAAAGGTTCTTGTCGTCCAACACAGCTTTGAGGGATTCGTCCAGAGTGCTCTTGGTTTGCTCGGTGTCGTCCAATAAAAGGATCGTGAAAGCCTCTACTTCCTTATCATCCTTGTGAAGTTTATGATTCAAAATGTATTCCAAGACGTAAATTTTACAGTAGTAACTGACAATTGGATTTATTTCTTCCAACTCGTTGGATCTGAGAATATATGGAACTACGTCCTTGTTTGCTCTCAAAGATTCGGGAACGTCTGTCAACATGTTGGCTTTTTGTATGGTGATTTTAAGTGATTTTTAAGTGCGAGTTTGAATGCGAGAGACGGTGAGAAGAAGAGAAAGGGAAAGGAGAAATTGGTGGAGAAGGAACAGAAGGAAGAGAGACGAAGGTATTAGAGGAAGAAGACCTGGGTTTTGTAGTTTTTTGCCGTAGAAGTTGTCGGTTCTTTGGGGACAAAGATGCGATGGATTGGTAAGTTTATACTGGGTTTCCAAGAAGGCTACACAGAGAATAACTGATACCCAATTACCACTTCTAGCTGATTCACTTAAAGAAAGAAAAGAATTGTATTTAATTGAGAAGCTCTTTCTTTGAGTGTGTTCCTTCTTCTCCAGAAGAAGGCACGAAGAATGAGATCAGAAGATTTACCTGCCATATATAAACTCTAGTAGAATTTTAACAGACATTGTTTGCTTCGTTGAGTAGCTGGTCCAACTTTGGATTGAGAAAGTTGAAGTACTATTACTACGTCAGCATCATCAGTGCAGCTGTTTTTTGGTATCAATAGTTCAACCAAAAGTCGGAACTTGTGTGCTAGAGTGAAGGGTTCAATACCTACACTGGTAAGTCGTTTAAGGATATTGCATATAATGCTATAAATCAGGCAGTGTGAAGGATCCAGGGAAAGAAGAATATATGGCTGTAGCTCATCAATTGAGTAAAGACACTCGATCAATATAAGATACTTCGATTTGGTATTGGGCTGAATACATACAGTACAGAGTACTTCCGTATCTTCGAAGACGGAAGCGTCGGTGTGACTTCCTCATATTGAACGGTTCAACTTGTGGAAGCTTCGAGGTAGCCAAGTTCATGTGATCTGGTGACTGATATATGTCAGAAGTATCACAGATAACCACGCATTGGCTGCAACCCCCCCAATTTCTTGTGCATTGACCTGGTTTCGAACATCCTTGGATAACAGCTCTGGAATCATTCATTCGGTTTCATGAGTCTTCCAAAGAAAATGTGCATTAATTGTATAGTTCATAATAATGTATATTGTGCTTCCCCAACCCAATCTTTATACAAGCCTACAACTCGGGCATCCTCAATATCTCCCCGGCCTCGTTCCTAGCATCCTTTTGCAACATCTTCAATATCTTTGAGTCTTTCCACCTGTCCGGCAAAGGTGTCACCGCGTAGTTCTCTGTGGCCCAATAGTAGATGTCCCAGTCAGGCTCATCCAACAATTCGTCATACTCTTTCAATTCTTCCATAGTTAAGCTCTCGAGGTGCTTTTTAGCGAAACGTGACAACAACAAGTCACTCTCCAAGATTCCCCGCTTCCTGGACTGGTAGATCAACCGGGCCCTCATGGTTTGAATATCCTCACCAGTTCTTTTGATGGGTAAAATTTTCATCCGATGCTCTTTATTATACTCCGGGTTCTGGGGCTTACCGTAGTTTAAGAACCGCACTACTTGCCACCTACAGCTGCTGCTTTTGACAATCTCGGGTGCCCACTGCATCCCGGCCGAGCGTTCCAAAATATGCTTAACTGTCATCATTGTCTGCAAGGGCCTAAATGTTTTAGTTTGAAAAAGCGCAAGCTCGCAATTTTCCAATAACATCAAACTCACGTTAGTGTGCTAGAAACCACGTATTTAAATGGGGAAAACGGTGTCCAAGTTATCCAAGGATGACTTGAAGGCGTTGAGGCAATCCACGTACTTTGACAAGAGAGAGTTACAACAGTGGTATAAGGGATTCATAAGAGATTGTCCCTCGGGACAGCTCTCAGAGGAAGAGTTCATCAAGGTATTCAAGCAATTCTTCCCGTTCGGAGATCCGCTTGATTATTGTCATTATCTTTTCAAAGTGTTTGATGTGGACAAGTCCAATTACATAGACTTCAAGGAGTTCATTATTGCGTTATCGGTGACGTCTCGAGGCTCTACGGACCAGAAGATAAACTGGAGTTTCAAGCTATACGATCACAACAAAACAGGCAAATTGACGTACGAGGATATTTTAGTGATAGTGAACGCCGTGTACAAGATGATTGGGTCGATGGTGGCGTTGCCACCGGATGAGAAGACCCCCGAGCTTCGGAGTCAGAAGTTTTTCAAGTTGCTAAACAAAGACCACAAATCAGACTCGATTAATTTAGAGGAGTTCAAGCAGTTGGTGAAGTTGGATCCGGCTATAATGAATTCTATCAGTTCGTTTGATGGGCTTGTTTAACGAAATTTGCATTTGGATAAGGCTTCTGTGTTCATTTATTCAATTATATTATGTACATAAAGATTAGATTAAAAATTTTCTTAGTAAAACAACAGATGTTTGGAGAATGGAAAATTGTGTATCATGTTTGGCTCTCAACTGCCTCTAACAATCCGTCTAATAGTTCGTCTACTTCATTGACATCCACGCCGGTGCAGAAACTGACGACTTTTTTGAACTTCGACGTCAATGTATCGTAATTGCTTAGCGTATTAAGCTCGTTTTCGATTCCAGCATTTAACTGTCTGTAGGAATTGATACGCGCCTTCAAGATAGTCGAGTTGGGGAGGCTCTTGATGAGACTTTCGTCGTTTTTGAGTTCATTTACAGACTCGTCGTTGATGAGTTTGTTGTAGATGGCCTCGATTCGGAATGGGTGGTCAGCATCAAACGATTCTTCTTGTTCGTGTACATCATCTTCATTTTCATCATTTAGTTCATCTTTGGGTAGCTCTTGCTTCAAGATTTGCAATCGTTCAGTTATGTTGGACATTTGCAACTTCAAGCTGTCCAAAGAGATCAATTTGTTGTTGATCTTTCTGTTCAAAAACTTGTTGTTGGCAGTCATTATGGTGGTATCGTACAATTGCTTATTCAAGTCATTAATCTGCTGTTTCTTGGTGTTCATAATGGTTTCGTATTCGTTATTGGTGTTCTTCAACAAGTCGTTAATGCTATTGAATAACTTGTTTGTGGACGTCAAAGAATCCGAGTCCTTGTCACTGATCTTCCCGTCGTTGCCTTTGATTTTCACAATCTCTTCGTCCTCTATGATATCATTGCTAACCTCAAGACGCTTTTGCAAGAATTCGAAATTGGTCTGTAACAACTCCACCAAGTAATGATCGTCATCATCAAACTGATCGTTTTTGATGCCTAATTTCTTGTGATTCAATGCTTCTTTAACAAGATCATAATCGACAGCCCTGACACCAGCCTTGTTAGGCAACTCCAAATCTGCCTTCAACTCAATTAAGAAATCAACCAACCACTTGTTGCCATTTTCCGCCGCCATGTGGACGACAGAATTTCCTGTTTCGGTATCTGGTAGGTTGATAATTTCTTCCGATAACTTCTTAAGAAAGTACTGACTTGTTTGATTGGACGATAGAAGAAACAGCAATATCTTCCTTGTGTAGTATTTAGTGCTGTCCATCTTTTTGGCTGACTGGTCAGCCAAGAAATGCAAAAAGGACCAGTTTTTGGAATTGATGATGAACAAACTGGGATACAACCAGTTCTTCAAGAGTTCAGGGAAGTTGCCTTTGGCCATTGAGTTGGTCACCAATATGGTAGATATCAAAGGAGTTTCTCCCGATTTTGAGCCTCTGATAGGAGAATTCAACCCCAAAGATACAAAGCTGGACACCAAATTGGTAGAAGCCAAGGTAGCAGCAAAATGCAATGCGGTCTTGCCCTCATTGTCCAAGGGAATGTCTGTAACGGACAATAGGTCTGCCGCATGCTTTCCTATTATTCCAGAGAAGACCGATTCGACGTCCTTAACGCTCAAGTTGGAAGACTCAATCTTCTTGAAGATCTCACCGAAATTTGCCTTGACTTCGTTGACCAACTCGGGGTCTTTCTCCTTCGTAGACGCCACCGGCGAGGCGTAGGGATAGTTGGGGTTCGCGTTGATCAACACCTTAAACTGCTTGAAGCTAATGCTGTCAGGGTCCCCCGACACTTCACTGAACTTACGTTTCTTGAGCAAAGGAGAACCCGACTCGGGGTCTGCCTGCTCGTGAGCGTCTTTGTTGTCGTCATCCTCGTCCTTCACGTACAGCTTGTCCGAGTCGGCCAACCTGGGAAGCTCGTCGTAATCGTGCACGTCTATCAAGAAAAGCTTCTTGGTCAACTCGTAGATGTCAAATTGGTGGGCAATGGACACGGCCTTGTCGAAGGACACCCACATACCCTGCAAGCACGAGTTTTTGTGGGCCGACAAGTCGTTAAACTCGGGAGTGTAGCCATCGGGAGTGTAGTACTGGAGGTTGGAGGTGATGGTGCTGGCAATATACTTCAGGGCCAGGTCGTCTGAGCAGTGACCCAAGGCCACAAGGATACCCAAGAGCTGTGTCACGTTGACGTACGAGTCCTGGACCCGTCTCAAGATAACACAGCAGTTGGGGGACGATTTAGAGGCCGGGAACTTGATGTTCAACTGGATGCATTTTTCACCGGAGTACACCGACGAATGGATGGTCAGCACGAAGTTGACGGCACCCAAATGGGTGTTGGTCAACCGTTGGTTGATGGAGTGCGTGGTGGTGTCACCTGCAGCGATGGGAGACTCCATTTTGGGTGGTTGGTGAAAGAGTTATTTTGTCCCAATTGAGTTTTCAATGGTTGGACGGGGACGTGTTGCGGGTCGTGCGCGGGAACCGGCCGGCGATGATTCAAGGTGGTGAGTGTGGTGAGGTGTCGGAGTTAGTGTCTGACTGGCAGCAATGGCACGACGGACATGAGTGAGGCGTGTAGGGCTCTTTGATAAGAGTGGTTGTCACTGAGAAGGCAAGAGATGCGATTGTAGAATTTACGAGTGGTTGTCAACTCTGGAGTTTAGTGAGTTTTACAATTATTGGAACGGTACAAGTTGACTTTATTGTAGGGATTACAGCCTCTGATGTCGCCCTATGGTTTACTTGCCAGCATGTCTCCGTTTACTTGGGAGGCGGCCCCACAGTTCTTTATGCATTTGGGTTCTATTTGACCAGTAGTATTTATCATTATTTGTTTGCATATTCGTCCTTCATTATCTTTATTTATATCGTGCTTTCCCAATTTTGCCAAATTCGAATCCAAAGGATGTTCTCAAGAAAGGGGCTTTTTCTTGTCTCTGTTTTTGCACTACCACACATGACATCGCTTAGAAAGAGGCCAATACGACACCACATCTGATGCAATGGCACGCCCATCATCGAAGGATCAGGTTTTCTTCTACGCTTCTCTGTTTCGCTCTAAGGTGGGTGTATGGGCCCAAGCTTGGACCACAATACCTAAATCCTTTCTCACCAGCACAGTAACACAATTAAGCAATACACAACAGACGGTAGACACAAGCCCAGTTCCCCTGCTCCCGATCGACCTAGACCTGCAATCATCTATTCCCACTAAATTCACCACCACACGCCCTATGATGCTCATCGCGGTGGAAGCTGCGACGCTTTGGACCGACTACAGCCATGGACTACTCAGATCGAGTGAACTCCAAAAAGGGAGCCGGAGGAGTGGCCGACGCCGAGAATGCAAGCGTACATCAGAAGCAGAGGGTACGAGAGCTTTTGACGTCTTCAATTCTCAATTTGGACTCGGACCCCTATGTTTTTCGCAACCATTTGGGATTGCTAGAGTGTAAGCTATGCTTGACGACCCACAACAACGAATCGTCGTACTTGTCGCATGTGGGGGGCAAAAAGCACCAGTTGAACTTGGAGAAGCGTCGTCGTTTGGATGAGAAGGATTCCCGGGCACTGGTGCCGGGGAACGTGGGGGTTTCCATCAGCAACACTCCCAAGCGGAAGTGGGACAAGATAGGCACACCGCAGTTCAAGGTGACGAAGATCCGGGAAGGGGCCACCCACCGCATGGGGATGGTGGTGCACGTTATGTACCCCCATGCTGTGGGAGAGCCGTTGTTTCGGTTCCAGAGCTACTACGAGCTTTCTCAGAAGAACCAGAATGTGGCCATCTCCTACCACCACAAGTATGCCAAGGACAACGGGGGCAGTGACAGCTCTGCGGCCGACCTGCAGTACTTAGTGGTGTCATGTGAGCCGTACGAGAACATCTGCGTGGTGGTGCCTGGCGGCCCACTTGTGGGGGTGAGTGAAGAGATGTCGGAGGAGTTCTGGTGGTTTTGGGACCGAGACGTCAAAGAGTTCTACTTGCAGTTTTTGTTTGCGTAGTGTTCCTGATTACTGAGGTAATGACTACTGTTATAGCACTGTAGTACTGGCAGTGCCGGGTGGTTTGGTGTGGCTTAGTGTGGCCTGGTGCTTGTTCCAGACCACGTCTCGTGCTCAGGCTCGCTCGCTCGCTCGCAGGCCGAATTGGCACCGATTTTTCACATTTGTCTGTGCGACACCACTATGCCCAATAGTTTCTACAGTCGGTGCAAAGAGGCCCACGAACTCGTGTCGGGCTACCTCACGGACTCCTTGCCATGGGGCCATGTGCCTGCGCTGAGACCAAACTACCAGTTCAATCCCGAAGTCCGGGCATTGAATAAGCTCAAAATCGCAAAGTCGGTCGAGGTGTTGAGTGCTTGCTTGCACAAATATAATCTTAATGAATTGGCCATCAGCTATAATGGCGGCAAAGACTGCCTCGTGATGCTCTTGATATTACTACATGCCATCTATTTGCGGGCCTTGGAGGTGGGGGTCCGAGATCCGTCCGAGCTCTCACCCAATGAGCAGTTTTTCACCAGATCATACTTGGAAACCCACCAGATGGACTCCATCTACATCAACAGCGAAGACCCCTTCGAGGAAGTGTCGCAGTTCATAAAGGTTTCCACCAAGCATTACAACTTGAATGCCATCAGCATCAAGAGTTCTCTCAAACATGGGTTTGAGCAGTACTTGGACGGCCATCCCAACATCAAGTCTATAATAGTTGGAATCCGGTATTCTGATCCTTACGGCTCCCAGTTGAAGCATGTGCAAGAAACAGACCATCAGTGGCCCAAGTTTGTCCGAGTACATCCGATATTGCACTGGAACTACGTCGATATCTGGGACTTTATCATTGGGTGCAACTTGGACTACTGTGTATTGTATGACAGAGGATACACGAGTCTTGGGGGAGTAAAGAACACCGTCCCGAACCCGGTGTTGGGCGAGCATGGCCACTTTGCTCCGGCCTATGCCATGACCGAAGATGCTGACGATCATGAACGCTTGGGGAGACACTAACTTGTATAGAAATAGATATCGTATGGACTTATGTATAAAAGCTGCACACTATACGCCGGATAAGAGGTAGATACATACCTGAATGTCTGAACGTCAGAATTAGCACCATTTGTGGGGCCAGGCATTCACAGCTCAGCACCCTCCCAAAAAGCCACCACAGATTCAAAGCTACGAGATCCAGAAAACTACCACAATCAACATGATAAGTGTATCCCTACAAAACTAAAATTGCCAGCATGTACTGACCAGCCCTACGAGGTGCCCTTTCTTTGGGCCCGGTTGGCATTGGCACTCGATATCAACACCTTCTTGAAATAGTCCGTGCTTAAGGGCCCCACTCCGATCTTCCCCAAAGCCACCTCGGCACTCGTATGGCCTATGGACCCGTCACTGGATGAGCCCGAAACCCCCAAGCTCTTCAACTTTAGAAGCAACTCCACCTCTTTTCGATTATTCTGGTCTATTTGGTTCTGCAACCACTGAATGTACTCCACCGACTTGGTCAAGGTCTGGCCCTTGTTCGGCTTGCCGTCCTTGGTGCCGCTGTTTCTCATGAGCTCGTCGTCAGCATCTTTACTGACACCGTTGTCCTTGAAAAACCGCTCCGGCACAAGTGTTAAAAGCTCCTGGATCTTGTCGTTGATGTTATCTCTTCTCTTTCTGTCGTGGCCCAGATCGTCGTCGTCGTCTCTTCCGTCCTGGCCTCCGTCGTCCGAGTCACTGTCGTTCAGCCGTATGGGCACCAACGACCCTCTTCTACTGGATGGTTTGGAGATGCCTCCGTGGCTTACACCTCCACCTAAGGACTGGGACAATTGCCTCTTGATGTCGACCGTATTCGACAAGAGGTCGGGCTGTTTTTTGTCGAGGTTGATGTTGAGAGAGGGAATGGGCGACGTAGACCCACTGCCACTGAAGGAGTCGGGGCTGAGGAACTCTTCTTTAGACATTGTTGGAGAATGTTTTTGATTGCGAAATGAGAATGAATAGAGAGTGTAGAGAGAGTAGAGAGGTAACTGAGAGAGAACTAAGAGGATGCAGTAGGAAGAGGTAGTAGATAGTGGGAGATAGTGAAGACAGTGGAATAATGGCCAGCTGTGGCTATGACACTGGGGCTGGGTGACCGAGTGTGAGTGTGGTTGGGTTGCAATTGAGTATTTGTCTATAAGATCTTAGATTGATAGTTGTCTCACAAGTAATTTTCAGACTGTTAGAATACGTTGGACTCGTAGCGACTCATTGATCTCAATATGGCCACAATTATAGTAGATATATTTTTGTCTATCGCTTATTAACTATGTACATGCTGTATTTGCCGTGGTCTGCTGCTGGCCCTAGGCTCTGAGCTCTCTCCGAAGCTGTGCAGCCATCGTCTTCAACTGCAGCTCCAACCTCTGCACCCGACGGTCGTCTTCATTATTCCACACCGGCATGGAACTAGGAATGAGACTGTAGTTGTTCATCTTCAAGCTATAGTAGTCTACAACGATTTGCTTCAAGATGTTGAACGTCAAGAGATTGCCCTGGAGTCCGTTGTTGGTCATTTCGGTGATTATGGCTTCGATTTGGTACAAGCTCAACTTGCCCTGGAAGATCCAAATGGTCTTAAGAATCTCGTTATAAGTGTCCTGGTTGCAAATGACTAAGTAGAGATTAAGGTCGCTCTTCAAGATGTTGAAGAGAGTCAAAGATAACTGCCCATCTTTAAACCTCGTATTGTTTACCTTGATATACTCATTGAAGATTATGGGAAGCGTTAGGATGTTCAACATGGGGGTTTCAGGGGTTTGCATCGACGTTTGGTGGATCTTCTCAGTGAGAGAATCCCAGTCTTGTGATTCCAAGTTGGGCAAGAATATCTGGTTGTATTCGGAAACAGAAGCATCAGATAGCCGAGTGGAAGTTTGTTTCAAGATGTCGTTCAAGCTGGCCACCAACGTTTCTTGGGTGTCCACCTCTTGTATATGCTTAATGGTGGGAGCAAGTGCTTCTTTTACTTTGGCCAAGTGGTCCTGATGCCTGGTATGCGTGGAGTTCTTGATGGTCTGGAGGTTGAGGACGTTGTCGTATATTCGACTTCCAAGGTCCACTTTGGGAGACTCTGTGTTGAAAGACTTGAAGATGTCTCTGAAAAGCTCTTGTTCTTGTGCGATGATCTCGTTCTTGGAACCATGCTTCAGTTCGTCAAACCGGCCATTTGAGTAGTCAGAGGCATCGTCTTCGTCCAACTTGAGCGAGTCGAGAAACGATTTCAAGTCCAGGTTGGGGTTGTCGTGTTTGGCAGAGGACTCCACGGGATGTTCCAGTGATTCCTGGTTGTTCTCAGTTGAAATTTGCTTGTTTTCTTCTTTACGGATGTCCTCAAGGATAGAGCTCAATCCAAGGGGATCTGTGGATTGTCTATGAGACAGCCTTGCGGGTATCGTCCACAAATGGGCTCCAACAGCCCGCGTTACTCTAGCTATCCTCACAAGTCTTATCATGATGAGCCGAGATGAGTTTTTCAGTTTGCGAAAAAATTCAAGAGTTGCAACTGATAGGCGATTGCTTGGTAGGAACAGGTACCTGAGGTGTCTTGGTTGGGGGAGAGTAGTAGGTGGTGCATACAGCCACGATTTATGGATAAATTAGTGTGAAGATAGTCAATTTGTAGGAACAGAAAAATATCGTACCTAGCTCTGTGGGATTTGCAGCTTAGTAGTTCTTTTGAGAGGTGTTTGGGAGGCAGCTGTAGCCTGACACGGACTAGGAACATGGAGCTAGTTTTGGCGTTTTTAGCCTATTTCCCGGTCACTGTACGACCATTCATGGCATAATCTAATTACACTAGCTACTTGATATATACATCTGAAATACTCGACTATGCTACACATGCGTTGCTCTGGATTCTCTCACTCAATTGACACGGGCTCGTCTACATCTTCCTGTTGTTCCTGTTGTTCCTGCTCTTCCTGCTCTTCCTGCTCTTCCTGCTCTTCCTCCTCTTCCTGCTCTTCGGCCTCTGCCTCCTGGCTTTCTGTGGTGAGATTAGTTACGGAATAGAGTCCCCTGTACCCATTCAAAATGCTTAGCTCCAAATTACTGCCAACTGGGCCTACGATGGAGGAGAAATCTTTATGAGGAATCTCCCACCCGAGCCTGTAGCACAAGTAACTGGCCACATCGTCACAGTACCCCAACAAAGACACATCGAATTCGTGGTGTATAATGGGGTTCTTGTTGATTAATACCTGAGGAATGTGTGGTGGAAGCTTCTTGACAATGTCTGCAACCGGTGCCACTTCGAGGGATGTTCCCACACTGATCAACAAGTCACACTTGAGCAAGTCCTCATTGATAAGATTGTGGAACCGATCAGGGAGCTTTTCGTGGAAGAAAGTAATATCGGGTTTGAATACGCCAAAACTCTCTTCGAAATAGTTGTCTGATAGCTCAAACTTCGTCCTTTGGGGTTTGCATCGAGGACAGAGACTGGGGGTCTTATTCATGATGTCCTGTCTAATGGCTTTTAGGGGCACCTTGTATTTACATGTCATACAAGTAGCATTTGCAAAAGAGCCGTGGCATTGAACCACTCTCTCATGAGAAAGCCCGACGTTTTCTTCGAGATTATCGATGTTCTGAGTGTAGTTTCGAAGAAGCTTGTTCTGGGAGTCGAGGAGCTTGATAAAAGCATGCAAGGGAGTATATGCATTGGGAGGAGGCAAAATCATGTGGGCAATTGAGTAGAATATCGAGGGATCTTGCCGGAAGAAGTCCAAATCAAACACCTCCTGGGGATCGTTCAAGCCCAAGGAGCTCAAACGGGAATAGAATCCCTGGGACGATCTGAAGTCGGGAATTCCCAAGCTGGTGGAGATCCCGGCCCCCGTTATCACCAAGATATTGTTGGCAGCCTTGATCTTTTCGAGCACATGGTCTACGGTATGGAAACCTGCCAACCGACTACGCTGCCGCATGACTCGCTGGATAGTTATACGTAACACATTGACCAAGCTGCTGAGAGACGAGCTCAGAAGCTTGTCGATGTCGACTTTGAAACCCAACGTTTCAATGGCGTAGAGAAGGTCGTCGCTGTTGGCGGTTTTGGGCAAGTATCGCTGGATAAACGCCATGGACCCGTTCTCCTTGAGATAAGCACGGGCCTCGTGGATGCGAGGCTCGTCAACGGCGGTGGCCAATGACCCGTGATGGAGAATGCTGTCGTCGCTGGACGATTCGGTAGAGGGAGACGGCTGTTTGAGGTTTTGTGGCCCAGAAAACGGGGTTTGGGTCGGTTCGGGCCCGTGCACCAGGCTGGACGGTGAATCTTGCAGCGGAGACTCGTCGGCAGCGTCCGAATCGTCCGCGTGTGTCGCATCTTCGAGTTGAGATGAGATGTGGCCATTATCGATATAGGATTCCGAAGTTGCAAAAGGCTTTGTGGAAAGGCGTTTTTCAGGGTTGGGAAGCTGGCCGTTCGCCACCCGCTTATTGTACAAGTTCAGGAGCGTCTGGGAGTCGCTCTCGGAATCCAGTTCCGACTCTACAAGCACTATATCCTGGAGGGAGCTGGCCATTTATGGGCGTTATAAGTGCGACGAGAAATTCATAGTACCACGGCGGTCGTGCGGGACCTTGAACGCGTTGTATGCGACATTGCGACATTCGATAATGCTATGATGTTTCGATAGACTGGAAGGCCATACGACTCAGGACGTAAGGAGGAAGGATTACAAGACTATGAAGGTCATACCACCGTAGAACAACTTTTATCCTACTAGCATAACTTTCAGTCATTTGTCGAATTTTCTAGCACGAGTATACGACTTTCCACTTCGACTGACGACTTTCCAGTATGACTACTTTTACTACGTGGTGTAGCGAATAGGCAAAACGAATGTATTATATATAAAACATGATATCAGAAGAAGAGAATAGTATTCGAATCAGACGAAGAAAGAAAAGTGTCCAAACAATGAAAAGATATAAAAAAAATGGCCCTTTTTGCAACCAGATACTTGGGGACTACTAGAGTTATAAAGCAATCCACAAAAGAGCAGATAAGGCAGACAAGAGCGTGAAGGAATTCTTGGAACCCATGGCTTCATAAGCAGAAATTTCTGGCACGACGGTTTTAGGTGATATAGGAGTGACGGTTGTGTATGTTGTCACGACTGGAATACCTGGAGATCCTGGAGATCCTGGAGGCGTGTAAGTGGTGGTTACCACTACAGTAGAATGCTCTTGGTGTGCAGTTGGTGTTTCAACCACGATAGTTGGCTTACCATCTGTACCTGTGGTGGTGTAAGTAGAAGTAAAGGTACCTGTCCATGGAGTAGTGATTCTGCTTTCTGGAGTTTCCACAACGACGGTTGGGTTTCCATCTGTACCTGTGGTGGTGTAAGTGGAAGTAAAGGCACCTGTCCATGGAGTAGTGATTCTGCTTTCTGGAGTTTCCACAACGATAGTTGGGTTTCCATCTGTACCTGTTGTGGTATAAGTAGAAGTAAAGTGGCCGGTCCATGGAGTAGTGATTCTGCTTTCTGGAGTTTCCACAACGACGGTTGGGTTTCCATCTGTACCTGTGGTGGTGTAAGTGGAAGTAAAGGCACCTGTCCATGGAGTAGTGATTCTGCTTTCTGGAGTTTCCACAACGATAGTTGGGTTTCCATCTGTACCTGTTGTGGTATAAGTAGAAGTAAAGTGGCCGGTCCATGGAGTAGTGATTCTGCTTTCTGGAGTTTCCACAACGATAGTTGGGTTTCCATCTGTACCTGTGGTGGTGTAAGTGGAAGTAAAGGCACCTGTCCATGGAGTAGTGATTCTGCTTTCTGGAGTTTCCACAACGACGGTTGGGTTTCCATCTGTACCTGTTGTGGTGTAAGTAGAAGTAAAGTGGCCGGTCCATGGAGTAGTAACAGTACCAGGAGGAGCTGTTGTAACTACTTTGGTGGTGGCCAGTGTGGTGGAGTTCAGCCACTTGACAGGGGGTGTCTCAACAACCACAGTGATTGGGTCACTTGGGTTAGAGGGAGTTTCAGTGTAGGTGGTAGAGACGGTTCCAACAGTATATAAGGTGGTTGGAGGTACAGGAGTCTCAACAAAAATAGTACCATCCGAAGTATAAGTGGATGGGACGGTGCCGGTCCAAGGAACAGTGGTTGTAGGTTCAACAGGAGGAGGACCAACAATTACAACTGTGACAGGATCAGATGGATTTGGTGGGGTGATTGTGCTTGTGTAAGTACCAGGTCCGGTTCCTGTTGAAGTGGTGGTAGTAGTTGACTCTGGAGTCTTCACATAAACAGTACTGTCCGAAGTATAAGTGGATGGGAAGGTACCAGTCCAAGGAGTAGTAATGGTTGGATAATCAGGAGGAACTTCAACAACAACAGTTGGACCAGTGGTAAAAGTGGTTGGGACCGTTCCAGAATAAGTCTTAGTAGTTGTTGTAAAATCAGGAGGAACTTCAACAACAACTGTCACAGGATCAGATGGATTTGGTGGGGTTACCGTACTTGTGTAAGTACCAGGTCCGGTTCCTGTTGCAGTAGTGGTAGTAGTTGACTCTGGGGTCTTCACGTAAACAGTACTGTCCGAAGTCAAAGTTGTTGTATAGCTTCCTGTCCAAGGAACAGTAGTGGTAGGTTCAGGAGGAACGACAACAATAACTGTGGCAGGATCAGATGGATTTGGTGGGGTTACCGTACTTGTGTAAGTACCAGGTCCGGTTCCTGTTGAGGTCGTGGTAGTAGTTGGCTCTGGAGTCTCTACCCTTACTGTGATAGGGTCACTTGGATTAGAAGGAGTTATAGTAGTAGTAGTTGTTCCAGAGCCAGTCCATGGCTGGGTAGTGGTAGTAGTTGATTCCGGAGTCTCAACAACAACAGTTGGACTACCATCGGTACCAGTAGTAGTATAAGTGGAAGTGACCGACCCAGTCCATGGAGTGGTAGTAGTGGTAGGTTCAGGAGTTTCAATAACCACAGTTACAGGATCACTAGGGTTAGAAGGAGTTTTGGTTAGAGTGATAACTTCAGTCCCAGTCCATGGTGTGGTGACTATTGTGGTAGAATCAGGGATTTCTACATATACTTCTGGGGAGCTGTTCGAATTCAAAGAAGTGAAAGTTGTTGTTTTGGAACCGAAGTATGGGATCGTAGTAGTTGGAATTGGACAACCTTTGGTGTTGTCGGTCGAACTATACCATTCAATATCACTTATGTGATTTGTTCCATCAGGATAAGTAACTCTGAAATCAAGCTCCGATCCTGCGTTTGAATTGTAATAAACCATTTTAATAGGATAGTACTCTCCAGCAATTAGGTTTACGGTCTTGGAAATGGGAGTAAATCCATTATTCCAATAGGTGTATAGTTGGAGATTTCCTGTGAGTGGTTGTGCACCACAACACTCCATTGCCAGTCCAGCCCCCATTGATAAAGAAATAGCATCATCTGCAAAAGTGACAGTAAATGTATACTTCCCAGTGATGGGAGCTCTAAAATATCCATAAATTTTCATTCCAAAGTACTCTACATTAACAGTATGACCATATAATTGGCCATTGACAACCGCATGTTCATTAGGTGTACCGAGAAAGAAGCTTGGATTAGTGATCCCGGTCCAAGTATACGATGCCCGGGCAGCATCAATTGCAGCAAGTGCAGCCTTGTCGTCTGCATCACTTGCAGTACCATACTGATCAAATTTTGCAAGCGTCACGTATTCGACAGTCAAACCTTTTTCCACACTCGGAGGACTACACCCCCCAATGTCAGCACCTATGACCTTGGTAGCATATTGTACAATTGCAAGTATGGGTATGGTGTACAGAACCTTCATTAGTGCTTACTTAAATCCTGAGAATGGAGGGAGAAAGGTGCCTTAAGTAGTTTTCACAGATACTAGCAGTGGTGATCAAACTTTTAAGGTGGATAGAGACTTTCCAGGGCCAACTATTATAATTCAAAAATTAGCTGAAATTCCTTTTCAGTGAATAACTGGCTCAAAACAGAAGGGTCATATCAATAAATCCATTCCCTGATTAAGATTTTCGACACTTTAGACAGAAAGGGGTGTTTCTTATCCTTTTTTAAGCATCTTGAAAACAGTTTTCACTTGCCTTTTCAAATGCAGATAATGTTAAGCTGAATTCGGATCCTTTAGAAAGTCCAGGAATTTTTCGATTACAGAAACAGCAGTAATATGTCTACTTTTAGTAATTTGTCTAACAGAAAATACTGTCATAATTGTTTCCGATGCTACTCAACAAAATTCCTATTGTGAAGTTTATTGTATATGGAAAAGATTTCTAATAATCGAACCCCTTTGGAACCTGAAATAGTTTGATTTTTCAGGAATACCAAAAAAAAAACACAGATGCAGAATGTTTACCTAACAACCAACCCCATATTTGTTGATGACCGAATAAGTATATCTGTTTTGGGTAATTTTGAAAACACAATTCGGTCTCGATAAGATCTGCTCGCCTTTTAACAAAGGATCCTTCCTAAGAGCCCCTATTAGTCTGAATTGAAGCGTTTTATCTTTATTTACAATAGGTTGACGTCTAAACGTTTGAAAGAGTAGTTCCTTGTTTGTTGAAGATCAGTCCTTTTTTAGAGTAATGTTTTTTTTTGAGAAAAAATAATATTGGAACAGACCAGAAAGAGATGATCGAAGTCTACTTCGGGTAATCACAAATCGGCAGTATGAAATGTACATATTTATTGCGCTTCTGCTCTAGATAATGGCTAGATTGTAATCCCCCCACTGGCAGAGCTATGTAGGTAACATGGATTACAAATTAAGGAGCATGAGTTGCCAAAATGTGCTGATACTGATAATCGTACAAGGCTATCTCATTAACTCAAGCCAAAACAAGTTTGGCCTTTTACTGTCTCATCTTTCGATTGAAGAATAAAAACACCGAATTTGACAATTCCAAATAGTGGATCAAAAGAAAGCGGCATCGAAGATGGCTTTGCACATATAATTCTTAAAGGGCCGAATTCTCTCAACTAATAGACCAATTGGGACGTAAAGCCTGTCAATGAATTTTCAGGGCTGAAAACCAAGGTATAGTGGCTAACAACTTGTACTCGTCTCTTCATTTTGATAACTGCTCATTCCTTCATACAGAGTCTCAAACAGGTATCCACTTTAGTGCTGGCTTACCTATTTTGTTCATGGCGATCAGGTGTGTATAAGAGAGAACTCCGAGAGTGTGACAAGTAACATTCCATTCCATTGGCAACAGCGTAAACTGCAATTTCACCGTTAGTTCCTTTGAGCCAATCCTCGAGTAAGAGTTCATTTGTCCTCGAGTCAATCTTTTCAACTCCAATTCATTTTCGTCCCACGTGAATCAAGAGTTTTTTACGTTTCTCAAGAAATTCATTCAAAACAGTTATGGCGATACCGGCAGAGTCACAATGCACCATCATCCGAACATTATTAAGAGGAACATAATTCACGCCTCAACATAAGGGGAACACTTAGATGGTCACCATGGAATTGGAAAGCAATAGGAACAGCTAGATGGTAGAAACCGGGTAGCGTTGATTTGGTTCTAGAAAAAGGCCCACGGAATGGTCGCTAGGTGAGAAAGCTCTACAATACAGTCATCGGTTAGATCATCAAATTTCGGAATCTACAGTTCTTGAACATCGGTTAACACAGAAGAGAATAAAGGATGCGTTACAAGGAGGATCTGATGCCAGAGTAGCAAGGCACTGTATTGAAGGATTCCGAAATAATGAAAATAGGAGTTTAAGTTTATCCTTTACACTTACTTGAAGGCGGCTCAATGCGTTAGTGTTCGGAGAATCATAAGATAAAGCAAATTCATATAATTATTCACTGACTGCAAAATTTGAAAAATTTAACTTAACTCTCATCCAAAAGAAAAATCTTAACATTTTCAACAAAACTTCAAGCTGGTCGTGTGGGACCATATGTCCAGCTTCATACATCTCTATAAAAGTGAACTTATGAAAGCCTCTACCTGCGCGACTTCTCTCTGTTCTATCACCCAAGACTTGAATGTCGAGGCACTAAATTGTTCTTGATTCTTGTGCTCTACAATGTCGGCAACATCACCAACGGTGAAGGTGCTCATTATATTTGGAGCGACTTTCCAGTACGACATACCATTACGACTGACGACATTTCACTAGCTCTTTTGGTAAACTGTATACTTTCCAGGACGACTTATCATTACGACTTCATTTTACAGCCTTTACGTAAACTGTATACTTTTAGTACGACTTAACAAATCGCCTTTTCACTGTACAGCCTCTAAAACTGTATACCTTCAGTACGACTCTACCACTTTTAGGTACACTGGCCGGCTAAGCACAGACTACTTAAAGCCGTACCAATTGCTCGCGTCACCGCCGCGCCGCACCGCAATCTTGGCGTCGCGCCCGTGCCACGATGTCGAGCATTGTCAATTGTCAAACCTCAAACTGTTCTCAAACTGTTCAAAAAATTTTCCACTCCACATCGTAAATAATTCAACCAAAGTTATTGAAAACCGATGTTGCCTTCTGTGGAATTCATCAAGACCCCCGAGCAAGGGCCAATTGCACCTCCGACCGACAAATATGGCGTCAAAACCACTGCCAGTCCGACCATTCACAACGCTCCTTTGCCGGCAGACGGTCCCGGCTCTAAGCACTTCAACAATTTGATCTTGGGTGCATTCTTAGTGGGAATTCCCTGGTTCATCGTCCGCAAACTCGGGTTGGGTTTTAAGACCTGGGTGTTCTTCTTCTTGGTGTTGGGCCTCCCAATTTTGATGGCATACTGGACGGTGATGTCTACGTATTCTCCTAGACTCAATGAAAAAGTCAAGCTTCCAAACAAGCCGGTGGGCGAATACTTGGAATTCCACACCGAAGAGTTGGTCAACAAGTACGTCAAGTCCAACAACGGCAACGGTACCAAGATCCCCATGGAGACGTTCCACGAGTTGTACTTTGACGGCAAGGTCAGTTTCAAAGGTGACTGTTTGGATGTGATGGAATTTAGACACGACTGGTGTAAGTTCTCTTTCACGTTATCGTTGTTTCGGTTCTTTTTGTTGGGGATGATTCCCGAGATGATCATGCACTCCAAGTCCCAGGACGAGGAGCAAGTTAGAGACCATTACGACAGGGGTGATGACTTTTACACCTGGTTTTTGGGCCCTAGAATGATCTACACTAGTGGAGTTATCAGTGACATCGAGAAGGAAGAGACTTTGGAGCAATTGCAGGACAACAAGTTGAAGACTGTTGCCGAGAAGACTCAATTGACTAAGGGAGAACATGTTTTGGACTTGGGATGTGGCTGGGGAACCTGGGCCACCTATGCTTCTTCTCAGTATGGAGCTCATGTGACCGGGATCACCTTGGGAAGGAACCAGACTAAATGGGGTAACACATTGTTGTCTGAGTACGGTGTTGAATCGAGCCAATCGGAGATTGTTTGCTGTGACTACAGAGATGCACCTAAATCCAAGAAACCTAGCGGCAAATATGACAAGATCACCTGTTTGGAAATGGCTGAACACGTTGGGGTGAGAAGATTCTCTGCTTTCCTTCAACAAGTGTACGATTCGTTGGAAGATGACGGGTTATTCTTCTTGCAGTATGCTGGTTTGAGAAAATCCTGGCAATACGAAGATTTGGTGTGGGGGTTGTTCATGAATAAGTACATTTTCCCCGGTGCCGATGCCTCTACCCCATTGTCGTTTGTTGTCACTAGTTTGGAATCAATTGGTTTTGAGGTTGTTTCTTTGGACAACATCGGAGTCCACTACTCGGCTACTTTGTGGAGATGGTACAGAAACTGGATTGGAAACAAGACCAAGGTGTTGGACAAGTACGGTATCAGATGGTTCAGAATTTGGGAGTACTTTTTGGCTTCTTCTGTCATCACTTCCAGACAAGGAGGTGCCACTTGTTACCAATTTGTGTTGAGAAAGAACTTAAACTCCTACCACAGAGTCAACTACATTCCTAAGCAAGACGGGCTTTTGGGTCCAGTTTCCAGAGGCACTAAGTGGGCCAAGTAAGAGTATTTAGTAGCAGCGTACATATATCTAGATAGGTAACAAAGTGTAGCTACGATTGATGTAGAGTCGAACAACTACGGTGTTCCAGCATTGCAGAGCTCCAGGTTCCTGACCAGTTTTGACTCCAACTCTAGCAAATAAGCATCACGTGACACAAATCCACCGCGGCATCGCCGCCTCATCGCGGTGGGACAACAGATCGTGGTATGCAGCGCGCTATCCACGGCCCGCGCCAGGGCCGTCGCCTCGGTGATAGGCAATTGTCCACTTCGGCGACATCCGATCGACCGAGTTATCTAATCAATTTCAGCTGCCAATAGTTATATCTGTGTCCAGGGGTTAAGTCGCTCCGGAGTCGGGCCCGGGTGGCTCCCACCGGTAGCACCACCCAGGTGACCATGACTCTTTTTGACTCTGTGCTCGTTCGAACGGAACTTGGCCTTCATATTATCTTGTTTATTTTTTAGAAGGGGGCCACCACTTAACCGAACCATCCCTCTACTGGTAGAGTATTAGACTTACAATTACACCCAGGACCAATTCAATTACACCACTGTCCTCCCCCGTAACCAGCCACGCAGCCCCTTCGTTTTCCTGCCTATAATCCGCGGCCTACACTGTGCTCGGCCCTATCTCCCCAGATCCGAAGTCTCACATGGATGAGTTTTTTTTGTTCAAAATCTCAATTTCCTGGGGTATAACCAAAATTGTTGAAAAACTCCCGAAAACTATAAATTGGATTGCTTTCCCTGGCAGAGGATTTTTTTTTGTAATTCAAATATTGGATAGTAAATTTATAGGTCGAATATGTCCACTCCATTTCCAAAAGTCGCCGATAAGGTAAAAGGTGTTGAAATCCTTGCCCCAGTTCCTGCGTCTGCTAAACACATTTTCAACATCGAAGCTTTAGGGTTGGTAGCCACTTTGCACAGAAACTTCAATGGTAAAAGAAAGGAATTGTTGGCCAACAGAAAGATCCAGCAACAAAAAAGAGATGCTGGTGAGTTGCCTGACTTTTTGCCTGAAACCAAGCACATCAGAGAAAATCCCACTTGGACCGGCCCTCCTTTGGCTCCTGGTTTGCGGGACAGAAGAGTGGAAATCACCGGTCCAACTGACCGTAAAATGGTAATCAATGCGTTGAACTCGCAAGTTGCTACCTACATGGCTGATTTCGAAGACTCCTTGACCCCAGCCTGGGCCAATTTGGTTGACGGACAGACCAATTTGTACGATGCTGTCAGAAGAAACTTGAGTTTTGAGTCGAACGGAAAATCCTACAAGTTGAATCTCGACCCATCCAGACACATTCCAACCTTAATTGTGCGTCCCAGAGGTTGGCACTTGGAGGAGAAGCATGTGTTGGTGGACGGAGAGCCTGTTAGTGGAGGTATCTTTGATTTTGCTCTTTACTTCTACAACAATGCTTTTGAAGCTGTCAAACAAGGATTCGGGCCTTACTTCTACTTACCAAAGATGGAGCACCACTTGGAAGCCAAGTTGTGGAACGATATCTTCTGCCACGCTCAAGATTACATCGGTATGACCAGAGGTACCATCAGAGGTTCTGTGTTGATTGAAACGCTCCCAGCCGCTTTCCAGATGGACGAAATTATCTACCAATTGAGACAACACATTGGAGGCTTGAACTGCGGTAGATGGGATTACATTTTCAGTTACATCAAGAGTTTAAGAAACCACCCCGACTTCATTTTACCAGACAGGTCCCAGGTGACCATGACTGCTCCGTTCATGAGCTCCTACGTCAAGCTTTTGGTCAACACCTGTCACAAGAGACAAGTGCACGCTTTGGGTGGTATGGCTGCCCAGATTCCTATCAAGGATGACGAACAGAGAAACAAGGCTGCCTTAGAAAACGTTGCTCGTGACAAGTTGCGGGAAGTGCAAGCTGGCTGTGACTCTTGTTGGGTCGCCCACCCAGCTTTGGTGCCTGTTGTGTTGAAGGTGTTTAATGAGCACATGAAGGGCCCCAATCAAATCAACGTGCCTCCAAAGGTTCCTTACAAGCCTGTCACCGCAAGGGACTTGTTGTCGCCATTTGTGCCAGGTGCCAAGATTACCGAACAAGGTATCCGTGCCAACATTATCATTGGGTTGTCTTACATTGAGGCCTGGTTGAGAAACGTCGGTTGCGTTCCTATCAACTACTTGATGGAGGATGCTGCAACTGCAGAGGTTTCCAGAACCCAATTGTGGCAATGGGTCACTCACGGTGCTAAAACTGATCAGGGTAAGGTCATCACCAAGGAATATGTCAACCAGTTGTTGAACGAAGAGTTTGCTAAGTTGCAAAAGGCTGCTAAACCTGGTAACAAGTTCAAGAGAGCATTGGAGTACTTCAAGCCGGAATCGTTGGCCGAAAAGTACTCGGACTTTGTCACCACGTTGATCTACGACGAAGTTACCACCATTGGCAGAGCCGTGAGTGCTGAGAAGTTGTAGAGCGACTGCTCATGTGTATTTGACTATTGTATAGTTTGAATTGAATATTTATTGGAGATAATGTTGATCTCTTGTATGTTCGTGTATCTCAATAAATAGCCCTGTTATGTAGCTGTGATTCGTATGACTAAAGTCACAGATTATCCGTGACCCGTATATGAAAGTAGAGCTTGATAGATAGTGGAATGGATGGACACGACTGTCTTGTCTGGTTTATTACTCTCTTTTAATTATTTGTGATAAGAGATCATTCGACCAAAGACAACTGATCTGCATTATTATCACCACTTTCACAGCCTTAAGTTCTCCAAGATCCATCTTCCCTACTTGGTGGACAACTACTGCATACTTTAACCGATACTGAATGGGTGGGGCACTAACATTTGTGCTCCTCTACTCTCAAATGATTCAATTGGTTTGATGGGCCTCTTTGGTCGAATGGGCAAGTCGGCCAAACACACCGGGTCTAGGACATCTCAGCCGTGAGTGCTCCAACAACCACCACTCATCTGTGCTGAATTTAGCTCTTCTAAACTCAATTGATACTGAAATGGGTGGGGCACAAACTTTTCTCACTGAAAAGTCTCTCGATTAACAACACACTCCTGTAATCCACAATGGCCTTGAACCACAGACAGTTGAGGTTGCTCGTGTTGAGTGGCCTTGTGATCGTGCTTATGTTCGTGATGTACTCGTCGAGTGACCGGGCCGAAAACTCCGCCTACACCGGCATTAAGCTGGACAACAAGATCATTTCGTCCAACCCTGATGCTAAAGTAGATGAAGCTATTAATCGAGAGATATCAAACCAGTACAAGCAAGAAGAAGAGGAACAGCAGCAGATAGCTAAGGTGGATGACGACACCGGGTTGACGGGAGCTGGATCTGGGATCGGGAACGTTGACGAGGAGTATGTCGACTTTGATCCAGCGAAGGAGTTGATGGAAATCAGGTCGGTGGCCCCAATGATTATGTTCTCGAAGACGTACTGCCCGTACTCCAAGAAGTTGAAGAAGTTGTTGACGGAAAACTACGAGATCACACCAGCTTTTACGGTGGTGGAGTTGGACAAGCACAAGCACGGTAATATCTTGAAAGACTACTTGAAACAGATCACTGGTAGAGGAACGGTTCCAAACGTATTGATTGGGCCTTCCAACGAGAGTAAGGGAGGCTGTGACGAGTTTACGAATCTTCATGAGTCGGGGAAGTTAGCAGAGCAGTTGAATATCTGGGGGAACAAAAAGTTGTCGGTTAAGAAAATGGAAACCCCTTCCAACATGTGAACGGCAGTACCTTTCGATTCTTCAGGTTATTAGAAACATTACAGACTAATGTAACATTAAATATATATAATATTATTTAACCAACGCTATATTATAATATTCTCTCTTGATATTTAGAATTTAGCAAATTGCTTAGACTTGGCAACGGAAGCTGAGATTCTCAACACGTTGAATCTAACGGTCTTCGAGAGGGGCTTACATTGACCAACGACAACAGTGTCACCTTCTTGGACTCTGAAGGCTGGGGAAACGTGAGCAGCCAAGTTCTTGTGTCTCTTTTCGTATCTGTTATATTTTGGAATGTAGTGCAAGTAGTCTCTTCTGATGATGATAGTTCTGTGCATTTTGGTGGAAACAACAGTACCAGACAAAATCTTACCTCTGATAGAGACATCACCGACGAATGGGCACTTCTTGTCGATGTAAGTACCTTCAATGGCGGTCTTTGGGGTCTTGAATCCCAATCCAACATCCTTAAACCATCTCTTGGTCTTTCTGTTGGCCTTGGCCTTTGGGTTGGTGAAGATATGAGGTTGCTAGAGAATGTTAGTATGTCATTGTTTATGCGATTTAGATACCAGCCATGGTTCGGTGTGTTCCCACAACACAGGGGCCACTATAACCTCTTGGTCAGAAAATTTTTCACTTGGAGGAGCACTGTATTTCATGGAGTCTATTACAAGAAGAAGTGGGCACTTCTTGACGGGACAAGTACCACACTAATAAAATCTTCTTACAAGTGCAATCTGGTCTCTTGGAAAGAATTTTGAAGTTCATAGGACATTTTTCACGTCCATTACAACGTCGTTCACTGAGAACCTCGATATTTGACGACCTCTAGTTATGGGTGCCTCGTTCGAAGTAGGCCTTTGTTGATGGGTATATCCGCATGGTGGTCTTCTGCTTGATTAATACAAACCTTTTGGTAAGCTCTTTCAGATTGAACGGTTAATTCAGTAGCCATGGTTTAATGATGTAGAAAGTAAATGAAAAATTTTCCCAAGTATAGTGAGAAAAAAGCTTCAACGGTGTGTGCAGGCACAGCACTGAGAAACGCAGTTTGAGTGTGCGGTGTGCCCTCACCAAGTGTGCGAGATGATCGGGCGCCAGCCCTGTGACTGCACACCGGGGTGGCGAGGGGCACTCCCCCAATATGCGAGCCTCCACTTTAGAGTTGAGGATGGCGGCCACCTATGTGCGCATGAAGCAGGTGCAGTTGCCGATTTAGGAAGTCGACCCTCTTGAAAATCCTCCACCGTAATGGTTCAAAAACAGACACTTTTCGCACAAACAGAGCCATCCACATTAAGCTCCCGCTGCTTTAGAAGTCCCCCACATCCGTTCTCGTATAAAGCCAATCTAAGCACTAGCAGCTACACACTCGCCACGATAGAGTCAACTATATTTGCGTGATGAATTACAGAAGAATCCCCTCGCAGCACAATCCAGAGCAGTCTTTCCTCAACCCCAATGATTCTTCCTTCCTTGCCCATAATACCACAGGTTCCAGAACGATCTCGCTGTCCTCCACCTCGATGGTAAGCACCCCCAGTAACAACATAAGGAAGCTCCAGCACCATGTGCCTCAGGAGCAAGGCGACAATAACCAAAGTAAGCCCGATAAATTTCGCCTGTCCACCAATATAGTTTCCAAGAGTAAGAATAATCATCACCACTTGAAGCCCAAAAAACTGTCTAATGTGGACTTGGTGAAAAACAAGCTTTTGAATCTACTGAAGCTGCTGAGAATATATACGAAGAACCAGCGTGTAACAGGTGAAGACGGTGGTGTTGATGGGGGCAGAAGCCATCCCAATTTTACCACCAAGAGCTTCATTTTACGGAAGCCTCTCCACATGAACTTATATGACTACTCGGTGTTTCGTGGATATCCTGATGGGGGAGCAATTGCAGACGATAAACTACCTCCAGCAGTAAAAGATTCTCAAATCAAGGCCTGGGAATCTGCCGAGAAGATAACCAACAACTTAATATTCGACAATGACAGTGATTTGTCAGACGATGACGATGTAATAGAAGGTGAAACTCAGGACGATATCATCACCGAGGGAGATATGGTGAAACCGTTAGGTGCTGGACACAACCAGAGACGTGGTTATCAAGTAGGAAATGGATACGGTAGCATTGCAGGCGATGAGACCGAGCTCATTATCAAATCAATTCCAGGATTCACCAAAGGTGAACTAGACATCATCCATTCAAGATTTGGCGAACAACAGAGTCTTGTGGCTAGTGATGGGTTCAACCCAGATGCTCTAGAAGAAGAGGAACGTAAACTTCTATGGAAGCACCGACAAGAACACCAAGCTCACCAGGGCAAGATATTCAGTCAGTACCTGTCGTTGACAAGTAAACGAAAGCTTCAAGTGAGCCAAAAGAAAGACCTTTTAAACAAGATATTCGGCTACAATAACACCTTGAACCACGAGTATATCACCAACAATACTTCGTATTCAGCTCTCGACTCAGTCATGAACACCTCCAAAGCTTTCCAAGAGGACAAAGAAGAGATCAACGAGCTTCTTCGTGAAGATAAAGAGTATCATCTGTCCCTCGAAGACACCAAGGCCCACATGAGCGTGGCATCCCGGGGCATTCTCTTGCACGATCTCAACGGAAACTTTCACCTCAACACCTTGAAGAAAAATCTCAACTTGTCGGCAGACGATTTTGACCACGGCCAGTACTTGCAGTTTATCCAGGCCAAGCTTTCAGCCATCTACAAGGGCCAGGTGATCCCCAACCCTAGCCTCAACTCCCACGACGAATTCGAAGCCTTTGCCGTGTCGTACTTGAGAAAGTGCATCCGCTACGAAGACGACGACGACGATGATGTTAATGATTTATAGACTTACCTCTTTCATACATTGCCAATACAAAAAAGGTAATTTTTTCGTGCGGTTTATAAAAAAAGTTCCACAGTTATTGAATTGGCAATGTTCAATAAGTCAATACTTGCTACTTCAACTCGTCGATTAAAACAACTAAGTAGACAATTATCCACCATGGCACCAGTAAACATTTCTAAGCAATACGACTACCTTGTTATCGGAGGAGGCTCCGGGGGAGTGGCCTCTGCCAGAAGAGCTGCTTCTTATGGAAAAAAAGTCTTACTAATTGAGGCCAAGCCCAACAAATTAGGTGGCACCTGTGTCAACGTCGGATGTGTTCCCAAGAAAGTCATGTGGTATGCTGCAGACCTTGCTCACAGAAGACACCACTTGCTGAAGTACGGATTGTCGAAAAACTCATTTGAAGAGGATGAGGTGAAGCACGGTGATTTTGACTGGCCAGCATTCAAGCAAAAAAGAGACGCTTATATCACTAGATTGAATGGAATCTACGCCAGAAACTTAGAAAACGAAGGGGTGGAGTATCTCTATGGGTGGGCCAAGTTTGCCAACGACAATGCCGACGTGGAGGTAACCTTGAGTGCTGACCAAGACATTCCATTTTTGGAAGGAAAGAGGTACTCCAAGGACCAGAAGTTTGTATTTTCGGCTGATAAGGTGTTAGTGGCCACTGGAGGTGCTCCTATTGTTCCACCTAACGTTCCGGGCTCCGAGTTGGGTACCACTTCCGATGGGTTCTTTGAGTTGGATTACCAGCCCAAATCGGTAGCTGTTGTGGGGGCTGGCTATATTGGTGTGGAATTGGCGGGTGTGTTCCAGAGTTTGGGCACCAAGACCCACTTGGTGATCCGTGGAGACACAGTTTTGCGGTCGTTTGACGATTCCATCCAAGAGACCATCACCAACTACTACAGTGACAAATTGGGAGTCAATGTGATCAAGCAATCTGGCAGTGTTCAGAAGGTTGAAAAGCTCGACAATGGACTCAAAAAGGTGTATTTGGGTAACGGAGAATCGGTGGAGGTCGAGGAGTTGATCTGGACTGTTGGAAGAAAAGCCTTGGCTGACATTGGCTTGGACTTGGTGGGTGTTGAAACCAGCGAAAAGGGACAGATCAAGGTGGATGAATACCAACAAACTTCTCATCCTAAGGTTTTATCATTGGGAGATGTTGTCGGTAAGGTTGAATTGACACCAGTTGCCATTGCTGCCGGTAGAAAGTTATCCAACCGGTTGTTTTCTGATAAAGATGTGTTTGCTAAGGATAAATTGGACTACAACAACGTCCCATCAGTTATTTTCTCTCACCCTGAAGCTGGATCCATTGGTTTGTCAGAAAAAGAGGCTACTGAGAAGTACGGCAAGGACAACATCAAGGTGTACAAGTCGAGATTCGTGGCCATGTACAATGCCATGCTTGAATTAGATGAATTGAAGCAGCCAACGTACTACAAGATTATTGTTACTGGAGAAGATGAGAAGGTGATTGGACTTCACATGGTGGGAGAAAGCACAGGAGAGATCTTGCAAGGATTTGGTGTGGCCGTGAAGATGGGAGCTACCAAGGCTGATTTCGACAACTGTGTGGCGATACATCCTACGTCTGCTGAGGAGTTGGTTACCATGAAATAGTGTATGTTAGTAGAGTAATGAGATTAGAGATTCTAGAGTGTAGAGCAATGAGATTCAAGAAGTAGCGGTCTAGAGAATGATAGAGAAAAGTAAAGAGACTGTTGATAGAGGAAAGTGTGGGGATGAAGAGAGGAGGGTGGTGACGGGAGAGTAATGGTACTAGAGTAACAGTGTTGAGTAATGCTAGTAGAGTAATGGTATAAGAGAAATGGTACAAGAGAAATGGTACAAGGGAAATGGTACAAGAGAAATGGTACAAGAGAAATGGTACTAGAGAAAAGATAAACTATCAAAGAATTGGAGAGCCTTGCAAAATAATGTCATCAAACAAATACACCAATGAAGAACCTTACAGTGGCAGTCGTAGAACGTCTCCACGTCCACTCCATCACTGCTCCATATCCATCCACATAATGTCTATTGTGCTATTATAATATACAGTTGCAGCCTATCGCTTGGTCCGCTTCGGTGGAGGACCCCTCACAGGCGGCCGGGGCTTGTCGCTGGCCTTCATGAAAAACATCGGGGCGTTCTTCAACATCTCGGGCACAATCACCAACCGAATCATCGACCCCCGAACAAACACCTGGCTCATATGAGATGTTTGGCCGGACCGGCCCTTGGTTATCACCACGTCATAAAGCGACAAATTCATGTTGTCCTCGTTCTCAAGAAGCTTCCCCCGGTACGTGTCCCCCGTCACCAACTCCACTGTCACAAAATGGCCCTGGGCCTCCGTCAAGAGCCTCACAGGAATATCTATCTTGGCCATCGCTTGTATGGTTCAAATGGTTGATGGATTTTTCAGTGCGAAGCTTTCAAATCCGATCGTGAAATACCTACAACCTCCCCACATTTTATGCTGTTGAAACTCGAGGACGGAGCTCTGAGGCAACGCAGAAGGGTTCCCATAACGTGCTCGAACTGCCGACGCCGTAAGGTCAAATGTGATAAGCAGAAGCCAGCCTGTAGCGGCTGCGTACGCAATGGAGTCGCCCATCTCTGCGAATACTTGCAGCCACACTGGACTTCGGACAATGGCACAAATGCCACCGCAACTCCTGACACCGACCGGGGCTTGGACTCCGATGGCATGGCACAGATATCCGAGCTTCGCCAGTTGAAAACGAGTTACGAGAGGATAATTGGCTCCCAGAGAAAGGAAATCGAGGACTTGAAGCGTCATCTCTCGTTCAACAACCACTTGTCTGCCCAACAACCAGACGACCATACCGGCAGCAGTCCGGTAGAAGTCTTGAGCAAACTCCATCCCTTGTCCACCACCAACAAGGACGTTTTGGAGGTTGTAGACTGCCGATTTTTCTCGGTCAATATCGAGCCTGGCAGGACCAAGAAGACTCAAAGGCCCTTGGGGACCGGTGATATCCATTCTTGGGCCAGTATTATCGTGCTAGATCCGAAGCTCTCGGGGCTCTGGCTGAAGATCAATAACATGCAGAGAATCTATCACATGTACAAGTCGACTATGGTGAAAAAGGCTGCTAACTCGAGGATTACTGAGATCGACTTCACGTCTCCGGGGCCTGGTTGCCCCGGACACTTGCAAGCACCGGGCGAGGCTGGTGGTAGCGGCAGTCTGTTTGTGTGTCCAGCTATCACCAAGTGCCCCGTGGTACTGTGTGATTTGAATTTCATGGAGTCGCTGGCAAGTCCCAAAATCACTTCTATGACGTGGGAGGTCAAACAACTGCAGGAGCAAGAGAATCAGTTTGGACCAGAGGCGCATGTACATCACGCAGATGCTTTCCTCTTGGACACTTTTGTGCTTGTGAGGGAGATATGGCTGACTGTAACTCAAAGTTTGAGAGGAAATGGTCGGCTTAATGCTGGCCAACTCCAGTTTTTGCTTGACTTCTACTTCAACCAAAAGTCGGTCGATACTACCCGGGACTTAACGTGCTTGTTCAAAGAACAAATAGAGGCAGTTTACAGTGCCGATGGTGGCGAGTTGCTGCTCGATTTCAAGCTAACCAAAAATGAAGACAGTCAGGCTACTGACTCTGAAGAGCAGCGGGTCAATGGGGTTTTAGTAAGCGGCGTATACTTGTGCTTTTTGGCTCTCATTGTCGAGGAATCTCTTGACATCCTAAGACTGAATCATAAACAGTCTATACCTCTAGATCTTGTCACAAGGTTCCGGCTCCTTTTCCCTCATGAGATCAACTTTGCTGGTTTGATCTACAATGGCAGCCGCAACCTAAACGTGGTCCAGAAGTTGTTGATACACTGCTTCTCCCCTAGATCAACGGGGGGTTTCAACCGGTCTTTGGCCCCCATATCGTGTGCTTTGCTCTGGTTGAACAGGGATATCATGAACCATGGAAGAGAAGGAGTTGAAAGGGGCGAACCAGAAAGAACCATAGTATTCAAAACCATCTTGACGGCTGTTTTTGACAACGAGAACCCAATCCAGGTATGGAAACAACCCACACTGATAGTGATGCCCGATAACGATTCAAAGAAAAAGGTGAAGGACATACGCATGCATTTTTGCTTCATCTGGAACGAACTAATCAGGTGCCTAAACATTGTGTCAAGCTCTTTGGTGAGCTTTGACAAACACGATAGAAAGCTCCAGACACTCATGCAACAAGCACATGCTCGCGTGGAAGAAGTTCAAGTCAACGGAAACCATCTAAGGTATCTTCAAGGCCTCAAGTCAAATCGCTTGGACAAGCTCAGTAGTTGCTTGCAAGTGAACTATTTGCTTTCAAATGTGCATCTTTTCTTGTCCAGAGGAGTCTCAAACATATCGGGAGTGAAGCTCACAATGAAGGATCTCGATGACTTGACAGGAGAATGTGGTAGTTGGATCGAAGACGAGAGATTGAAGAGGTTGACTCCCATCACAGAATTGGAATCAATAATTATGCTCCACTTCAGCAACATCTACGCCACGTATATAATGTTTTTGCAAGTGGAAGAGAACAAATTGGAGAAGTTGAGAGAGAACTTGATTTCTACAATCTTCGTAAAGATCGATAGCTACTTCAAGCTTTCCAATAGTATCCTTGATCGGCCGCTTAATATGGAGAGTCAATACATCTATAATGCATTATCTGAATGCTTTGTACCAGTTATGCAAATACTTGTGGCACTCTTGTTGAGAGTTTGCCTGAGGCCCAAGGACAAGAACGAAGACTTGGTGAAACAACTTTCTACCTTTTGTTACTCCACCTCCAGGTCTTCACTTCGAATCGAGTCCGATATATTCAATCTTATAAGGAACCAGCTATCAAACTCAATTCACAAAACACTTCGAAGATTATGTGATGCTATGACCACGAATAAAAGCCACTCAATGAAGCTTACGCAGCTTTGGGTGTTCTACTCAAACCTTCTTGAAAGCTCTAGAAGATTTGATTTCAGCTACAATAAAGTTCATGCTAATATACCGGGCTTCAAAAGACTCATGAACAATAATTACTCTCCTGAGGGAGACTTTTCAAAATGTCCAGTAGCACATATTACACCTGTAAGGGCCCCTGGAAAGTGTCCTATAGACCACACTCAGTTCATGAAATCTTACAAGCGTAAGGGGGTAGATGAATCTCCACAAGAACAATTGGAAAGTCGAAAACGAGCTAGAATGGAGAGTGATTCACCTGTTGGTAAAGATAATATCTCCCCCACAAGTTCGAATGGTTTCATCGACAAAGTGACTCTAAGCTATATGGATGACGACCTTATAAACTCTGGCGGATTTGACTTCGATATCAATTTACGAAATTTTTTTTCGTTGGATATTGGATCTTTAAGTGATTCGTTTGAGGCCTTGAACAGGGGTGATAACTCTGATATGATGCACTACAACGTCGAAGATGCCTTCCAGTGATGTATTATAAATGTAATTAAGAATAGAATAGCAAATTAATTTTATGACGTTAAACTTTTGGTAGCCAAAGTTTTAATGACTATTGACCTTTGGATAGCGTCCACACTGCGTGTTTAAGCATATCCACAAACTCAAGAGGTATGTAATGCATCTCCTCGCTAAACAACCGATCGCTGTATGCGAAGATTAGTTTGAGGTTCATCAAGTCATCAACAACTTTGGGGTTGTTTGCTGCCCTTTGTAGCTCGAGCTTGGTATCTATTATGCTGAACACAGATAAACCAAATCCGTTCAAACTGACATCATTGCTAAGGCTGTTGGACTCATAGAGGTACACTCGTTTTTCGTGAGTGGAGATGGTCTTCATTAGATTCAAGTTCAAAATTTTTTCAATATCTTTGTCAACCTCCACTTCATCATTTTCTACCTGAAGACTTCTGTTCTCATATTCGAGCAAATTCTTGATGGAGTACTTGAGTAATTGATAGTTCTGTCTTTTGTAAACAAAAAGAGTTAATGATTCCTGAAATATCTTGAGATAAATGGGGTTGGATTCAAAATCTATATGGACCTTAAAGTGATCTAGTGAATCTGTTTGAATACTTAAAATTGTCAGAAGGCTAGGTAATAAACAAGGTGCATTGGCCTTTTTGACTTGTCCATTTCTAAGCCGGAGGGTAACTGGTATTTTGGACGGTTTGTGACAATCTACATCTCTGAGTATTAAGCAACGAGGTTCAACAGAAAGTGCCCAAAAGTGCCTGAAGGCTTGTAAATGTACCTCATACTCACTGTGGTCATTAGGAAATACTGGGTACAACGACACTATCAAACTTGCAATTGCCACGTTGGAGTCTCCGAAGGCATACTGCCCTCCACCTAAGAACAAAAAACCCAAGGCCATATTCGTAGCCATATAGTTTCCGTAGTTTGTGTCCTTATTAGTATCGCCATACAACACTCTGAGTCTCCTGAAGGTTTCAAGATCACCAGACCCTGCCATAACCACGGAAACACAAAGGGCAAGAAGATTTTGGATATTAATGGCAGCATTACAAGTGATCCTTTGGTCATATTTCTCTGTGGGGGTCATGGCTATGACCATTAATTGATCCAAGTAATGGAGAAGTGTATCACGAGCTGCTAAGTCATGAGTGGATGCATATTTGATGGTTATAGACAAGCATATTCCCCCAAGAATGTTATAGTAACCAATTTGGTCACTATCTAGGTTGTCAATGCTGCCCTTACCATACTTAGCTAACAAAGATTCAGGGATTTGAGACTCGACCCAACCCCTAGTATTACTGATGGAGGTCCACATGATGATATTCATTGAAACACATCTCAATAGTAATAAATCTGGGCGAATATAGTCTAGTAATTGTTCAGACTGAGGAACTGCTAGCTTACTTGCGATAGTGGCATCTTCGGTCTTCATATGGATGAATCCTAAAGCCATAATGGCACCACTGCATGATTTATCAAGCTCTTGTACCGGCTGGTAATCTTTCATAGATGTGGCCAAAGCCAACAACCTATCCACAACCCTGGTATCGTTCAACCCCTTCAAATCTCTTCCTTTACCCAAGTTGACAAAACCCAAAGAGATTCCAGCTGCTAGACGGTAACCTTCGTGGATTTGTTCAGTATCATTTTGGGAAACACTACTCGTAATTTGGGCTAGCAAGATCTCGCTCATCCTTCTGTGTTGAGTTTCCAAGTATAATAAACCAATGCCCAATAAACCGGCTGTTTGAACCAACACAGGTACATTCAAATCATTTGCTCCCTGAGGTAATAATGCTACGGCATGAACCGATAGAACCTTGGTCAACTTGATGTTCATAGTACCCATATTGCTAGCAGCCATACCAACGAGTAATCCTACACTAGTCAAAGGATGTTTGGGACCCAAATAATTATATATATGCCATTCTTCCAAATTCTTTAGATGGCCATTGAGACCAAGACCTAACAAGAAGCCAGCATGTTGTGCGTTTAACGAAGGTGGTTTGTTGAAGATGATCCAACTACCTGATATTCCTTTTGACTTCTTACTGATGCTCAAACCTGCTGCAACTCCATTGTGGAAGTACCCCCATTCCATGATTTTCTCATCTACAGCACCCTCGTGGAGAACAATATTTGTCATTTTGGGGGCTATGACGGTGTTCAAGTTGAACTTAGGAATAGGGAATTTCTCTGTCAATAGTGGCATTCTACCCCCGTAGTATAACGACGCTCTTCCCAAGGGTATGGAGAGGGTTCGAAGTGCAACAACTGCTGCTAAGGCTCTCTGGAGAACCACCACGTCGAATTCCGATTTTCCCTCTTCGGTGATCAACGTAGCTGTTTGAGCTTTGGTCTGATGTAAGAGTGAGGTAATCTCATAGTATCTTCTATCATGGTCAAAAATTAGCTTGGTGATTCCAATTCTGTCTGCTTCCGATTGGTCATCCCATGCAGAAACCTGCTCTGCTTTATCCAACACATTCGAAAGTATATGATTCACATCTCTAGTAGGTTGGAGTACATTGGGACCGAAATTAGAATAGAGCGACGTAGGTGGTTGATACGAGTTTGACCTCAAAAACATGTTTAACTCCTTCCTTCCCACCAAGTCCAATGTACGTAAATTCCATTGGAAATCTGGATTCTCCTGACAGTACAGGATTGCCTCCTTCAAGGGTACACGAACCCCAATTGGAAAAGTCTCGAGGTCTTGTATTGAGAGTTTCAATTCACTCATCAAATCCACAATATCACTTGGACCATAGATGGGAGAAACCACCAATTCAAAGAGCTTCAAGATAGCGTGTGTCCTGGGAATTATCAAAGCATCAGCTGCAAAGCTTTCTTCAACCAACTGGGAAAATGTGAGGTATTGAACAATTGAATCGTTGAATAAACTAGCCAAAGATTCCAATATGTTGGGTGGCTGAGGAATGACAAATACCAGAGGGATTCTTGGTTCTCTATCAATTCGGTTAAGATCAATCATATAGTAAGTAAGCCACGCCTCTGGCCAACTCATCCATGTACACAACTGAGTCAAGAACACTCCAATTTTATTTAAGGAATCATGTGCCAATACATCGAGCTTCGCTTCTTCCCGAATAAGATGCAACGAAATGGCAATATATGGAAGCATCTCCCGGAAGAGGTAGTCATCATTAAGCTGTTGATTGAGTCTTTTAGCTAAAGGCACTAACTCAGTGATCTCGTTCAACGAATAGTCTGTCATCTCGGAATCCATTGGCAATAGAATTGCAAGGATTGTCACGACGAAAGCTCTCCAATCATCCTTATAGTCATCGAGCATTAGGGCAGTTCGCCAAAGTGTCCAAATGGTTTCACTAATGTTAGAGCCACTTAGATATTTGAAACACTGAAGGCACTTCAAAACGATAGCTGAGCTAGGCTTCATGACAAGCCTGTATACGTTAGTTCCTCCGTTCAGATCAGTCAACACAATATCCTCTTCACAGGCGCATTGAATAGCTGTTAAAGAGTGGTGTCTGGATGATAGTGTTATGGGTGCAGAAGATACGTCCACGAATGGATTCAAAATCTGAATAGCATTGTTGTCCCTAAGCACCACGAGATACCCAGGAAATTCCGAATTAGACAAGGGAACACAATGGAGGCACTTGATTGAGTATGTCAGTCTATATTGGGGGATGGAGGTTATCAGTTGCCAGAATATATAGATCTTAGCTTCTTGTTTTTGCTTATTCACTATGACAATGGCCTCTTGACCCTCATAGCAAAAGTTATAGATATCCAAGTCCTTGCGTTCTACTTGTATGTTAAAAACCTCGACTCTCGTAAGAATCATATCTCTTTTGAAAGAAGCCAATTCCATGGGCTTGGATGACTCTGGAATGGTCATTTCGGAACCCATTCTTGCCATAGAAGACGCATCCGAAAGCAAAGTACTCGTTCTCTTTTTTTCCATGCTTATAGAGGAAGATATGGGAATCTGGTTGCTGCCGTTGTTGTCTATACGTAAACCCTCGTCCTCAAGAATCCTAATGGGATTGGGTGTAGTTAGAGAGGTATTTTTCCGTTTCGAGTACTTAAAAGAATTGAGCCGTTTCCCACCATTATTTCTATTCGATGTTCTGATATGGTACAACACTATGGCGTTATCTTTGTGGTTGTAGGTGGCACACAAAGAAGAGGTTTTGTTCAAACCTTTGGAGGGAAATGCCAACATTTCTTCATAGGGTGATATTGTTGAGGTGGAGGACGATGTGATGATTCTGAAGTCCCCAATTGGATCAACCAAAGATAGGAACTTGGTCGAGCTGAGCTGATGATGTGGATTATCTGAAGATATTGAGGACTGGGGTTGGTCTTTCTCTAATAACAATCCCAATTCAAAAGGCAAAGCCGACCTCAACACGAATGGAAAGCTCACTGTATAGTCTTTGCCATTGGCATATATGAATGCAGACTTTGCTAGACATATCACGAGGGAAGGGCCGTCATTTTCCTCGGTGTTGGTGTTCGTTGAGTCGTGAGAAAAGTGAGTAAAGGTGGCCGTCACCACGTCTTCATTGAATGTGAACTTCTTGGAGACGTTGGCACCATTGATCAACAACACTTCTCTCTTCAGAATAACAAGTCGTTTGTGGCCTGGAAAGAGCTTTGTATGGCATCCAATTGCACTAAATTCCTGGGGATATTTCACTTCATATCTGAGATCAATGGCCGGGGACTCTAGCTTATCTTTCACTGGAACCAGCGTCATTTGCTCCGGAAAAAAACAAGTGGTATTCTTGATACAGACTTAGGTGTACGGAATACAAACGGGGCAATTTAACGGTGAAATTGGATTATTATTCACGATGGTTTAGAGAAACCTTTCGAGAAGATCTTGTTTGTATATGTAAATAAACGGGTGTGCACGACCACGCAATTTCTACGTTGGAGCCAAGGTGCTGGGGACGGCAGTGAATGAAGGGGGGGCAGGTATAGGGGGCAGGTATAGGGAGGGGATTTCTACTCTATTATGTAGTCTATAGTCACTTTTATTCTTCCATTGGGTTGGTTTTTATTTTGGGCCTTTTGAAGGTTTTCAACAGCTCTAAGACAACAGGCATACGGAAGATGAAACCATCGGTGATTCTATAGATTTACTCGTCGGACATCGTGTCTTGGTATCAGGAAACTATAAGTCGTGTTTGTGTGTGCTTGGGAGACTGTTCGCTGCTACTGAGTCAAGTGACGTTGAAGTATGAAATCAGATACTTCTACTGAATCAGCTTCTAGAGCTCGGTGGATTGGCGAACATGCCTTGGTGGTTTGCATTTGGGGTCCCAGCTGAGTATTCCAGATTCATACGTCACTGAGGGCTGAATGACTTGGTTGTACTCGAGGGTGCACCTGACATATTCAGATGTAATTTGCAGCCAGGCAAAAAGTTCGGTGAAACAGAAAGACTTGCAAAGGATGGTACTAGGAAACCTACATGTTACGAACCATGCCCTAGGTTGGTTCACCATATGGTCCTATGCTGGATATAAAGACTGTCACTAATTATCTAGGCTATTCTTTCTACAATGGCTACTCTACGATAATCACACAGGCTGTGACCATACAATTCACTGGCACTGGGGTTCATAGTACAAACTCACAGTAAGTCACTCACTCTGGCTCCACCCTGTACCCAGGTATACGCCAGCAAATCTACTTGAAGTACCTCGTCCCTCTTGCGCAATGCACCTCAACTATGGGCCCTCAAATACCACCAAAAGCTCCAAAATTCTTCTGGAAACCTAGAACACTACTACAAGAACGTCCACTACTAACGGAGACACTCCAAGAACCTTCCCACTTGCCTCTCCCAACCACCTCACCCTCTTCCTCGCATCCTCTCCTGCACGACTTGCAGCCCTCGTCTCAATTAGGCATTTCCTGTCGCGAAAATCGACCAATATGAAGCGATTTATTGAATTGAAAATTTTTTTTCAGTAACGAAATGCTTAACAACTTTGGAGTTATCACTAAGGCCAACACCAAGTTGGTCTTAAGACTTAGCAAGCCAGCTTTCACCAGAGGATATGCCGCCTTTGACCGTTCCAAGCCCCACGTCAATGTCGGTACCATTGGACACGTCGATCACGGTAAAACCACCTTAACTGCTGCTATCACCAAGGTATTGTCAGCTAAAGGTGCCGCCAACTTCTTGGACTACGCCAACATTGACAGAGCTCCAGAAGAAAGAGCCAGAGGTATCACCATCTCCACTGCCCATGTCGAATACTCCACCGATAAGAGACATTACGCCCACGTTGACTGTCTCTCCGAAGACCTGAGAATCTTAACGAACAAGGGTTTCTTGTACCTCGACGAGGTCAAGGAACAATGGGATGATCTTTTGATTGGTTCCTATAACAAAGACACCAAACAGATCTATTACGTTCGTGCCGAAGAATTGATTGTCAAGGACGCTGAAAACCACAAGATGGTTGAGTTCTCTGACTACGTAGCTGAAGAAAACGGAACTTACCAAACTCGTGGACACGTTTCTATGCTTGTTACCGAAAATCACGACATGTTCGTTCAACAAGGCGACCTTTCTTACTCTGCTCCTCTTAAGCCTTCTGTTGCTTGGGATGCTGATGCTTCCAAGTTCAAAGCTAAGACTTTTGCCGATGCTTCTAAGGCTATTAAGTTCATTGATGTTGCTGCCAACGGTGCCAAGGTTGAAGGTATCTTACCATTTATCTCCAAACTTGGACTCAAGGAAAACCAAGTTGTTCCATTTTTGAACCAATACGGTTCTTGGGTTGCTGGTTCTAAACAGGTTGCTAACGAAGAATGGGTTGGTTTCTTTGAAGGAACTGGATCTGCTGGTTCCTTGGCTCCATGGGTTGCTAACCTTAACCGTGAACAACTCCGTGCTGTTGTTGAAGGTTACAGAATTGCCAACGGTGATGTTGCTCAAAGCCGTCAAATTCTTTACACCTCATCAGTTACTTTACGTGACGAATTATCTCAAGTTCTTATCAATGCTGGTTACACTACCTATTTCCAATCTAAGAACGCTACAACTTGGGCCATCACTTTCTCTGAAGCTACCTCTCCAGTCCTTTACTCTCCAAGAGAGGTCAAGAGAGTTGACAACTACTTCGGCCGTGTCTGGTGTGTTAGAGTGCCAAGCGGTTTGATCATTGCCCAAAGAGTTCTTGAAGAAATTAATGGTGTTGCAACCATTGCTTCCCGTCCTGTTGTTATCGGTAACTGTCCAGGTCACGCTGATTACATCAAAAACATGATTACTGGTGCCGCTCAAATGGACGGTGCCATTATTGTTGTTGCTGCTGGAGATGGTCAAATGCCTCAAACTAGAGAACATTTGTTGTTGGCTAGACAAGTTGGTATTCAAAACTTGGTTGTGTTCGTAAATAAGGTGGACACTATCGATGACCCAGAAATGTTGGAATTGGTCGAAATGGAAATGAGAGAGTTGTTGACTCAATACGGTTTCGATGGTGAAAACACTCCAGTTATCATGGGATCTGCTTTGTGTGCTTTGGAAGGTAGAGAACCAGAAATCGGTGAACAAGCTATCATGAAATTATTGGATGCTGTTGATGAATACATTCCAACTCCTACCAGAGACTTGGAACAAGCTTTCTTGTTACCTGTCGAAGACGTTTTCTCCATCTCCGGTAGAGGTACCGTCGTTACTGGAAGAGTCGAGAGAGGTTCTTTGAAGAAGGGTGAAGAAGTTGAAATCGTCAGTTACTTGGACAAGCCAGTCAAGGCTACTGTCACTGGTATCGAAATGTTCAAGAAAGAATTGGACGCTGCCATGGCTGGTGACAATGCTGGTATTTTGTTGAGAGGTGTCAAGAGAGACGAAGTTTCTAGAGGTATGATTTTGGCCAAGCCAGGTTCTGTTACTCCTCACACCAAGATTTTGGCTTCCTTGTATATTTTGACTGAAGAAGAAGGTGGACGTCATTCTCCATTCGGTGAAAACTACAAGCCTCAATTATTCATTAGAACCAGTGATGTTACCGGAACCTTGAGATTCCCAGCTGGTGAAGACGTCGACCACTCCAAACAAGTCATGCCAGGTGACAACATTGAAATGGAAATCGAGTTGGTCAAGAAGACCCCAATCGAGGTCAACCAACGTTTCAACCTTAGAGAAGGTGGTAAGACTGTTGGTACCGGTTTGGTCACCAGAATCATCGAATAGATGTGCTATTCTCAACTGTATTTAGCCTTTTGTATATAATGTTTATTGTTCTTGAATTTGAATATTCATTTACTGGATATGACTTTGAGTAGTCGATGCACGTACTCTGGTTTACCAGCTATTCGTCCGAAGAGTATGCCTACACAGTTGGGTTCATAATCATCTTTTATCGTTAAAGAAGCGTATCAACTAAAACTTTACTACTGGTGATTCAATAAAGTGACTACTCCAACAAAGGGCTTGACTCTCCATCCGTACCCGCTTTGGGCTTTGGAGAGCCCATGGCTCTTACATCGAAGTCGTTGTGCTCGTCGTCTCTCATATTCCTCTCCATTATTTGCTCCACCTGTAGCCTTTCCAACGTCTCGGCATCAAGGCCATCTTTACGAAAATACTCAAAGTAAAAACACATAGAAAGTAAGATCCCCTGTAGAATGAAAGCCACAAAGTACGAGATCCACGAGCTCCAATGAGACCCTTTGGTGAAGAAGAGAGTAGCTGTGAAGATAGCCCCACCAGGGGTCTGGATACACATCATCCCCACAGATAAAGTTCCTGGGTGTTTAAGCCTGTATGTGGTGTATATCTGGGGAACATACTTGATGATTGTCAAGATCGTAGAAAGTAATCCGTTGATGTTGGCAATGGTGACAAGCACCCCATCATTGGTCAAGAATGCCACCAATATCTGGACAAGAGAAGCCACAGCATGGGCTACAACAAACTTTCCAACCTTCCAGTTCTCCTGGTACTCTAACTTGTCCTGTTTGATGGAGTTTCGAGTCAAAACAAGTACCAACACCAATATCATAACTGCACAAGTACATTGGAGACCAATCTGCATCAAATTGAGCTGAGAATTGATACAATTGAACAGGTCCAACGCCCCAACCCTGCAGCACGTACGGGCGGTGGAGCTTATCAATATGATGTTTGTCAAGGTGAAAATAGACGAGCACGAACCCAACAACAAGAACTTGGTCGATAACCCTTCGGAGGTTCGTTTGGCATAGATACGGTGATACTGCGGGATGTAACTGAGGAATATCCCCAAAGTGATCAATATCAGAAGAACAAAGTTGGGAACCGACGCCCCTTGGTACTTCTTGCATACATTAGGGTCGAATTGAAAGGTTTCGAAAGACATGTAGATAAGAAATGACTTTATCGCGATACTGCTAGTTCTTGCTCAAATTCATTATGAAATCCGCGAAGAGAACGAATTGTGGAGTAATTGGAGTGGGAGAGCACTCTGTGTATAGAGCTAATGAGAGGAGGAATTGTGGAGTAGAGTAGTTGGAGTGTGAGAACACTCTGTGTATAGACCTAGTGGTATGGGACGGAAGAGCGAATTATATGCATTGAGTATGAATATGAACAAAGTCCAAATCAACTATTCACACAGAGGTCTCTTTCCTAGCTCAAGAGCACCTCAAGAGGAATTTTGACACTAATGTTGTCGTGGTTGTGGAACTTCACAATCACCTTCAAAAAGTACATTCTGCCCATGAAGCAGTTTTGGAAATTTGGAATCAACGTGAAACAACCCTTCTGTAAATCTTCACTAGAAGTGATTATCTCTTTCGACAACACGGAGTTTAAGTCCATGAAGAGGTCTATTGATTTACTGAACTGGTGCTTCTTCTGGCTCTCCACATCAGTGTCTGGCTGCCACTGTGAGAGGCCTCCTCTTGATTTGACGTGTAAATCGTCCACCTTGAGATAATGATACTTGCATCCCAAGTCGGTCAAGCACTTGATGGAAATGATCGTTTGAGAGTCAACATTCAAGGTGTCTTGGCCCACCTTTTCGATGAGGTGTCCAAGTTCTTCAGACAACTTCTTGAACTTCTTTGAGATATGGTGTTCAAAACTGTCTTCCAACTCATTGGTGTTCTTGAAGACCATATCAGGGGTGATTTCCACGGGAATTGGGTACTTCCTTGATCTGAATGTGAACACCACCACTTCGGTAGCAACGCTTTTTATTTCTGGGGGCTTCTGGGAATCAGTTGCCGTAAAAAAAAGCTCGACCGGGATATCCACCTTTGTAGAAAGGCCCCCAATATTTTGACGCTCGTGATACTTGAAAGCAGGAAGGTACTTGGCCACATGTCTCATCTTGGGGCTTGATAACTCAAGGAACCCTACTATCCTCAGACTCGATGCTATGGTTTGTTTCCTTTTCAACGGAACAGATATTCGATACTCTGATGCATCTTCTTCATCTTGTAACAGGATGAATTCTTGGCTGGTAGTATACAATTGTCGTCTTTTGGATATCGAGAGCTTTCTGAGCATTTCTCTAGCAGCATCACCTGTACCAGTTGATGCAAGCTCTCTTCCTATCAGGATTTTCAGCTGAATTCCTCCTAGAAGGTTTCGGTACAGCTGTCTGGCATCTGCCTGTATATGCTGATAGTCAATGTCACTCACATACCGCTCTCGAGGTATCACTCTCACGAAGGCACTGGTCTCCTCCATCATCACAAACTCATCAGCGGCATTGAGGGCCACGCCTGGATGAAACTGAGATGCCCGGCCCACAACCCGAACTTCAACACTGTAGCTGATGGAGGTGTCTGGAAACGATAAGTCTTTGACTCTGTCGCCGAAGGTTTCTCCCAAGTTAGTTTTCTTTTTCGGCTGGGAAGGGATCGATTTAACTGAAGCCAAATTGCCCAATCCCGAGCGGATGGGCGATGAACCATCCGAACTAGGTTTCTGTCGGGGAACCTGGTTTCTTTGTCTGACTTTCCGAATGCTCTGAAGAAACTGCTCCCGTGCAAGGCCAATCGAGGGAGCTAGCTCTGTGTGTCTTTCGATATTATGCTGCTCACAAGCACAGTCCAAAAGTCTTTCTGGTACCGTGAAGTCAAAGAACTTCTTATAGGTGACTTTGGGCTGGAACTTCTTTTCGTAGGGGATCTTCAAGATGGTCCCGTCCGTGGGATCTATGTCGGGATTTACCAGTAACTCCTTCTCTATTTCCACCGGGGTCCACGACGCATCGTAGTCGAACATGTTCAAGAACTTGTAGAACACAACGGGCTTCTTGGGATCATTTGTGTCGCCCTTGACCGTGACTCTGCCTTCGAAAACCACCGAAAACATGTCGAAATCAATTGGGTGTGATGACGTGTTCTGCACTAGTACATACCCGTGGATCTCGTCTCCCTGCTGGTACTCGTACCCCAGAATATCTATAGGCGACGAAGCCAGGCCGGCTGTACATCGACGCTCCGTGAAGAATACCTCTATCTTCAAGTTCGAAGGAGCCTTGGTCAAATCGTTCAACCGCTTCAACTTGTGGGTGTTGGCCAAAATGGAGTTCTCCCACCGAGTGGGAAGCTGGTCATCATAGGGAAGCTGAAAAGCTGAGTCCATTGCCCCGAAGTATCCCAACTCCACCGGCGGTTCAGGTCCTTGGGCAGACGTATGGTACGTCGGAGGGCTCTGTCGATGGTCCTCTGGAGTTGGGTGAATGTTCTTGGAGAACGTCGACTGGTACAACTGGTATGACGGCAAGATGTTCCGAATGGGAACCTCGTCGTATCGGGGCGACACCAACGGATGGAGACTCGTGACTGGGAGCCCTGGTGACTTGGGGCCTGGCGAGTTGGGGCCTGGCGAGTTGGGGCCTGGCGAGTTGGGGCCTGGCGAGTTGGGGCCTGGGAATCCAGGGTTCATTTGCGTCAGAGGAATGCTCAAGTTGAAGCGGTTGGTGCCCTCGGACCTCGAGGCTGGGGTTTGTGTTTCTGGGGTATGTGCTGCAGGGATTTGTGCCGCTATGCCATTAGCAGCCGGGCCATTAGCCGCTCCATTAGCCGCTCCATTACTTGACGTGGGGGACAGAGATGAGGTGGCAGGGGAGCCACGAGCCGAGCCTGGGGCCGGGGCGTCAGAGGCTTTCTTCTTGGATACAAAGAACATCTGCTGGAACAAGAACTGGTCAACACAGCAAGCAGCTGTCGTCTCTTTATAGGTGTAGGCTCTCGACACCAGAACGGAATTGATGTGGTCAATTGTCGCGATCAAGTTGATATTTTCTTCACCCACAAAACACATCCTGAACCATCGAACGGTATCACCATGAGCAACTTCTGGCCGCTCCGTGTGATCCAGCGGCAGGAGAACGACTGTGCTCCGGGGACCTCGCGGTGGATTGCAGGGGTTCTACGAGACTGTGATCGATGTGCTTTGGACGGTCTCCAGCTGGTGTACTCGCAGTACACTCACGGCTGTGAAGACATCTCCAATTTCTTGAGCAGGTCTCTTGACGAAGCCGGCATAGACGATTTACTCGGGCTGTTGGAGCATCGTAACAGCATTGTGGCCGAGAAGCTTTTGCGGTCGCCCGACTCGAAAAATGGCCCTACAGCTGGTCTAAAATCTGGTGATACAGTTGGTCTAAAATCTGGTGATACAGTTGGCCTAAAATCTGGCCCTACATCTGGTCCGACAGCCGGCCGCATAGTGGTACCGAAACCTCAGCTTGACTCGCTGCCATTGGTACATGAACAGGTGTCATTGGGGCCTGAGCAGCTGTCGTTCATCCGGAGCGAGATACGTCCGCAGCCTGCTAGAGACAGTGGCCAGATAATCATACCCTCCAGCAGTCCTCGAAGGTCTTCGATCAACCGGGTGAGTCTTATATTCTCCCGTCAGTCTCAGATCACTGCACCCACGGCGACGATCACTATGAGCTCGAAGGAGGTTCAGGACGGTGGGAGCCCTATTGACCTGGCAGAGAAGGGCCACAAAAGCCCTATTGATCGGGCATACAGTCTCAAAGCGGGCTTGAGAGACAAGGGAGATGGAAACCTTCAACACTACGAACAGAAAGAAGCCCATGGTAGCCCCACCCACCCGGGCCTGGACGATTCCTTGCACAGAATTCAGATGTCCATACGACGCAAAACAGACGCAAACTCTGCCATAAGTGGCACCAGAACCCCGGGAATGAAACCACGGTCCACCAGCCTGAAAACTCCAAACATCAGACACATCCTCACAAAGACTCCCGTAGAGACACCGGCTTTTGTACCCTTGCCAAAAAGGGAGCCATTGAACCTTGAGTCTTCGGCATCAAAAGTCAGCAGGAAGTCCATTGCTACCATTTCGAGAGATAAGCGTCAGACGACTTCCAGTGTTGCTTCCAAAAGCATGGAGAATACTTCTCCTATGAGAAGGAATCGATTCCCTTCTTTCGTAGACGCAGTCGCCACAAATGGTGCTAGAAGCTCTGCCGTATCGACCGTGAAACCAGCCGATCCCAAAATCTCTCCAGTTGAGGTCAGTTCTCGGAGTTCAAGGCCGGTGGAGACCAGGCGAAACTTATTTGAGTCAGAAATGGGTTTGTTAAGGAATTCCTCCGATTCTCCAAATCTACATATCAGGGGACCTTCCCTTATAGGGACCTCAAGACCTTCTATCAATATAACTTCTGAGATCGACTCTGCAAGTATCGTCAAAGAATCGGCATCGTCTCAAAAAAGAGTTTCTGCTCAGCAATCGAGTCGTCCAGGTATTAAAGGTGGAACGCCTCTTCTCGGGGGCCCCAATCTTTCTATTCCTGCTTCTTTGAGAACACCATTCAATCCAGAAAGGACTGCTGCCAGTAATTCCACGCCGTCTCCAACGAAGTTTGAAGGGACAATCAAAAAAGCTCAACCATCAACTGTTGAAAACTCTGGAGATGACTCGTCAAACTCAACACGACTGTTCCAGCCACGGTTCATGAGTCCCACTGGTGCAAGCATTGCAAGATCTATCAAGTCCTCTAAAATAGCTGATACAAGTCTAAGGAGCAAGAGTAAGTTCATGACGACCACATTGGGACCAAACACCAGACTTTCGAGAAACACACCCAAAGCAAGGCATTCTCCTGTGAAGCAAGTCCTTACAAGCACCGTTCTCAAAGACTCAGATAATTCCAAAGTGTCGATCGACTCCAGAAAAATACCAGTCTTGCTGCAAAAGCCCTTTGTCTTACCTAGGCCCGATATGTCCTCCAAGCCTAAACAGAAATTGCTCATCAATATGAAGCATGGTAAAACTCCTACTCAACCAAGTAGACAGCCATCGTTGTCTCTCGGGCCCTCAACTGCCTTGAAGCATTGGGCTGAAGCCCCTGTTCCCTCTACTACGCACAAGCGTAGACAATTAAGAGGGAATGGAGTTGCACTCCCAGATGCTGCAAGACCAAAAATAACCAAGCTCAAACCAGCTGAGTCTCTACTCCCAACTAAAAGCATAGAGAAATCTCCCAATGCTAACAAACCTATTTCAATTCATCATGATCCCTCAAGTCCTGCCCTCCCTCATATCGGTAGTGATGATAATGCGGGAACCGTGTTAAGGTCATGGGCTGAACCTGCCCAATTGCGCCAGTTGGTGATGGAGAGTAGAGAAATGAACCCTCGAGACATATTTGGAGAAGTACCTGAGTTCAATGCTGATGCAGTGTTCCAGAAATAATTAATGTTTACGGTTATGTATATTATGTTAATGTCTATATTACAATGCTCTTTTAGCAAGCACAGCTTCCTTATTCCAAGTAGATAACCAGTCTGCAGATTCCTGTTTGGGGACAGCATACATTCTCAAAGCATTGTCGAACAAGGGGATCTTGGGACTCTCTTTCATCAAAGCTTCGTTTATGGCAACGTTCTTTCCTACTTTAATCAAACCACCAGCTTCAGTTTCCAAGAAACATTGCATATTCTTGGGTGAAAAGTTCTTGTGTTTGGGCTCCTCAAAGAAGGAAGCTGGTCTCTCCAACACTGTGGTCAATAACTCGCTTGGAGTGGTAAGCTCTCCTATCTCTTGTACGAAATCAAACTCATCGGTCGTAGGATATAACACCATCGCAGGAAAAATGAGCTGGGATTCGTAGTCTATTGGGTCTTCCAATCTTATTGTTGCCTGTTCCAAAAGTTCTGCTGGCCTTCTAGACTTTATAACTGTCATATGTCTTAATTTCATAGCATTGACAAGAATGGTATTCTTCATTTCTTTCTCCTTCTCTTCTCTCTCTTTTCGTTCTTTAAGGGCCTGTTTTCGTTCCTCTTCGGCAATCACTTTATCCAACACTTCCTTCATAGGCTTGTTTTCTGGATCAATCGCAAGACCATATTGTAATACTTGCTTGGCCTCATCGAGCCTGGAAACTGCAAAAAATGCCCTTCCCGATCGGTAGCACGCCTTGACATTCTTCTCGTCAATCAGAAGAACCTTCTTGCAGTCTTCAATGCATCTTCTATAATTCTTCAACTCCAAGTTGCAAGCTGCTCGATTTAAATAAAGAGCCTTGTTAATGGCCTCATCATCGCATTCAACATCTAATCCTTTCGTATAGAAATCAACGGCCACTTTGTAGTTCTTGACTTTGTAATGGTCATTACCCTGGTTCTTAAAATTCCCGGCTACCTCGTGGGGTTCTCCTTCATAAGCAAGACTCCTGAGAGCTTCTAAATTGACATTCTCTCCACCTTCCCCATCGGTGTCATCCAACTTAGTCATGAAGAATGGCAAACGGTTCAACTCGTCCATTACTTCGTCGGAGGACTTTTCGGCATATTGGGTAAGCTGTGGTGGTAGCTCTGGTTCGCCTGGCTTGGGAATATACCTTCTTTTATCCCATTCAGTTTGGGTCTCTTCAGCCATCGTTGGTTGAAATTTTTTATTGACACTCGCACGAATTTTGGGTGCAAAATATACGGAGTAAAGAAACCTGAGATATCGGCTACCACGACACGTGTGGAGGTTATCTGGGTGCTACTGTGGAATGGATAGTTGAAAGATAGTGGCATGGCAATAATTTATATTCGTTACTTTGAAAAATCATGTAAAATCTAAAAATGCAGCTGTAGTAAAATTAATATGAAATGAATGGGTGTTGAACCACAAGAGGGACTTTGATTGAAAGCCTCTCTTTGTTGGAACATTTTAGGGTTATCTGGATAGCATACATCCTACCCATATAGCATGTTTGAAAATCCGGGATCAACTTGAGGTGTGTCAGTTGAGACTTCTTCATGACTGTATTGGAGATGTCGATTTCAACATTGAACTCTTTATAGAAGCGGTTTTGTTGCTTTGTATCTTTTTTTGTGGCCATAGTTTCTTTGGTCCAGGCAATTGATCCCAAATCGGTTGGTTTATCCATTGTAGTTATCACTGGATCTTTAATTTTCAAGGATACTATTTGAGACTTCAAATTAGCAAGACATTTGATGTCCCTTATCATGTCTTCATCTATCTCGAGGTCTTCTTTGGAGACATTCTTGAGTATTTCAGAGAGCTCACGAGCATACCTCTGGAACCTGTGGATCAATAAGTGATCGAAATCATCCCCTGGTTTGGAGTTGTTTTCAAAACACATATCTGTGTGAATGACTACAGGAATGGCTAGTTTCTTTGACTTGAATGTTGTACTTATCAAGTCAACCGATACATCTTCGAATTTGGGAAGGTATCCCTCTTCCTGGAAACTGAAAGCCACTCGCATAGGAATAGATACCTTGGTGTTAACTGTGGGGGTTATTTCCAGGATATGATCGTGAATGGGAGGCTCCACATAGTACCCTTTCCTGGGGGTCGATAGTGTAAGCAAACCAGCAAGCTTACTTGCGAACATGGTTTTCTTTCTATAAGCCATGAAAACTTCGTACATCCTCCTTCTTGTGGGAGCATGAAAATTGTTATAATAGGAGTGTTTGAGCTTACTCAATTCAGCATTTGAAGAGTGGATTGTTTCGAGTTGAACTGAGCTAGGAATTGAGCCCAAAGATTTATATGTTTGGATAGCTTCCTCAATCTTGTGTACTTTACTGGAGAAAGTCAATATTGCTTCTTCGTTAATCATTTTTCGGTTCAATTCAAATAGTGGGTGGTTGTAGGGACGAACGTGCACAAAATTCTGCATCAGATTCACTATAACGTACTCTTCACTGTCACTATAATACCCCAAACACTCATATTTGTTAGCTTGGCCAATAACCCTAGCACAGACACTATAGGCGATGTTGGATTCTGAGAATGAAAAGTCAGTGACAGGCATCTTTTTTTCGATACTTATGCCCTCTTCGTGATTGTACACTTTTCTCTTCAAGTTACTCACGATTTCTTCGGTTGATAACCCTGCAGATGGGGGAATTTGGAGATGTTTGACGAAACCGTGGTGGCAAGAATGATCGAGTAGTTTTTCAGGAAGCTTAAAAGCAAAAAACTTCTTATACTTCGTCTTGGGTAGGAACACCTTGTGCTGGTTGAGCTGCAACAAAGATCCGTCACTAGGATCTATATCGTTGACCAAACGGCCATACGGATTGTAGTTATCGGTTCTGAATCTATCTAACGTGGCATCACTCCAAGAAGCGTTGAAGTCAAACATGTTTAGAAACCGGTGGGAGAACGGTTTGACTGTGTCCCAAGATTCAGTGCCAATGCTTGTGACTCCCTCAAACGTTACTGAAAACATATCAAAGGGAATGTTGAAATTCGTTTCGTTCGTTATCATTACGTAGCCATAAAGGTATTGACTTTGTTGCAATTCTATAGTCTCGGGTCTGATGACCTTGGGCTTCAAGCCAGGCTTTCCAACCTTATCCGTAAACTTGATTTCTATTCGAAGCTTCAGTGTCTCCTTCACACCAAGCTTCGGCAAGCATGGCAACTTACTTGTATTCGCCAATAGAGAATCTTCCCACCTGGTATATTCCGTACTCGGGTCTAGAAACTGGTTCTGAACCAGCTGAACGGGCGAAAGCACCGCAGAAAGCTCGTCAAAGTACCCACTAGTGACAGACTCTTGTGGAGATAGAAGAGGCGTAGTAGTAGCTGAATTCAAGTACGTGGGAAGTTCAGCTTCGTTGGTGTTTTCGTGGTATTGGGTGCGGCTATTCATGGGCCTTGAAATTGTCGATTGGTACATCTGATACGACGGAAGAATGTTAATCAACAGATTGTTGTCTCCGTCACTTCCATTGTTTGAATTGGCTTCGCTGGCATCCTGCTCCTGTTCCCATGTGATGTTGTTGAGGAAATACCGATGGTCTTTTGTGGAGTCCATTTGCTCAGGTGATGATCCACTATGGAGATGGGGTTTCGCGATACTAAATAGATTGCGATAGTACAGACGATGGACTTCCGCCAGAAAAGCTCATTGTGTGGCTGGATTGATGTCTCTAGGCACGTGTAGAACAAGTGATGTCTACTATAAAGTGGGTGGGTGCTTTCAAAGGCTAAATTCTGTGTTTTGGAGCTATCTAACTGGGTGCAAAATTTAACTAAAGGCACAGTTCTAGGTTTACTTTTTCGGCCGTGCTCTTATCAAGAGTAGTCCAGTGCTTTTAGAAGAGATTGTACATCTCTCTTGACTGCTGCACTTTTACACGAGAGCATGTGAGTCTCTCTTACTGCTGTACATTTACACAAGAGGGTGTACATCTCTGTTTTATCGCTGCACTTCTACTCCTTTAATTTATAAATATAAAGTACATAAAATAAACTATTCTTCTTTCACATTTACCTTTACTTCCACCTCCTTATCTGCGTCCAAGTAGGAGTCGCACATACACCATATGGTCAAGTCATGGTCACCGGAATTCGGTATTGTCATTTCCAAGTTAACAGTTTGATGTTCTTTAGCAATGGTGGTCTTTTTAATACCGTATATCTGCTTAGATGCAGCATCACCAATGACTATCCACCATTCTTCACGTTTTTTCGGTTCAAAGACTGAAGAGACCACAAATAAGTCATCCATCTCTTCATCTCTCTCGAGATTTATTTTCACAACGACTGGCTCGTTTGTAATTATTTCAGTGTCTTCGATTTCGTAGCTAATATCCACGTTGGGATACTTATTAACAAACTCGGCAACGTCTTGTAAATCTTCTTCCCCTAATTGAAGGACATCATCCCTTTCGTCGTCTTCTAGGGCCATTATATCGTACACGGTTTCGACGTTGTACTTCTTGCAACGACTTAAAATACCTTCATTGATATGGGGAATCTGCTTCAATGGTGAGTCCCTATTCCAGACCCCCTGTACCACCATTTGCGATAAGTCAATTGCCTGTATGGCATTCAAGTATCCCTCGCTCGACAATGTGTCTACACAAGCTCCAATAACACGCATAATTCTTTTTAGGATGAACTTGAGGTCAGCTCCCAAATCCAGTTGAAGTCGAATTCTTGAGAAATGTGCTTGTAATAAGACGTAAGTCTTGAAATAGGGTGATTCAAAGTCGGGGTTGCTAGATTTGACTGGCACCTGATTGTATATCCGTTCAAGATGCGTTGGATCATTTGCTCTCATTGGTAATTCCTCGAACTCAGCAGCAGAGCAGAGTATTTCTAAAATGCCTCTCAACTTGGTCTTGTTGTCTAGCTTATTCAATTCGATCATAGTGTGATAGGATACATTGTGATGAGAGGCTATCAATGCACCATTCAATGGAGACAAAAGTTCCTCTTCCTGTTCCTCTTCATCATCGTTTTCTTCTGCTTCTTCAAACTCAACTAGGTTGTTATCAGTAAGGTCTTTGATCGCATCTTCTACCAAATCAGATAGAAATTCAGAAATTCCCATGTGTGAAGTGTCTTTGACATCATAGAAGCTAGGGTTTATTTGAAGTCTCCGGTAGAAATAAGTGAATGTTAACCAATCAATACAGTCCTGTCGTTCTTTGAAAGTCTTAGTGCTAATCTCATTGATAAATACATCGTTGATCATCGAGTTGTAATAGCTTTCTAACGGCAATCCGTCGTTCAAAAACCTAGTATAATGGTCCATTGTTGCATTACGAGTGAAAATTGTAGCTTTCGATTGATTCATTGGATCGAAGCAACATCCGATCATTTCTAGAACAGTGTTCACAGGATAGTTCACATACCTATGCTCTCTTCCGTAGTATTCTTCCGTACCTATAATAACCACATGATTTGCAAAGGGGGAGTACTCAGCACAATCCTTAGCAGCTACTAATACTGTCAAAGCATTGCTTTCGAAAAGTCTTTCTACAATTAAATGATCAACTTGGCTCATGTTGGGATAAAGAATGCCAACACCTCTTTCCAAGAGGTCCTTCAACAGTGAGTCGCTGATCTTTCCAAGGTAGCTTTCGATCAGTACAACATCTGTCCTGAGTAGTTTCCATTTGTCAGATTCTGCATTTTGAACAATACTTAAAGCAACTTCGATGCAGTCCTTTCTTGAAGGTACAAAAACTATGGCCTTTCCTTGTCCACAGTTCTTCCTTAAAGTTTTATAGGTTGGTTTCATACTATTCAAGATCAAGGTTTTATTGTCACCAAAATTGGTTCCCTGAACTCGTATTTCTTGGATTTTGTGGAATCTTTCGGAAGGATCAAAATTATAGATTGACTGTCTTGGACATTCAAGATACTCTCCGAAATCTCTACCATTTACCAACGAGCTTGATAGAGCAACAAATCTCGTAGATTTTTCCACTTGAGAGGAGATAAACTTCATCCTTGCAATCACGTTTTCATAGATGACACCTAATGAACCAGATCCAATAAGATGAACGTCGTCACAAATGACCATTTCTATTGCTTGGACAGCCTTTCTCTGTCTCCACCTTTTCGAGACAAGATCAAAATTCTCGGGTGTACCCAAAATCAAGTGATTGGAGGCTAGTATACTCAAGTCAGTAGCCAATTCTCCTGTGAGCTTTGCTACTTCCTTTTGACTCTCTCCTAAATCTCCATAGAGCTCCCTCCACTTTTTCTCTAATCTATCAATCGAATGATCGTTTGGGCTCAAATAAAGAATCCTGCCTCTATTGTTTTTCCAATGTGACAAGATTGCAAGCTCGGCACATACTGTCTTTCCACATCCCTTAGACATTCCAATGAATGTATTATCATCTGTATTGTAGAGGGACTCGAATACTTGAGACTGGAATTTGTTGAAAAACTTGAACTTGAAGGTTTCAACAAATTCAGGCACTTTCAACTCAGATGTCGAAATGTTTTCTTCTTCTTGTAATCTAGTAAAACTAGACGCTTTCTTGGGAATTTTCAAATCCGATATCATCAAAGGGATCTTGGACTCGGAATGTAACCATCTATCATTTATGAAACTTATGAAATAATTCGGCTGCAAAGGATCTACTATGGGCAAGGTAAACTCAACCAACATCTCTTTGTTTTCTGAAGTTCGGGCGACTGAAATCTTGTCTCTGTACAAAATCTTTTCTCCATCACAATCTTCCACGAATAATACAAAATCTTGAAAGTTGCCGTGAATGGAAGGATTCCATTCCCAGTTAGGAACAACCTCAACTTGTACTCTCAAAGAGTTATGGGTAAGGGGCTGGGCGTAGTAACTGAGCGATAACCTTGGAAACTGTTTTAGTAGTTCATGGACTCTTCGACTGTTCCCTTTCAAGTTTACAGCTTCTGCCAAGGCTTCAGCAGATAGATTAAAATAGTTGATGAATGGCAAATGAGAGCTTTCTGTGGCTCTGATTATTTCTTTAGAAACGGAAGGCCCGAATTGTCTGAGTGCTGAGTTCGATAGCCACATCCTTCTTTCTACCATTTTGCACAAATCCAATGTTATTTTGGAAACAGAGGACCAGTTCTTTCTCAAACAAATTTCGTACAATGCTCGTAAGAGTCTTCCGGCCGATTGTGTAACGTAAATCATATCAGCCATCAAGGCAAAACCCTCCAATGTCAATCGAGAAATATATGCTTGGAGTAAGATATTCACTTTTGCAAGGGGGTCACTCACAGCTTCTTTGATGGGGATTGGACATTTTTCGTAGAGTTTTGACACCTCGAGCTTTTCCTCCAGACGTAAGGGAATGAACTTAAATTCTCCGGAGGAAGCAAAGATACTTAGAATATCTATCTCACTAAGCCATGGCTTGAGCTGACTATTGTAAAAATTCATAGTCTGATGATTGATGTAGTAGTGGGAAGCAATCTTCCCCAACTCTGTAGGTCTGACCACACCGATCTCTAAATCATAATTTATTAACTTGTTTTCTTTCAAGACCATCAAAGCAGAGTGTGCCAAGTCTAGTCTCTTGAAATACAAATTTTCATCATTACCATATTCAGCCCCAACATGATATAATGCTGGTGACTTAAGCATCCTGATATAAAGGTAAGTGTAGCTCAACCAGATCACTGCATCCTCTAATGAGCTGATTGTACCTAAAACGATTTCTGCATTGATGTTATCGGCCAACTTACTCATAAGTTGAGACTCGATTGGTAATTGCTGGTTCAAAATGGCAAGATAATACTGGATCTCGTCCTGAGATGTGATTATCACACCTTCACCACTCTTATCGTATCTAGGTCTTCCTGCTCTACCGAGCATTTGAAGAATGTCTTGCGGTGAAAGCTGGACCCAGGTTCCTTTTTCTGGTGAATAAGTTTCGGTGCCTTTAATTACGACCGTGTGGGCAGGTAAATTGACACCCCAAGCCAAGGTAGCCGTAGAAACAAGGCACTTGATGTGACCTTGAGCGAACAAATCTTCGACTACGGTTCTTTCGTCCTTGTTCAACCCAGCATGATGAATACCAAACCCTGAAGGAAGAATCTCTTGAAGATTTCTGTTTGACATCATATCAGCTTCCAGTTTCAAGATCTCTTTAACACCGACATTGGAACCCAAGAAGTTCTCCAGCTTTTCTTCTTCTTCTAACTTTTGTTTGAGCCAATTAGCAGTTTTGAATGTTTCCTTTCTCGAATGAACAAATATGATCAACTGTTGGTTATTGGCTATGGAATCAGTGAGCATTTCATAACATGCTTCATTCATAGCGTTCAACTTTTTTATGGCTTTTTTCTCCTTGATTCCAATGAACTTTTGTTCTAAGGGACAGGGTCTATAGGCTGCATTAAAGAAAAACAATCCCTTCTTCGAGTCAACTCTTAAGAATCTGGCAACGTCTTCGTAATTTGGCAATGTTGCGGACAAACCAACTAACCTCACATTGTTTCCTGTTTCTTCGACCTGTCTCAAGGTTCTTGAAACTATACTTTCCAACACTGGACCTCTTTCATCGTGTAAAAGATGAATTTCATCAATTATTAACAATCTCACGAGCGATGTATAGGACAAATCGGTAGACTTTCTGGTGATGACGTCCCATTTTTCGGGGGTAACAACTAAGAGTTGGGTCTCTATTATCTGCTGTTTGGTCAAGTTAGAGTCCCCAGATAATTGATTTACCACAATTCCATAGGTGGCGGTCAACCTTCTTTGAAATTCCCTCATTTGTTCTTGAACAAGAGCTTTTAAAGGAGCTATATAGACCATCTTGAATTCGTTGAGTTTTATTTTACCCGACTCTGTTCTGAAATTTTCAATTGTTCGAAGAATAGTCAACATCGCCACATTGGTCTTACCAGCACCAGTGGGGGCACAAAGCAATATGTTATCGTCAGTGTCGAAAGCCGTTGGGTATATCTTGGACTGAACCACATTTAACGTAGATGTTTCTCCTGATGGGAAAGCTTGTTGTGCCCACTCAGGCATATCTTTAATCGGTACAAGAGTCTTTCTTGCTTCCACTACTTCCTGTGGAATCTCTGGAGCTGGAATGCTTACAATATCATATAATCTCTTATTTTGTTGGTAAGAACCCTTGGGAAGCTTTACTTTGGTTGAAGCCATGAGGTGAGCACCCTGGTCAAACACCAAAGCTTCGAGATCCACTCTCTTTGGCTTTCTTTTCTCTGCCTTAATAGCTTTAGCGGTCTTTGTAGACCCCTCGTCATCTTCGGATAATCGTCTTTTCTTATCGTTAGTTGATGTGAGGGCATCAAACTCGCTTATCAACCAGGACAAATCGAGATCCACTAGATCCTGTCTTATTGAATCGAACCCAGACTTCATGTACTTCAACTTAAACACGATCTTCCACCGATTTTCAATGAAATGCAGAATCAAACCCGAATCCTTAACTATAGCCAGTAGCTCACCTTCAAGATCTGAAGTAGCTAACTCATAGTCAAACAACTTCGACTTCAATGCTTCCCCTGAGTCTTGGGAAAAACCAGCAAGTTTCTTTTCAACGTAATCTTCATCTATTTCTGTTAACGATAGTTTAGAGTTTGAATGTGTAGGTTGAGCACTTATAACCTCTGTGTCGTCGATTCCTTCGGCAGCAGTGAATCCTGAGTCCAAATTCGGTATCTCCTCTTCATCAAAATCATCAGCCTCCTGATCTGCCTCGATCACATCCTCTTCCTCGACGTCGTCTTCAAAGACAATGGCCATTCCTTCCTGGTTCTCATTAGCCTGCTCATCGTCTCTCTTATAGTCAGTGATTTGCTTGCTCAAGTTGATCAAATCGTTGAGCTCCACATCTGTGAGCCGTGTGTCCAATAACTGGTCTACTTCCTTGCGCTTATCTGTCACAGACATATCGACGTTCTTCAAAATTTCAAGAATAACATCGGTAGCAGAAACAATCGTATCGTGGCTTGCATCTGTCAACTTCTGATGTACTTGTACCATTATTTCGTTCAAAACTTCGGCATTCTCATCTGTGGTAGGATAGTATGACAAGTCCTCGACTGAGGCAATAGTGCTGGCTTGGAATTGGGGATTTTTCAGAGAACTGGTAAGAGGCCTGTTCTTGGTAGGCTTCAAGTCTGGCTTTACATCGTCAGGAGCCAGACGGGAACCCATTTCTTTCATAGTTATATGGCCTTTTATATGCTGTGGTATGGAGTCCGCCTCATCTGTGTGCCTTTGCCTCTCGGGCTGCACTATACTATTTAGATTCGACATGGTCCTGTTGTATTGAAACCTGATAATCTCATCGCGCAGTTGAAATGCGATAGACTATTGCGGAACGGGCCAGTAGGGCGAGGCTGCTCACGAGCGGCCCAAGATCATACAAAGCTGGTCTCTGAGTCGAAGTGACATAGGCCGTAAAGGAACTGATACGTCTCTTGGGCAAAAGTTTACAGTCGTGCTAGGGTAGTGGCACATGTGATATCGGGCTTTGAAGCTACACCATAATGTCTAAAGAATACTTTATAAACTATAAACTATGAATGACTAATGTAAGATGTATATAATCAGGCGCATCTAGTAAACCTTGTTGGAGAAAGTACCCTTTTCAAAGTTCCAAGTGTCGTCAGAAATTCTACCTCTCAATTCTGGTACTTCAGAACCCTTGACGTAAACATCTTCAAACAAAATCTCCATCTTAGCTTCAGGTGGAGCATCAGCCTCAGCAGCAGCAACTTGTTCATCAACGTACTTTCTGGCCTCCTTGTCGTAAGCCTTGACTTCTTCTTCGGTAGCAATTCCCTTTTCTAACAAGGTCAACTTCAAACCAGCAATAGGATCGTTTCTAGATCTCATGTGTTGGACTTCTTCCCTGGTTCTATAAGTGGTACCTGGGTCGGACATAGAGTGACCACCGTATCTGTAAGTTTCGTATTCCAACACCAAAGGACCGTTACCACTAGCACACCAATCCTTAGCGAACTTGGAAGCTTGGTAGCAAGCCAATACATCCATACCATTGACCTTCAAACCTGGAATGTATTGACCCCTCTTGTAGTATTCGGTCATGGCAGAGGATCTGGAAGCAGCAGTACCCATACCGTACTTGTTGTTTTCACAGGCAAACACACATGGCAAGTTCCACAACTTGGCCATGTTGTAAGATTCAAACACTTGACCCTGGTTGGAGGCACCATCACCATACAAGGCAAAGGTGGCATTGGCGTCGCCTCTGTATTGATGGGCAAAAGCCAAACCAGCTCCCAATGGCACTTGGGCACCCACAATACCGTTTCCTCCGTAGAAACCTGGGGCAAACATGTGCATGGAACCACCCTTACCGTAAGAAACACCGGATCTCTTACCCATCAACTCACCCAACACTTCCTTGACCGAAGCTCCTCTCAAGTAAGCAAACCCGTGGCATCTGTACGAGGTAATAACTGTATCCTTACCGGTGATGGCATGTTCAATTCCAACGGCAATGGCCTCTTGTCCAACAGACAAGTGACAGAACCCTCTGATCTTCTTGGCCTTGTAAAGAGCATCGGCAGCCATTTCCATTCTTCTGACCACAATCATGTCTTTGTACATTTGTAACAAGCTTTCCTTCTCAGTCTCGAAGCTCAACTCAGGCACTTCCAAGTTGTAACCCTCGAACGAAGAGGCAGGCAATTCAATTGAAACGGTGCTGGAGGCCGAGGCCAACGTTCTCTTGGCATATCCCACGGTTCCCACGAGGGAACGCGAAGCACTGGTTTTAAACATCATCTGTGTTATCGATGGAAGTTGATAAAAGGAAACAATTTCCAGAGGGAGTTTTTCGTTGTGCGGAAAGATGGTTTCCGGCCGGGGGAAAGAGTCCGGGCTCGTGCGGCTACCGGGCGTTTTCGTGCGATCTGGCGAGGTGCCGGGCGTAGTCGTGCGGTGCTGGCGAGACACTTGCGCGGTGGACCAGCGTTTGGACATCTCGGTCGTGGCCGTTACTTTTGAGCCGCACCATTTCTTACACATCGATTGCAAAATCAAGCGATGGGCACCAGGGAGCAGACGATCTTCGACCTGGGTGGTGGCTGTATGAAGCCTCAGGGAGCATTGGCATTTGTTTTTTGCTCTGTTCTTCTTATCCCCAAAAATGCAGCCCTCTCAAGTGTCCCCTCGTAGCCATAAGCATAAGCTCAGAGACAAATGGCACAGAGTATTTTCCAGGCCGCAGCCATATGACATGCCAGACGAAATGGTGTTTCCCAGCTCCTTGAGCCCCATTTCTACCTCAACGGTTGACGACACATACCACCTCTACAAAAACCCCACCGACCACTGCCAGTATCTGCCGCTTTCCACCGTTTCGTCCTATGCCTCCAACGACATGGGTTCTCCGTTCACCACTCCCAAAATGGCTGCAAAGGGCCCGCGAGTCAAGCCCTATAGGTCCCCCAACAATCCCGGCCGGTCCCAGTTTTCCCCCAGAGCCAATGTGAGGGTGGGACAGAGCAAGTGCTTCATTTGTGACGAGCTAGTGCATACCAAGTTGTCTGACGAGGGCATAGTGGAACTCAAATGTGGGGACTTTGTCCACGAGCAGTGTTTGTTGGTGGCCGTGGACTGTTCTGTCAATCAGCTGTTGGAGAACGGCTCTTTCACCGTTTCTAAAGCTCGACTTACTGGTATAATTCTCCCAAAGTGCAAAGGTGAAAACTGTGTGGCCATGCAGTCAGAGGAGCTGGTCATGTTGCTGGATGATGCTCTAGTTGATCGTCTATTCACAGAGGCAATTGCAAAGTCCATTGAGTACGATCGTGCTCAATTGCTCTCGAGCTCTTATACTAGTCTGCTCAATGAGAGGTCGTCGTTCGGAGATTCTTATGCCCCGTCTTCTCTGTTCATGTCGCTACCGAGAAGAAGAATGAACACTGGGGTTGGTCCTGTTTCTGAAGCATCTTCCTACAGCAGTTGCTGGACCAGCTTTGGGCCACCCCCAACCAAGTTAAGCTACAGTACTCATCCTATGCCAATGGCCAGCACCCGTTGGAGTCTTTACGGTCATCCATCTACGAAACCCCTGCAGTCGGCACCGAGACACTTGGAGCCTGCAATCGAAATTGCTCTGAGACTCAGCCGTGGAAACTCCTGGCTATCAAATCTTACTTCATTAAGATCACCATCCCCTAGTCCAACCGAGTCCACCATCAACAACGATACCATACAGATTAAGGACCACAAGAATATTTCGTTGGAAGTGTTACAGGATGAGCTACTACGTCAGTTATTGACAAACTATCTGGGTTTGAATTTGACTACACTAATAAAGTTCGGGGACTTGAGGCTAGCAGATGAACTACTAGTGAAATTTAAGAACCTTGAGTCTTGGAGGCAAGCTACCGTTTACTTGTTCGGTAACTATATTGTTATTTGGCTATCTAAAGATGATGCTAGGGTGTGCGAGATGGCCAACTTGTCAGTTACATTTGAAAAGAATCTAATAAGAATCCACGACTCAGACACCTTTATTTGCCTAAAGTCGGATGTTTCTTCTATCTTGGAAAAGTGGACTGTGAGTTTGTCAGATATCAGTTTTACTTTTCCAGCTGAATTTTTGACCTCTACGTTAACTTTGACTGAAAAAAAACCACCAGCTCTACACCTGAACGAGTATTCCAGCAATATCAGTATATTTTTCGAGGAACCTCACAACAACAGTCCTTCTAGTGCTACTACTTTGCAAAAGCTCGAATCCCGAGTAGCAACGCCTTTTCAAGAGCATGAGTTTGATATGCTTGAAGACATCATGGCCACGATAAACGTCGACATCTCCAACTGCAAAGAAGATCAAGTGAAAACAGAACAAACTTCGGATTATGATTCGGACTCAGAGTACGTGTCGGACTGTGATTCAGACGAAGAAAAGATCCGGGGCCTTCTCCAATGACTGTGATTTGCTAGATTACATATGCAATATTCAATGTGAATTAAGCTTGTACTTTACTCTGACAAGAGAATTCTCTGGCCTGGACCAGTTGTAATGAAACTTCTGTGTATGTTACTTAAATATCTGTGATTAATATTGCCCCTTGGTGATGTTTCGATTTTATGCTCTATTTGTTATTGAACTTTTATGAGAATAGCGAAATTCACATATGTTTGGGGATTTACTGTAATATGTCCTTAAATTCCTTAATAAATTCCTCCAAAAATCCCACATAAATAGCCACATGCAAATGTTACTGCAAGTGCATTAAAACATCATCTCAGACAACAAAGAATATCATTTATGATTGGAGGGTAGTTTCTTGAAAACAGAACCAAAAATTTTTTTCGCAGCCATTGTGACCTTTATTTATGCTATAAATAATACAATTTTGAATACCTATCGATCTCAGAATCGATTCTTGAAACCCACATCTCTCTCTCCTGTCTTGATCTTGCCATAAGCACAATACTTTGGCCCGTTATCCCTAACTTGGCAATAATCTTGACAATGTTGGGATTATTGGGCCCCGCATTTTTGTGGTTAGATTGTAAATTTCTTTTCCTTCCAAACCAAAGAGTGAAACATCGAGTAGACTCTTCCTCTTGTGACTTCCAACCATCAATGTAAATCCTGGGCAATGCCTGATAGCCTGGATGTGATGGGTCAGTGTTTTGATGATTTTGTAATAAATCTTGCTGAGTTTGAAAACCTGAATAAACATAGCATTCCGATAAGGGAATAGTGATTTTGTGGTGGAAATAAGGGGTTCTTTTCCATTCACCTGTTATCTTGGATCTTCTGTATAAAGTGTATAATATCAACCGCCCAGAGCTGAGAACGGCGTAAAACTGGTTGAAATTGGAGTGTTTTTTGTATTTTTCGTACAAGTACCCACTCATCATCAAGTTTTTAGAAATAGCGAGCCCATCGATCGCATGTAGGTAGGGGTCAGCTCGAGACCTCTGTAAAGCCACTACGTTGTACTCTAGATTTATGTTTGAATCCACATATTCGTCGATATTCAATGCTTTCATATTCATTTTCCTCAACTCGATGAGCCTTTCTGTCTCATCCTGCTTCCTGATGTTCCAATAGTGTCTCAAGTCAGTCAATCGTTGAATCCATTCATCCCTAATACTCCTGTTCGGTGCTTGTAATAATATTTTGCTACCGTTGACAGTTGAGATCTCGAAGACTGAGTCTGTGATGAACTCATTATCGATAACGGATGAGTTTCCATACCAAAGAATACCCAACAAGACTTTGTGAGCTAGCTTTATTTTCTTAGGGTCTAGGGCCAGTATACTCACAACAGAGTTGAGATCAAGAATTGAGTCCGACCTTATGATAAGTTGGTTCTTTCTTTGGAATTCTGCAAGGGCTTTTCGGTCTTTACTTGGGAACTTTTCACTATTTAGCCACTCGAAATGGCTCAGATCATCCAATCGATAAGTGCAATTTTCAAAAACTTCAGTATCGTTCATCTCAACGGACGGAGGGACACTTCGGTAGTATTTCGTGAAGAACAACAAGTTGTTACAAGTGCTAAAATACAGCACTTTATAGAAGGCTCTTATCAAAGACTGCTCACGGCCGGCGGAATCGGTGAGTCTAGACAAGAATCCCTCGATAGGAACAGGCTCCTCCAAACTGACATTCCCTATCTGGACATGCCTCTTTTCTGAAACTATATTTCTCAACTGTAACTGGAAACTATCTCCGTATGCCTGGTTTTGGATAAGAAATTGTTCACTGTCATCAGCAAGCCACTCTAGACGATCATAGTTCCTGAAACAGAACCATGGCCTTCCCAAAGTGCTCAACCACAGGGACACCTTCGGGTCAGCACAGTTGCCCAATTGTTTCAAGACTTCATCCAAAACATATTGAATTAAGGGAGAATGACAAATTTTGTAGTCCTTCTTGAGTTTCAGTATTTCCATGTTCTTCAGTTCTTGGAGAGATTTTATCACTACACATTCAGGTAAGAGTATATCCAAGGTGACATTAATATCGGGAACATGGACGTTGAAACTCACAGGTAAGTGAACACCAAGGATATGCTTAAGGAAATATAACCACCGAATACTGTTTGATTGACTGTGAAATTTGATAATGTTTATAGTACACCAATTACTTTTTTGAACAGTTATACTGATAGATTTGTCTACTGTACTGTAGAAGTTTGCTGTGACTTTCAGGTCCAAGTCAAACTCAGTCCCTGGTTTTTTGTCGTCCATATTACATTGCAGTTGCAAATCCGTCGTATCATCTATCTTATACAATTGCAAGGCCACAGTACCATTACCAACTTTCCGAAGAGCAATGATATATTCTCTCCATCTCTCATTGATTCGTGTGTCACAGGCCTCATTCTCCTCAATCCTACTGATTTTAACATTGACAGTTTCCTTAGTCATTACAAGCACTCTTTCTTTCAAAATCACTTCTCCGACTTTGTACGACCTGATGACCGAACGATAGATTTTATAACCAAGATCCTGAGTGGTCTTTTTGGCTCGACCAGTAGACCTGCTAGCAAGCCTTTTGAGTTTCAGCCTCAATTTATCATGGTCCTTTCCAGCCTTCCCCAAACCTTCTGGAAGCCCAACAAGAGGCTCGGGCTCCGCAACAGAGATCTTCTTCCTGGACCGTATGGTCTTGAGCGTACCGAGTGTTGGTGGCAACGAGAGTTTGGTCTCGATCTCTGTATGCGTGAAGTTCGTGGGGACTCGAGACATGTTCTGTCCGTCTCTGAGCCCATGAACAGAAGAATCGTCGTCCAGGTTGTCAATCAACACCTGTGGAACTCCCACAAGCCCACCAAAAGACGCCATGGGAGTCAATTCATCATCCTCAGGGCCGTCGTAGGTTCTTCTGGTGTCAGAATCGGAATCCGAATCCGAATCAAGAATTATCTTGGTCCCATCAGTTTGTAATCTGATGTCAGTTATCAAAGACTCGACCCTTTTTTTGTACTTACTCCAAACATTGGCATTGTTTTTGTCAAGGGTAGACTGATAGAACGTATCAGTAGACTCGTCTAGGGAGTGCCGGGCCTTGGTCTTTGCCGACCGAATTGTTTCACTCAATAACCCTTTTCTCTCATCTTCAAACCAAATATACGGGAACTTTCCAAGAACCACTGTCCTCGAGGTGGCGGAAATTTCACTAGGACTTAAGTAGGATAAACGAAAAGCGGTGAAGGAGTTTCGGGGGATCTCGAAGTCCTCCATGTGTGACTTGCTGCCGATGATTGTTGTTGCTCCACAAATTATAAAATTGATAAAATTGCGAATGCAAACTCATCAAACACTAGCAGCTGCAGATGGACAACCGATAGTGGGGATTCTACAGGTGATGGAGAGCAGGTTATATATTGTATAGACTTTGCTGTACTACAGAGGCTGCGGTTAGATAATATCTTCCTCGTTACCAATGGAGATTCCTTCGGTGCTCATATTATCCGGAGGAGAGATGCTTGGAATGGCCTCTAAAGCTATATAAACGACACCCACAAGAAATACCACCAGGGCAGCCAAGGTTCTGAAGATGCTTTGTCCTCTGATACTGGCCCCCAAAAACGTGTAGAACACTCCTCTGCCAATGAACGAGAACAAGAAAGACCCATAAGCATAGGCTTCAGCAGGAACTCTGAACTCAAGGAACCCTATTCCGGCTCCAAAGCCCACCAAGTAGATTCCGATAATAAAGGATTGACTAGAAACGGTGTTAGAATAGCAATGGGTACAAGAAAACTAAATTATACGTACAATCCGTGGAACAATTGTGACAACCCTGATAATGTCTAAAGTTAGATGTTAGTACCAAGCGGTGGTTTCAGGGCAGAAAGCGCGGGGAGTCGCTCAATGCATGTACTTTACATACTGTTAACACAGCCACAGCCAAATTGGCTATTTTGAACGCCCCATTGAGGTCCAGACTGTTCATTGATTCGAAGTTCATCAGTAGTACGTTGATATTTCCAAACCTTCAAACGGGAAATATTCTCGCGGCCGGTCGTGCGTGTCACTGGAGGACAACAAAGCGGACAACAACCGACACTGGTTAGAGATCCAGAAGGGAGGGTCCTTGGTATGCTTCATGGAGAAGAATGGGCCACACCCTGAGGCCATCGATCTTTTTGCTGTTAGCCAACAGGTCGTTTTGATGTAGTTGATCTAACAACGGCAAATATGCCAGTCCTGCAGTGAAAACTATACAAGTGCGGATTTAGCTCAGTTGGGAGAGCGTCAGACTGAAGTTACACTTTAGTCACAGTTAATCTGAAGGTCCTGTGTTCGATCCACAGAATTCGCATTTTTTTGTCAAGCTGCACGAGCTGAAGTACACAAGCAGATACCTACTGTACCACTGTACCACTATACTATACCACTCTGCCTACTGTACCACTATACTATACCACTGTACCACTGTACCACTTTACCACTATACCACTGTACCACTGTACCACTTTACCACTATACCACCGTACCACTGTACCACTTTACCACTATACCACCGTACCACCGTACCACTGTACCACTCTACCACCGTACCCGTATCCACTCCCCAGTTCTTCATGCTTATCAAATCACGTGATATCCACCCCGTTTATCATGCGCGATCGGACAATTTTCAAAAAACAACTAATCTATTCATCCAACTCTGCCATGGTAAAGCTCTTCAACGAAGATGAAGCTGCCCTTACGCACTTGCGGAATAGACGGCTTAAAGAGTTGTTCCACATCTCCCGAGACCCGTTGTTGCTGGGGTTTAAGAAGCACGAACAAGAACAGGACGACTTTGTCCGAGCCCACACAGAACTCAATCAGATCATCGATGTTTCGGCAGTCGAATCGGACATTGCGCTGCTTATAGACGAGGGATTGTACACCAGGAAGTCTGCCAAAAGAAAGCTTCCGGCCTCGAAGCCGGACGTCTCCAAAAAGCCCAAAAAGCTAAGGCTGATACCTGATTTCAAAGAGTCTATTCAGCTCACCAACTCACGCATCCTTGATCACGACGTCTCGGACTTGAACGTGTTAGCGGTGCCGCAGCACTATCCCACCACCGCTCACAGCGTGTCTTCGTTGGCGGAGTTGTACTACTTGACGCAGACGTTGCCTTTGATCAAGCTCTTACCTGGAGCCCATAAAACCCTCATGACAGACAGCTTTGAGCTGGCACTTTTGGAGGGGAAGATCGCCGTGTTGTACTCACGAATAGAGGAGTTGAAGAGACAAGGGAAGTGGTCTCTCCGGCAGCCTCTTAAGTACCAAGATCCGTTTTTGGTGAAAGACAAGAAGCCTTTGAAGACACACTGGGTCCATTTATTAAGAGAGTCTCATTGGATGGCTGTTGACTTCAAGGAACAGTCCAAGTACAAAAAGGCCTGCTGTGTGTCGATGGCACAGGCCGTTCAGGATTACTGGACCTACGGTAAAGACGCTACTTGTATCAAAAGGAAGCCTTTTGTGCTTCTAGAAAAGCCTGAAGAGGTCACAGGAGCTGAAGATGCCAAGGAAACCGAAGAAGCCGCAGAAGCTAGTGGTGATCTTTTGGTTGCGGCCGACGATGGTGCAGTGGACATGGAAGTGGATGCTGATGCAATTGAGAGTGAGGTGAAGGGAGAGGCTGAACCAGCTGAACAGCCCACAGAAGAGGCGGCAGAGGAAGCATCAGAGGCGACTGTAGTTCCCGTTGTCAAAGCCGAAACGCCAGACGCTGCTGCCATTGACATCAAGTTGCTTCTCGAAAGGCCACCAGAGGGCCTGGATGCTCTCGAAGAGGTTAACAAGGGTCCACTGTTCATGGTGCCTCCTAAAGTCGAGGATAAGTCTAGTATGTTCAAAATGCATCTCGACATCAACGATTTGAAGAAGCTCGAACTGTCTATTGTGAGGAACCTCCCTAAGTTCACTGCCTTTGATGATGAAGAATTGCCCAACCTTGGCTCACAGCCTCTTAAACCGGATACCAATAGCATAGTACCTGTGTCAAAACTTCTATATCCGTTTGAAGAAGATGATGGGTTTTACAAGATATTACTCAAAGAGAAAGAGAAGGAGTCAGAACCGGGTAGCTTGCCCAGCTATCAAAAGGGGTTGTTTGGTACACAAGGCCATCGTAGATTCAATTACTTGAAACCACCCAAACCACCGTTGATCAAGAACATCGAATATAGATCACCCACAATTTGGCTTCCCCATGACGACAAGCTTTTGATTCATTACGTTGCTGAGTTCTGCTTCAATTGGGATTTGATAGCTGTACACCTTCTGTCAACTGTAGCTAGCATGAAACGATACGAGTCAAATATCGAAAGAAGAACTCCATGGCAGTGCTTTGAGAGGTACATCCAATTAAACGAAAAGTTCCAATTCGGTGACATGAAAGGTCCTTATTCATACCAGGCTCAACAGTGGCTCGAACAGGCTCACAGGGCTCAATCAACAACCAAAAGAAGAATCTCTCCATTGGGTATAGGAAACGATTCTATTCAACGGGGACACCGGAGATTGAGGTGGGCTTCAATGTTCGATGCCATGAGAAAATGTATGAGGAAAAGAGAAAACCAAGTGGCCAAGATGAACAATCGTCGTGCTACGGATTATGCTGCACAACAGGCGACAACAACGCCAAAGAATGACAAGGTTCCCTCACCTGCAGAGCTCTCCAAGTTGAAACATGACAGAGATAAGTCTATTCAAGAAGCATACTTGAACCAGCAAGCCACTCGGAATAGGATGATGGCTGCTGTAGCTCAGCAACAAAAGCAACAACAAAAGGTACCTGGCCGGCCACAACCGCCTGGATCTGGTCCCCCAAAATCTGGTCCACCAGGCACTGGCGTCTCTCCTACTAATAATGTAGGTAACCATCAGAATCCTAATCAGATGCTTCAAGCAATGAACAGACCTGGCCCAGGCAGTGATGAGACACCATCTGCTGCAAATGGCACGTCGTATACACCAGAGCAGCTCCAAAAGTTGATGCAACTACAAAAGCAACGTAGGATGATGCAGAACCAACCATATCAACAGCGAAATGGTCAGAGTGTGTCTCCTGGTCCCGGTGACCCAATGGCTTTGAACCAAGCAGTTCCTTCTCCTCAATCCCAGGCTGCAAGTTTGAATAAATCCTCTTCTGCAAGCCCCATGATGGGAGCCAGAGCTCCACCAGTAAATAACAAGATGGCAGGAAACATGGCCAAAACATCGGGTCAACAGGTGCAACCTTCTGGAAATAATGCCAAACGTATTCAGTTTGCTCCAGCTCAAGTGTCAGCCATCATCAATTCAATCCAGCAAAAGAACCCCAACTTGCCCAGGGATCAGGTCGCAAAGCTAGCTGCCTCGTATTTGGCTAATCTTCAACAGCAACAGAAGATGCAACAGCAGAGGCAACAGCAACAGCAACAGCAACAACAACAACAGCAGCAGCAGCAGCAACAACAACAACAGCAGCAACATCAACAACAACAACAGCGACTCCAACAACAGGGAGCTTCAAACCAACAGATGTCACAGCGTAATGTCCAGGGCCAACCAGTCGCTAATTTGACTCCACAAGAACGTAACCAGTTGCAAATGCTAAAGGCTGCTAGAACTCAACAGCAACAGCAGCAAATGAGAATGTCTCAACAGCAGCTGCAACAACCACAGCAAGGGCTGCCACAGTCGCCACTGCAAATGGGCCAACAACTTGGACCCAATGGGTCGCCTATAGTAGGTAACCAGGCTCTAAGCAGTACCAACTCCTCTAAGCTCGACTACGAGCAGCGTAAGAGAATGCTTTTGCAGAAACACCAGTTGCAACAGCAGCAATATAGACAAAGAATGGGTCAGAGCACTGGAACGAGTCCAGCCCCAGGCTCAGGAGCTGGGTCGCAATCCGCCTCCCGGTCGGGCTCAAGCCTGCTGAAGTAACTTGTATAATTCAATATAATTCTCGTAATTCGGTTTATGTGGCTCTTGCAGCCTCATCGCATAAAATGAGACAACTCAATAACTTTGAATAATCGCTAGCAATATGAGTGTTCGGAAAAGCAGCAAAGTTGGGGCGGGTGATGAAGACGAGAACCTTATCAATAACATCCTTCCGTCCTACCATATGTTTCAGCTGACAATCTCGAAGCCACTAAGCCCCTCACAGGAGGACTTTTCTAGAGAACCACCTCTTTACGAAATGACCCCAATCTCAAGCATAACCACCCTAAGCGGGATACAAACACCTTTTTCCGCTACACCTACAGAATCCCTAACGGAGTTCCCATTTCCTTCCCCCAGTCAGACTCAAGATGAGCAAATTGACATATGGGAGAACACTATATTAGCAAATGTGCACAAGTTGAAAAATTTGAGCAAGACAGACAACAAACTCCTGAAGGATTTGGAGATAAAGGTCTTCGTCACGAGTAGAGTATGCCAGAAGGGCGTTGCACCAATAATAATGGATCCCTCGGAAATAGAATTCAAACAAGGTGATTTTATCCATGGATTCGTTACCATCGAGAATCACTCCGAACAACCCATCACTTTCGACATGGTGTACGTTGTGTTTGAAGGAACCCTTATGATACTAGAGAATGAAAGTGGTCTTATAGATACACAGAAACCGAAGGTGGTGCACAAGTTTCTAAATATGACGGACTTGTTTGCCTCTTGGTCCTTTGCCAATATCGACAGATTAACTACTGACAATGGAGACCCCCATGACTGGTGTGAAGGGGAAACAGATCCCTATGACAACACAACTCTTTCTCTTGGATTGAAGAGAACCTTCATGCCCCACGTGAAGTACAAGAGATATTTCTCTTTTAAGATTCCAGACAAGCTATTGGAGGATATTTGTGAAGTTCACAATTTGAATAGCCATACCTTGCTTCCTTCTAGCCTTGGGTTTCCCAAATATTCCATGAGACCTTCGTCTCTATTATCCAAAAAGGCTGGCTCCATAAACGATTTGTGCTTTTTGGATACTTCGATAAATTATAGTGTCGAATGTAGAATCATTGGGAAAGCCTGCAATTATGGAACAGAATCATCTAAAGACGAGTACGTTATTGCAGGCGAAAGTATCCAGCCCATCAGAGTGGTTCCTGTACAAACTCTCTTGTATGTTCAAGATCCAGATGAAGTCTGTCGTTACTACAATGCGTTTCTTAAGTCAGTCACTGACGTTATTGATTTTGGAAGAGCCATTTTAAATTCTAAAGAAGCATTCAAAGATATGGCCCTTTCTCCAGTCTCATCGACTGACTCTAAAATAAGGCAGTTATACAAAATCACCAGGGCCGAAAAGAAGAAGTCCCCTTCAGAATCTAGCTCCTTTCAATTTTTGGATAATCTCTACCAAAATATTATTACTTACAGAAAAAGGGCTTTGCTTTCACACAAAGACTCGAGTTTGATATCTCTCCTGAGTCCTAAAACGACCTACTTGATTCCCTACATACCACCCTTGAAGTTTCGCAAGCTGGTAAGTGACGAGGCTGTTAGCATTCTGATTCCATTGAGATTGTCCTACCATGAAAAGACGCCCAAATCGTATCCCCATGTCAAATCTATTAAAGCTGAGCTTGTAGTTGTGACGATAAATTCCACCAAGGGGCAAATACCGGTGGAACTAGACCATGGTATGTTCATAAAGGAAGACGAGTTCAGAATGTTAGGCTCACTAACCGAGAACGACTGCTTCACTGAGGAGATCACTAAGCCTTGCAGCAGGTACACCAAGGAAATTGTTGAATTGATAGACAAAGTGGGAGCCGACACTATGAAAGTCGACAGGAAATTGTACACTGATATAAAATGTTTGGGAACCTTGACGTCTAAGTTCAGCATATTCCAGATAGCTGACCACCAGTTGTCCTTTAAGACCACATCGGGAGTGGGCAACACCACTGATTTAGAATCCATCCCTTGGAGTCCCGAGGATGAAACAGTTTCAAAGGCTTTCAATATCCATTTGAATCTCCAAAACTGCTTTAGAAAGCCGCTCCATGGATCCAAGAGTGCACCCAAGTTCTTCGATCAGTTCACCTTGGTCCCCGACTCCCAAACATGCCACTCTGCCAGGCTACACTACATCAAGATATCAGTAAAACTCAGCAATGGAGACATACTCATCTTAAAGCTCCCATTAAAAATCAACAGGTGATTGTATAATCTCAATAATCATCATACGACACTAACGACCTTCATCTTCTCCTTCCCCATGTATTTGCAACACTCTCTACAGATGGCCCAATTAGTAAAGTTCCCAATCGGGATGCTCTGATCGCGAACCAAATATTTCACTATTACTGACTCATCGAATTGAATATGAGTGAAGAACCCACGGTGTTGACTCCGTATATAAAGAAGCTCATCGAGCAACCTCCCACGTTAACACCCGGCGATTTGTCCGAGGTTTTGCAGTTGGTTTTTGAGGGCAAGGCCTCGGAGATCCAAATGGCCGCATTTTTGACTGGCTTGAGAGCTAAAGGCTTGGACCACCAATCCGAGTACATCGCAGCAGCCGTGGACACAGTGATGAAGTTCTCCCACCCGATTTCTGTCGACAGCGTTCCAGTGGATGGATACGTCGATGTGGTAGGAACCGGTGGAGATGGGCAAAATACTTTCAATGTTTCCACTGCATCGTCCATAGTGGCAGCTGGAATGGGGATACTGGTGTGCAAGCACGGAGGCAAAGCGTCCACATCGTCTTCTGGGTCGGGAGACTTGTTGAAGTGTCTTGGCGTAGATCTCTTGAAGGTGAACAAGGATACAGCTGTGAAGGTTTTACTGGAGTCTAAGTACACCTTTCTCTTTGCTCCCGCATTCCACGAAGTCATGGCCAAGGTGGCCGTGGTCAGAAAGAAATTGGGTGTACCGACCATCTTCAATATCTTGGGTCCGTTGATGAACCCGGCCCCGTTGTCGTCGAGGATTTTGGGGGTCTACAACAAGTCGTTGGGGGAACAGTACGCCTATAGCGTGTTGCGGTTGACGGCCAATGACCCAGTCCACAAACGTACTATGGTAGTCTTTGGCCACGTCGGCTTGGACGAAATCTCCCCCATTGGAACAACCAGTTGCTGGGTGGTGGAGAATGGCTCCGTCTCTTACAAGGAAATATCTCCCAAGGACTTCAATTTGCCCGAGATTCCTTTGGAATTGGTCAAGTCGGGAACCCCCGACGAGAACGCCGACATTTTCATGCATATCTTGAAACAAGACTCGGACGACTTCAAACTCCACCAGAATAATAGCCACAACCATCCTATCGTGAACTATATATTGATGAATACTGCTGCGTTGGCGGTTGTTTCTGGGTTGACCGACTCGTACGTTACAGGCGTTGAGTTGGCTAAACAAGCCATCACCTCATCGGCCGCTCTCGGTGCTTTAGATTCCTTCAAACACACCTTGAACACCTTGTAGTCAGAATTTTTCAGGTGGCACACGCCCCACTTCTTGAATCATTTGTGCGCGTCGTGATAATAAACAAATAAATAAATCTATAACCTCAAATGTTTCTGAGATCCAAGCTTTTGGGGACCCCACAAGGTGGCAGAAGTAACACTGGTGTCAGGGGTCAGTTGGAATTCACCCCCATAGGTAGGGCCAGCAATCGCGACGGGAATCGGACACCTATGGACGAAGATAAAGAGAATTATGGGATTCCTCTTGGGCCCAGAGAACTCAACAGGGGAAAGATTACAGACATGAAGGAGATGGATATCACCCTCGATAACACCGGCGAGTTCAGTGTGGTGGGAAATTCCCCGTTCAAGCCGTTTAACAATGGAATGTTTCCGAAGTCTAGTGGTGCTGAGGTTGTGCACGAGCAGCACGGCGAACTCATCAATAACGGGATGACTTCCATCCAAGAACAACAACATCACATTCAGAAGCTCAACACCGAGAATTACAACTTGAAGATCGAGATCAAGGCCTTGCGGCACTACCTCAATCAGATTCCCGAAGACCAGAGAAGCGTGTTTGATGTCAACATCAAGCTAGAACAGCAGTTGGCATCGGCCACCCAACAGATAGATAGTCTCAGAGGCGAAGTACGGGACTTGAGAAGCAGCCGTGAACAAGAGGCATTCAGTGCTCAGAGGGAAGAGGAGCTTCTCGACCGAATGGAGCACATGAGGTCCAAGTACGAGTCGGTGCTTCATTCCAAGGATGAACAGATAGAGGACTATGTGGCACAGCTCCACTCTAAGGATGATGAGATTGAAGATTTCACGGGCAGGCTCCACTCTAAGGATAACGAGATCGATGACTATAGGAACCGGCTCCTTTTGAAGGACGAACAAATTGAGGACTACATACATAGGCTTCACGAGCTAGAGAATTCTCGTGACGTTGCACGGTCTTCAGGGGTTGATAGCGAGAGACTAAGGACGGAACTTGAAGCTGTCCGAGATGAAACCGAACGTTTGAAGCAACACAACGACCAGTTAGAGCGTGACTTAGAAGCCTCCTACAATAACGCTGGCAGTAAGGATCATAGTATAAGAATCCTAAATGAAAAGATTGATGACTTACAGCTTGAAATTGAACACTGGAAGTCTAAGTACGAAAAGGTCGACTCTGAATACAAGCAAAGTTTTGACTCCAAACACGACAGTTTGGCAGGAGCCAAGCAAGAGATCAGGTCGTTGAACGACAAGATCGAAGAGCTCCACTACGAGAACCAGAGTCTTGCTTCACAGCTCGAAAGAAGCAAAAAGGATGTGCAAGACTTGCTTCATAATGGGAGGTCTGACAGTGTCAAATTATCCGACAAGCTTGACGGTATGACACAGGAGTTGAAGGCCCACGAGAGAACAGAAGCCAGCTTACGTGCTCAGATCAATGCCTTGATAAGAGAAAAGTCTGAGGGTACCAAGAGTACCTATGGTGTCTATGAGGCTCAAATCGAAGCTCTTAGTACTAGCGAGCAGAAATTGGCTGACGTGAACAAGAAGTTGAGTTCTCAAGTAGCCCAGTTGAAGGATGAAATTTACCATCTCACGTCGAGCTCCAGTGGTTTTGATTCCAGGTTGGCTTCGATCCAGAGGCAAAACAAGGAGTTGTCAGATAAGTTAAATTTCTATGAGCAAGAATTTGCGACCGTAGAAGACGCTTACAGGAACTCTGAAAAGAGCTTGAAGCAGACTCAAAGGGATCTTGATCAATTGAACGCTGATTACCAAGCTATGAAGGAAGAAAACGCTGTCTTATCTGAGCAGATCAAGTCTCAAAGCAAGTCAAGTAGTTCGGCCCTTTCTGAATTGGAGAAGTTCAATTTGAAGAAGTTGGAGTCTGAAAACCATAATCTTGAGCAAGAGATGGACATAATGAATGATGAAATAGCAAGGCTTAAGAGAGAATTGAACCATGAAAGGCTGAACAACCATACGGAGGCATTACAGGCCGAGAACAAAAAGTTGAGAAGGGAACTTGAGTTTAACACCGATAACGAACAGGTTGAACAGCTTCAAACAGAAGTAAGGAGGTTAAGAAACGACCTTGATTACGAAAAAGAAAAGAAGCAATCAATATCTTCAGACTACAGGCCAATGACACCTAACAGCTCTGTTATACTTGAAAATGAATGCCATAAATTGCACATGGAAAAGGACCTGTTAGCAAATAATCTTAGAGACATAGAACACAAGTACAGGAATTTACAAGCTTGCCTTGTGGATAAAGAGGATTTGTTAGATAGAATGGAAATCCAGTTCAAGGAATTGAAGAGAGCTAACCAGAGAACGTTCACGACTGACGAGGATGCCAAGTCTGAGTTAATGCAAGCAAAGATCATGAATGAATCGAAAGTCAGACAGCTTGAGCTCGAAAAGGAAACGTTGGAAAAGGACTTTCATTTCCAGATTCAGCATTATAAATCAAGAATAGAAGAGTTACTCTCAAAATCGATGAAAAACGTTGAGCCTTCTGCGAGAGAATCGGACTCGGTTATCGCCCTCTTAGAGAAGCAGATTGACGAGGCTTACAAGGCTAAGAACGAGTTGTCTCAAAAAATGACGGAGTTAACAAGAAGCCAAGAGGAATTGAAGAATCAATTGGATTCGTCCAAGAAAGAGAACTCACACCTCATGGATGTGAATGCCACATTCGAGCAAAACGAGAAGTTATATAAGCTTCAAAAAGATCAGTTGGAATTGCAAAACAAGACTACTCAAGAAGAACTAGAAAAAGTCACTCAACACTGCCACAAATTGGTTAGCAGGGTCAATGAATTGCAATCGAAGTCCATCAATGAGAGCAACATAATATTGAACAACCGATCTTTGCAAAAGAGGATAGACGAGTTGAACTCCAGACTTAGCGAAACACACATCAGTTCGCCCGTAAAGCACGCTTCTTCTACGAAATCGGTTCTTTTAGAAGAGCAGCTCAAATACTATAAAGCCAAACTTTATGACCTCAATTTGAGGGCCAACGACCTTGAACTCATGTATAATTTTGTCCTCAAATCAATCAAGAACTCGAGTGGACTTCTCAAGGACGATTTGTTTGAGCTTTCTAAACTTGGAATATATCCCGACTACCAACATGTTTACCAGAAAAAGCTCAAGTTTTCGGTGGTTGCAAAGTTCGTGTTGTCAATGGTAAGGCTCAAGAAGCGGCAAGAGAAGGCCGAAAAGAGAAGACAGGCCATCGCCAAGATAAAGAGTAGTGTTGACAACAAGAAGAAGATTATGATGATCGAATAGACATCAAACATTTTGTATAATTAGACTTTGTATATTACGTTAATCATTAAGTATAGTAGAATCACTCAGTAAAAGTTCTTCTCAGAATTCTAGCGACCGGTGTTTGATAGGTTCTGTCATTGGAAGGCTGTCTCACCCTGACGACTTGGGGTGTCTGGACAGGCCCATTTGCAAAGAACACGTTACTATTGGAGCTGTTTCGTTTAGGTATGGGAAAATTCGGAGGAATGAAATCGGTATTCAAGTTTATCGACATATCACTGGTGTTATGTCCCATGATACTATCGTTTATGTCATTGGACATGAGCGTCTGGTCGGTATTGTCGGACGCAGCGTATCCGTTACTAAGGAACTGCGCAATTGTGTATTCATCTTCGGTATCAACAACGGAGGTGGAGGGTTTAATATGCAATGGCTTCAAAATTGTCTGATCAGACCGCTTTTTCAGCTCGTTTTCTTCGTGTAGAAACTTGTCATAGATACCGTTATCGCTCCACACCACATCCTTCAAGAGCCGTTTGTTTTTGTAGTAGTTAGCGCTGAAATTTGCAGGGTTTAGGGGCATTCCTCCGTCTTCTTCTTCCTCCAACAATAGCTGCGGAAACAAAGCTGACGTCGCTTCAAATAGCCCCTGGGTCTCGATATCGTCAAAGGGAATAGGCTCTTCATCACTCCACTTCTCCATGTACAACACTTGGTTGGGATTCGTGAAGTGAACAAACGAATAGGCACCGTCTCCCATGAACATTGTGTATTGTTTTGAGATCAAAAACATCGCGACTCTTAAATGGTTCATTAGTTATTTCCATATACGCTATTTACATTTTAATTGGATTATTGGAGCTCGAGGATGGTTATACGACCGGAACAGGGATCAGACAGAGATCTTCGAATAATGTGGGCTTTTGTTGGAGGGCATTTGGTTCAATCTCAGATGTTTTAACCAACTTGAAGGCTCCAGTACCAATGCTCATGGTTTGTCCCAAGATAATACACTCAGATACACCTTCGATCTTGTCGTTCTTCATGTAGAAAGCAGCATCGAACAAGTGGTCTGTAGTCTTTTCAAAGGAGGCCAACTGCAACACCGAGTCTCTCATTTTACTCAATCCAAATCTGGTGATACCCAAGACTTCACCTTTGTAAGTCATGACATCTCCCAAAAGCTGGATATGACGAGGATCCACACTCATACCGTGCTTACTCATAGTGTAGTCAATTTCCCCAATAATGGAAGATCTTGCGGCCTCAATACCTAAAACTTCAAACACCTCAAGAACATGGTTTGTGGTTGTCTTGGTTCCAACAACCCCATCCGTGGACATAACAGCCTTCAATCCATAACCTTCAACCAACAATTCCTTTTTGTTATCATCTCTGATGTTGATAACAGCACGGGAAATACCAGGTAATCCTTTGATACAAATCTCCGGTAACATTCTCTTCAAATGTTGCATTCTGAAGAAGAGCACATTGGAGGCATCGTTGTGTTTGTAGTCAACGTTGATGGACTTGGCCAAGCTCTCTACTTTGCTGTCATTCAAAGTAACAAGAATGCTGATGCGGTCGCTGCCAGTGATAGTTACATGTGTAGGCTGGATTTTGAGCTTTGGAGCATTGACAATAGCCTGTGCAATAGAATCTATGGTTAATTCTAATTGCAATTTTTCTATGGTCTTCATATCAATCTTGACAGACAAATATGCTGCGTTATTCTTGTAGACGTCTTCTATAAAGAAGGCTACATCCCTCAACAATGTCTTTTCGATTCTTCCCTTGACAACACGAGCAGCAATTTCGTCATCATCATTAACAAGCACAGAGTTGATAATGGGCGTGGAGATGGTTTTAGATGCATTGATGATTTCCTTGATACGAGGAACACCCAATGTTACATTCATACTGGCCACACCAGCAAAATGGAAAGTCTTCAACGTCATTTGAGTACCGGGCTCACCAATGGATTGAGCACCGATTGCTCCCACAGCCGTTCCCGGCTCAACCTTAGCTCTGGAATACTTGTACAAACACTGCTTCAAAAAGGTGTCAATGGACCTAGCAGAAATCTTCGTTACTTGGTCGACAGCGTTCAAACTTGCTTCTTCATCCTCCATGTAAACATCTTCACCTGGTGATGTATAGAAGGGCTTCAAATTCATTTTCTGCCTTGTTTTGGCCAAGTGTGTTACTTTCTTATCCACAAAGTCTCGAATAGAGTTGTAGAAGTCTCTTTCAGCATCATTTTGGTCAATGTACTCTTCTTTACTCGAAGTTACTTCGTTACCCAAATTGTCGTACCTGATTAAACGATCTTCCAATGGTTTCAATACCTTTTCAACGTACTCTGTGATTTGATAAGGAAGCAAGCCCTTTTCTTTGTTGCTGAATGTAATATTGAAACTGTGATCCCATTGACGAACAAAGTTGACAGGTCTCGCATCTCCCTCCATATCGAATGGATCTAAACCATCACCACCATAGGTGAATTGCACAATACCGTTGGAGGAGTTACGGACAGTGTTATCGTATTGAGAAGATAAATCTTCAAGCGATTTCATCAATCTTCTTGACATGTAACCGGTTTCAGCAGTCTTGACAGCTGTGTCGACCAAACCTTCTCTACCAGAGATAGCGTGAAACAAGAATTCTGGGGGAGTCAAGCCACTGAAAAAAGAATTCCTGACGAAACCTTTAGATTGAGGAGTCTTGGAGTTTTTAGTGAAATGGGGCAATGATCTGTCTTGGAAACCGTCGGGAACACGATTACCAGAAATAATCTGTTGACCAACGACTGCCACCATCTGAGACACGTTCAAAGTGGATCCTTTAGATCCACAAGTCGCCATAATTAATGGAGCGTTCAAAGAATCCAATTCTTTGATACAAACTTCACCTACCTCTTCTCTGACTTTTGACAACAAGCCTCCAATTTTGGCCTCCAAAGTCTGCTCCTCGTTACAACCTGGTTGAGTCTCCAACTTTCCTCTATTGTATAAGTCGATCAATTCATCACACTTCAAGTAAGCCTGTTCAACCATCAATTCTTTCTTGTTCTTTAAATCAGAACCTGGGGTGACATCATTGATACCGATGGAGAACCCTCTATTACCTAAGTATCGGGCGCATAACTTGGACATTCTGTTCATAGCCTCTGCAGCTTCGTGTGGGCCGTAGTCTCTAAGAATGGTGTAGAATACAGAATGCTTTTTACCATCTCCCAATGTCGATTTATCCATAACTCCAGACAATATTTGGGAGCCCCTGATGATAACATACCCGTCATTTGGAGACATTTCATTGGCAAAAGGCTTCTCTGGCGGAATATAAGTCTTAGCTTTGGCATCCAAATTAATGACAACTTTAGAGTTTCTGTTGGGCTTAATAAGTAGAGAGAACACTTGCTTACCAGTCCATAACAGAACGGGTTTAACAATAGCTGGCGGTGGTAAATCAAACTGAAGATTAGCATCCGACATCATACACAACAACTGATTAACAGTGGCTCTTTCAAAGAAAGAATCCTTATGGGTAATCAAGTATGAACCGGTTATAAAATCCTGGGTAGCAGCAATAATAGGTTCACCTGACTTGGGAGTCAACAAATTGTTTTTGACACCCATCAAGTTGATGGCTTCCGCTCTTGCTTCTTCAGTTTGTGGTACGTGCAAGTTCATTTCATCACCATCGAAATCAGCATTGTAAGGTGTACAAACACACTCATTCAACCTGAAAGTTCTCCAAGGTCTTATCTTGGCATAGTGTGATAAAATAGACAATCTGTGCAAAGATGGCTGTCTATTGAATAGAACCACGTCTCCGTCTTCGATGTGTCTCTCAACCACATCTCCGATATGCAAATTTTTAGCGATCTTGACTCTGTCACCAAATCTCAAGTTCCTCTTGGTGTTTTCATTTTGTTTCAACACATAGTTGGCACCAGGATGAATATCCGGACCATTTAAAATCAACTTCTGTAATTTGATTCTGTTGTATCTGGTACATTTCTCTGGGTACGTCAAAATCTTAGCCACTCTATCAGGAACAGCAACTTCGTCAATCTTCAAGTTTGGATCTGGAGAAATGACAGTTCTACCAGAAAAGTCCACTCTCTTACCAGAAAGATTACCTCTGAATCTCCCCTGCTTACCCTTCAATCTCTGACAGAATCCTCGTATTGGTTTGGAAGATTTTGAACCTCCACCAGCGGATGGCATTAATGCAGGGTTTGCAGAATCCGAGTTGATATACATTGCAACGGACAACTGCAAGTAGTCCCATTGTTCCATCAAGTTGTTTATGGTAATACCCTTGTCGATACCAGCTTTGATCAAAGACGAGGTCCAAACGATTTCAGTCAATTTGACCGTCAAATCATCCTCGTTGGACTGGGAGTCCATCATGACTGAAGGTCTGATACACACAGGAGGAGCAGGCAAATATCTCCATATATACATTTCGGGTCTTCCCCCTCTAGAAGGATCAATTCCAAACAATTCACACTCGTCCGGAGTGATTTGCTTGAAGAGATTCAACACCTTCAAAGGATTCAAGTCCTCGTACATTCTTTTAGTGAATTTTTCAAGCTCTGGGTTTCTGATCAAAACCTGATCCACCTCTCGTTCCCAACGTTCCTTCTCGGGAGTAGGCTTCTTGCCCACCCACCGGAACGTATCATGAACAATCTTCAAAGCAGCAGGCCCTGCTCCACTAGCAGCCTTTTTAACCACTCCGTTGACATGAGTACACTTGAAACAACGTCTTTGTTTCTTGCACTGATCCAACACTCCCCGTAAGATTTTCATTCTCCTCAAGTTGTCAATATACGGTCTTCTCAAGTCAGCCAAGTACTTTCTTTTGGCCTGCTCGTCAAGCAAAATATGACCACAATTCTTACATATACACTGTAAGATCTGGATGATGGCCTTAAAGTAGCCAACGTGGAACACGGGCAAAGCCAACCGGATATGACCAAAGTGCCCGTGGCACGAGGCCAAGTTTCCGTGACAGGTGGCGCACTCTCCAGAATTGGCAGAGATCCCCATCTTGGTATCAAGAGCTCCATGCTCTTTGACAGTTCGACCTTTTTCCAAGTCATAGAGATCTCTTGTTCTGACCTCGACCTCGGACTGGGCAATGATTTCCTTGGCAGAAAGAGCCCCAAACTCAAGCCCCTGGATTCTCTTGGGCGTATCGTCCACCACCACTTCCTTCATTGCTATGGCCAAATTGTCGTTTTCAGATCAACTAAGGTTATGTTATATCATCTCATTAAAATTTTTTTTGTCTGTATATAGACGACTCCGGTTCGCGACCAACGAAAAAAAATATCTATCACATTTGGAGCAGTGGCAACCATTGTAATCGAACATGTCATCTACTAAACCAATTGAGAACGGGAAGGCCAGTGAAGACGAGAAGAAGGTGATAAAGTCGTTGGAGGAGGACGACGATGAATTCGAAGATTTCCCGGCTGACATCAAATGGACAAACAAGCTGGATCCTCAGATAAACCCTGCAAGTTTGTGGGAGGAAGACTGGGAGGACGACGATAACGAGGACGAGTTTTCTGCGAAGTTGAAGGAGGAGTTGGAGAAGCACAAGAGCGGGTGAAGAGCCGAGCGGGTGAAGACCCGAGAGGGCTGGAGTGCTGGCGACGGCGAGAGAAATGCTGGCAACTGATCCATAGTCTGGTTCGAATAGGTGGTGGTCCACTTGTCGAGCTATGTATAGTAGAATATATATTTAACTGAGAGGTGTTATTGTAGGGAAGTAGAGAATGGATCTTAGGAGTCTGAGATGTCCATCGTCCACCCAAGACTGGACACTGGAAGTAAACCTTGTTCATCGTCGTACATTCACTATACTAGGCGTAGAAGTTCACAGACTTCGACTTTCTGGCTTGCACCTCTCCAATAGCCTCTACAAAATCTTCGTGTCTTATAATAGACTTGCCGTTTCTCAATGCTATCATACCTGCTTCAACTGTCACAGCCTTCAACTGTGCACCATTAAACTCATCGGTTGACCGAGCCAATTCTCTCCAATTGACAGAGTTATTATCACAGTTCAACTTTCTGGCATGGATCTTCAACACAGACTCTCTGGCCTCTTCAGATGGCAATGGGAACTCGATCTTTCTATCCAATCTTCCCGACCTCAACAAGGCTGGATCCAATGTATCGACTCTGTTAGTGGCTGCCAACACCTTGACTCTGTCATCGGAACCAAATCCATCCAACTGGTTCAAAAGCTCCAACATGGTTCTTTGGACTTCTCTATCCCCCGATTTATCTGAATCGAATCTCTTGGTACCAATGGCATCCAACTCGTCAATGAATATGATAGTAGGGGCCTTTTCTTTGGCCAATGCAAACGCATCACGAACCAACTTGGCACCATCACCAATGAACATCTGCACAAGCTGGGGACCTGCAAGCTTTAAAAAAGTGGCTCCTGACTGGGCTGCACAAGCCCTTGCCAATAACGTCTTACCGGTACCTGGAGGCCCGTACATCAAAGCACCCTTGGGGGCCTTTATTCCCAAGGTCTTGAACTTCTCGGCCTGCTTCATGGGCAACACCACCGCCTCTATCAACTCCTCTATCTGCTTGTCCAAACCCCCAATATCAGAGTAGTCCTCGGTGGGCTTTTCATCCACTTCCATGGCCTTGACCCGAGAGTCATACTCGGACGGTAAACTGTCCAAGATCAAATACGAGTCCTTATTCACCCCAATCAAGTCGTTGGGCTTCAAGCTCTCTGGAGCCACCAAACCAATCAATGGTAAGAAAATCGTTTGTCTCGTAGATGTCTTTATCACCGCCGACTTACCGGACCTGGCTGCATCCAAATCAACGTTGGCTCCTTGCTCTTTGGCCTCCTGCTCAGCATCCAAGTCAAGCAACTCCACCACGTTCCCCACCAAGTACGGCAATTGCTTGTTGTTGTTGATCTTCTCCTGGTTATCTTTGATTCTTTCAACCATGACGGTCTTTTCGTGGCTCAATCTCTGAGACTCACTCTTCATCACCTTGATGTCGTTTTCCAACAACCGAGTCCGGTTTGCAATGTCGCCTGTCGAAAGACTCAAGATCTCTTGATACACCTCGTCTTGTTGCCCGTCTAATTCCTCTAATGTGCTCATGTTGTAGTTGCCACTGAAGAATATTACAAGAAATTTGTTGCGAGCGAATCGCGGTGATATTCAAACAGAGACATGAAGCTTGAACAGTTAGGTCTTAGTGCGGCTGATGTCGAGAGGTTGCGGGATGCGTGTTTGGAGGGTATGTAGGGGTGAGACAGGGGGAGATGTGGAAGAAATCTGGGAGAAAAACGGAGGAGAATTGTCGATTTAGCGTACTAACTGACGCAGCACGTACGTTGTCGTATTCGCCATATTCCAAGTTTAGGTACGTATGAAGCTGTTTGGTGGGGTGTATGGAGCAGGTGGGAGCACGTGTACATGTGGAGTCCTTTGACCTTTTGATGTGAATTTGTTGCAGGAGTACATCGTATTTTTTGAGCAGACAATACATTATCTGGTCATCTGGTCAACGATTCGGTAGACGATACATAATCTGGTCATCTGGTCATCTGGTCAACGATTCGGTACACGATACATATTCTGGTCAACGATTCGGCAGATGACCTTTGGTGCAATTTTAGTGACAGATGCTGCCTAATGCTTTCTTTTGGTAGAGGTTTCAGTCACGTATCTCCAAAGTCCTTTGGTTACGCTGTTCTGTGGCGGATACTCCAAGTCTTCAGATCAGTGGATCAGTGACAGACGCTCAATATTGATTGTTTACTGCTCAGTGCAAAACATCTCCCACAAACCACTACAACCAACCTTACTAACTCATTCAGAGTAGGATGTACGCTCATGACGGCCGATGGAGAATTGATCTCGGGTGCCAACATAGAAAACGCATCGTACGGAGGCTCCATTTGTGCCGAGAGAACAACCATCAGCAAAGCAGTGGTACGTAAGTTATGCTTGTTTTGAACACCAAGCTACTAACACATACAGAACGAAAGAAAGTACAAGTTCAGGGTCATAGCCATTTCGAGCGACAGTGACGAGACCATCTCGCCTTGTGGGATTTGTAGGCAATTTATACGAGAGTTTGGCAAAGACATTCCTATATTGATGTACACCAGCGACGGCAAGCAGCATGAGTTGATGTCGTTGGAAGAGTTACTACCAAAAAGCTTTGGGCCGAGCTGGCTCGGGGTTCCTGAGACAGGAGCGTAGTACTAATGGGCTACATGGTGCTGTATTTACAGTCTCATCTAGTGCATAGTGCAGTGCTTATTGTGCTTATTGTGCCTATAGTGCTTCTTGTGCTTATAGTGCTTATGGAGCTTATAATGCTTATTGTGCTTATTGCCTTCTTGTGCCTATAGTGCTTATAGTGCTTATTGTGCCTACATAGTTTATAATACACACTGGGCTTACCACATATGAGCATTAGCTTTAGACTCTGCATCACTCTTGTCTTCACCTCGAACAGTAACACCTTCTTCTCTTCTCCGTATCAACCATCGATTCCTGTCCCTTGGATCATCTCCAAATTGCGACATCCACTTTTTTCAATCGACATTTATACTTGTCACGATGAGCATCTGTGCATCACCATTCTGTGGAGAGGACACTGAGAGTAACTTGAAATGTCCTGTTTGCTTGAAACAAGGCATAGAAAGCACCTTCTGTAACCAAACGTGTTTCAGAGGTGCCTGGAGCATACATAAATACATTCACCAGCAAGATGATGGGGAAGTCTACAATCCATTTCCCAACTTCAATTATAGAGGAGACTTGCGACCTCATTATCCTTTGAGTCCTCGAAGGACCATACCCAAGCATATCAAGCTCCCTGACTACGCAAAAGATGGCCGTCCCCTAGGAGAAATGAAAAACAATCGTAGAGGTGACTTTATATGGGAAGGAAAAAATCTTGAGAAAATCAGAAAGGTTGGAAAGTTGGGCAGAGAGGTTTTAGATGTAGTGGCCAAGCACGTCCGTGTTGGAATCACCACTGATGAGTTAGATGCTATTCTACACAAGGAATGTGTTAAAAGAAACTGCTATCCGTCGCCATTAAACTATTCTAATTATCCCAAGAGTCTCTGTACTTCGGTAAACGAGATCATTTGTCATGGAATTCCCGACCAGACAAAATTGAAAGACGGGGATATCGTCAATTTGGATGTGTCTATTTACTACTTGGGATTCCATGCTGATTTGAACGAAACCTACTACGTGGGGGACAAGGCTAAAGCCGACCCAGATACAGTTC